>OY294056.1:42555226-43155226 GCA_958510865.1 Myrrha octodecimguttata
AATTTTACAACAAACACTAGTCTAGAGACTTACTTTCTCGCTGGGTCAAGTTCTACTGAGTTGTTTCTTGACCCTGTGAACTCTCAATTCAAGTCAATTCGAACTTTATCAGAAGATTTGATCGAAATTTCATTACTTTCCACTTGGTATCTATCAGATAATTTATTTCGGTGATTCAAACGTGAGAAGAGAATAATGCATTCATTCAGATTTGTTTTTTAGTCTATTATCTTGTTGCCCATGAAATATCATGATTATACGGAAACAAGATGGAGAGACTCTTCAAAGCTTTATGATATAAGGGTTAGGAAAATCAGTTGTGCAAGATTCAGACCCCGTATCTGTCAAACATCTTCAATACTACCATTCTCTTTAGAGTCCGAAGTAGTACAGGAAAGATGTGAAGGAATCCGACCGGAAAATCCTTAGTACCAGCAGGCTGAATCTGTGTATTGAAAGGATGTCATAAAAATCTAGAAAAGCACTGACGTCAGGTCAAGAGCTTTAACGAGCTTTTTCAGATTTTAACTATTAGATCAACACGAAATTTTGCACCTAGTTGCGTATTGGTAATCTCCACCTGATTACGAAGGTTCAATTTGATTGCATTCGTACTTCTTGATATATTGCGAAAATAACGTTAACATTCCAAATATCAACGAAATTTGCCACATTTTCTCTTTATATCTCCGGAAGTGAATATCGGATCGAATTGAAATTTGGAACATACTAACTCTTAGATTCGTGCCAGATTTTATTGAAATCTAATCAATATTTTCATCAGAAATTTCGAAAATTTCGAATATTTTTTTTTATTTCCTGACAACTGGATCCACACGAAATTTTGCTATAAGTTGCGAGTTGGCATTCCAAAACTGTACGCGAAATTTTAATTAGATCGAGTCAATACTTCATGAGATATCGACGAATTAACCTCAAAATTTCAAATGGACCTAACTCCGAAACCATACAACCGATTCAACCCATTAACGAATTTACCCGAGATATTTGGACTCCAAATCTAATCTGACAAGTTCAAGTCGCTAAGTGTATCCCTCCGAAAGTTAGAGCATATACGGCCGGCCGAACGGACAGAATTGAATTCGACCCCGGATTCTTCTTCAGGGAGTTCAACCCAATCGTTCAAGACCACATATCTGACTATGGACATCTCTTGATACTAAACGTACTTGTTAGTTGAACTTCATAATGGCAATTTCATCATCATTATCATAAAGCTTATTCCGCCCTTTGCTGAACGAAAGCCTTCTTCAACTCTAGCAATCTTTTCCGGTCTTGTGCCACCTAAATCCAGTTTACAGCTACTTTTTTATATCGTCTATCCACTAACAAGGAGGTTCTCCTCTACTCCTGCCTCATGTCATGGTCTCCAATCCACAAGTCCCTTCGTCCACCTTCCATCACTGATTCTCGCCACATGCCCAGCCCAGTTCCACTGGAGCTGTTGATCTCAACTATGTCTCTTACTTCTGTTCGGTTTCTAATGGTTTGATTTGGTTCTGCGTTGCATCACTTATGTTCTGCATATGTGTTTTTTGGTCAATATAAGTGTCTCATTCCCATACGTGAGAATGGGCAAAATACACTGATTGAAGAACCTCCTCTTTAAGCATATTGAGATATCAGCTGTTCTCAATACATGTCTGAGTCTACCAAACGCCGCCCACGTCAAACCTATTATTCGTTGTATTTCATGAGTCTGATCATCTCTCCTGAAGCCGATGTCAGCCCGAAGTAGTAGTTAGTATATATAGTTAGGTAATACCAACCCTTCTTTCCTGTAGGATACAAAACTTATTTCCTAATAAGAATCTCCATATGAGAACACTAGAGTTGCATAGTTGCAAATATTATTTCCCACATGAATTTGTGCTTGTTCAGACAAACCGATGTATTAAAACCGATAACCCAGTGAATCTCAAGGAGATAGTGATCAGACAGTAATCAGATAAATTGTAAACGCTCCCTATAGTTAATAAAGTCGATTTTTTTTAAAACAAGGTTTCTTCCCTTAAAAACATAATTATATGCACTTGTTCTAAGTTGATCTTTTTAATTTTCAGAGGACTACTCAATGCTAAGTTTGCCATGTATTGAGTTTTTGGATAGATTCATTTTTGAATCGAACATTATTCAGCATATCCAGCATGTATTTTTCTTCTAGTATATTATCACAATCAGTTATAATCATCCGCAAGACAGAGAACTTATCTGTTCAACGTCGTTGTTCATTTCTGTTGCACCCCAGTTTACTCTTTTCAACGCAACAAACAATTTAGGTAAAGGTGTGTCGCCTTGTCTAACCCCTAGATCGATATGTAACTTATCAGCGCTCTGATCCATCGATACTCTGACGTATTGCAGTGGTATTATTATATGTAAGATAATTCTTGAGTATCTATGATCGATGCGGCACTTCCAAGCATGATGTAAGTAAAACATGGTGTGCTCATCTGCTCGTATTTACCAATGATGACGTCATTTTTTTCATTCACATTCAAGGAAATATATATTCTGTGCTTTGAATTCGAACGAAAAAAGTGACAACATCATTGGTAAATACGAGCAGATGAGCACACCATGTTTTACTTACATCATGCTTGGAAGTGCCGCATCGATCATAGATACTCAAGAATTATCTTACATATAATAATTCCACTGCAATACGTCAGAGTATCGATGGATCAGAGCGCTGATAAGCGACACACCTTCACCTAAATTGTTTGTTGCGTTGAAAAGAGTGAACTGGGGTGCAACAGAAATGAACAACGACGTTGAACAGATAAGTTCTCTGTTTTGCGGATGATATGGTGCTTATAACTGATAGTGATAATATACGAGAAGTAAAATACATGCTGGATATGCTAAATAATGTCGCGGAAAAATTCGTCTCGTTGAGAAACTGTTAGAAGATGGTAATTATCACATGGATATTACAAGATCATCAAATCCGTAGTGTCCCAAGATCAATTTGCCATGAAATGACAAATTAAGATAATTACAACATGTGTCCTCGCATGAAACAATTTTGCATGTGCTCGAAGAAATACGGAAATTTTCTTTGAATTTCGAATAACCCGAATTGTTCGACACGAACTTGGGTAATCGAGGTATTGCTGAAATAGTATGTTAACAAGTATCTTATTATGACACAGCGTATGTTGTAAATAGAGATTGTTGTAGAGGGCGAAAGTTTGTTGAACAGTAGGTAAAAGTTTTCAAATATAGACTTCATAAAAGTTTCAAATTGAAAAGATTGGGACTTGGAAGTTTGAATTTTCTCACTTGTATGTTATATTCCCTGCACTTTTAAGCGGGGTCCAGATGAGTGTAATCCGAATAACGAATGCAATAAAATTTGATAAACGATTCGGCGAAGAGTATGGACGGCAGTCGAGCTCAACCTCGAATAATAAATTCGATTCGAATGCAGCGTTAGAGTTGAAAACCGAGTCCCGACGGAGCAGAGAGAGCGCAGTCTCGAACCATAAAATTCCAAGTGTTTTATTGCATTCGCTGTTCGGATTACACCCATCTGGACCCCACTTGAGGTGCTGAAACACATGAACTTTGTACATGTTCATTTCTAATGAAGAAACCTGGGCTATCTGCGTAGTGTAAGTGAACACTTTCGTTCGGTAGGCAAGTCCTTTTGTTCCGCGCCTCAATTATTCTGCATTTGGTTATGAATCATAACAACCGAAACAACATTAAAAAACAACAAGAATAAATTTGGAATTTTCGAACGGACAACGGTTAGCTGAATAACTTCAAGAAGGAAACACTCGAATATTAGAAGGTTAGGGCTTTGTTGAGAATGTTTGCTTCGTGAATGGGTTGAATCCACTCAACTATTTCGGAGATGAATCCTTTCGAAGTGCCTTTATTCCGATACTGCTCAAATTATATGTTTGATCAAGTTGAAATTTAATACTTGGTTGTAAAATGATTTTCGCGAAATTCAAGCAACGTTATGCGCGATCCTATTGCACTAAATTGCTTCGCAACTTTTTCCATTGCACGAAGTATGAAAAGTTTTCCTTATTTTGTTATTTTGTTCTTCTCATATTTTTTCGTGAAATATATTGGTTTCAGAAGTTGGAACATGAAAAGAATCTCATTCCAATAGGCCCTAGGCTGAAAACCGAAATTTTTTTTTGGAATATTTTGTCATGAGATTTAGTTGAAATTTGGGGCATACATTGAAATCAAACTTGTACAATAGTGCTCCAATTCTCTGTTCGATCCGATATTTATCCTCAGAGATATTTAAAAATGATGTGTCAATGTTCGTAGCTACAACATAAATTACAATCTTCAACGGAATTGGGAAGAAAAATGTAAAATTTTGAGATTATTTCCTCGGTATCTCAAGCTGTTATTTTTCAATCAAATACTTGAGTTCAATTGGATCTTTTTTTGGAAACATTGGAACATAAAATTTTGAAGTGGTTATAATCAGCGGAATCTTCTGGTGGATGTTACCAATTCGCGAATTTCACCTTCGTTATTGAACTCCAAACTTGCTCTACAATTATCAAGCAGTTTCCTTTGGTAGTTATTGTTTTACAGAACATCGGTGAAGTCAGCCGTAAACACAATTATATCCTAAAGGTGAGATTTAGAGACTCGATATTTATAGAGTAGGTTTGGGGTGTAATCACGAAGATAGAATTCGTGAACGGGAAAATCCTCCCAATAATTCGAAGATATACTCATTCAAATATTATTTTCCCAATATTCACAAAAATTCAGATAGAACCTGATTGAAATCGTGTTGTCGATTGAAAATTGATAACTTGAAAGTTCATGCAGAATTAATCCGTGAAGAGAAAATCGCCAAATCTTTCCACGTGAAGTTGAGTTTGGCAGGGTCAATGATTGAATGGGTGATCGCTTTGGCAACGAATTTGAACGAGCGGGTAAAATTGGGACAGACGTAAGAAATTACCAGTATTAAACAAGCTCGTACAAGCTCCTAACGTTACTCCAGTGCTTTTCTAGAAATTTTCAGAGTGATCCTGATCCAGATTTCCTTTAAGACCAACACCATCAAAGATTATCGAATTTCTCATTCTTAACGCTTACGCACCTGTTATGCGGTATCTATTCAGGCTTCGTTATGATGAACGACGTTAGTTTTTGCTACGGTTTTTGTTGAAACTCAAACAAGCTAACCCAACTAATGGAGATTCGCCAAAATGAAACAGCGAATCATTAATCTTCCTGGAACATTATGAGCGAGTGTATATTCAGCCAGAGAAGACAGTATGCCTCCAATACTTTGGGGATCTCGACATCTTATAGAGTCAGGCCCATTCTTTCAACGGCGCAGACATGGAGTGAGAGTGAATCAATCAAAGTCGGGAAGTGAAAAATGAATCTGAATTTCGGGTACGTGTATTTCGATATCTAGATGCATATGGGATCTCGCAACCTGGAAGATCGGGAATTGTACTTTGTGGGAATTGAATGAGATGGCAATATTCCTTCTGATTCATCACTCAAAAAAAAATCGAAAAAATTAGTTCATACGAAAATTCTACACTTTGTATTTGGAGATTGACTCCCCAATTTTCAAACAAGGTTCATGCTTATCGATACAAAACATGATTCAACTTTCGATGTGGAAATCTTAGAGAACTATACAAACAGCCTGGAAATCAGAATGAATCTGAATTTCAGATACCTGTAGGTATTTTGAAATCTGGATGCATATGGGATCTCGCAATCTGGAAAATCAACTCTGTAAGGATTGAGTGAGATAGCAGTTTTTCTTCTGATTCATCAATCTCACAAGAAAAAATTCAAAATTATTCCTACGAAAATTCTGCAATTTGTATTTGGAGATACTGGGATTTCAATTATCTTGCATGAAATCAACAACCCATCTTTCCAGCAATGTTTATGTTTGTAGATACACAGTTAGACAACATTCAATGTGGAAATCTTGGTGGACGATACAGTTGGAAATGAATCTGAATTTGCGAGACGTATCTTGAAATCTGGATGCATATGGGATCTCGTAATTTGAAAGATCGGGTATTGTACTTTGTGAGGATTGTTAATTTATACGTGAATTCTGTACCTACTTTCTTTTTGGAGATATCAGTTGTGCTCATGAGGGACAACTACCCAATTCAAAAATGATTTTCATGCATATAGATGAACAGTATGATACAACTTTCAATGCGCAAATATTAGTAAACTAATCAAATAAAATGAGTTTAAATTATTAACTATTGGCTTTAGATTTGGATAGTTCTGACAATCTTTCTGTAGATACGATCTATAAATTTCTTTGCATACATGGACATCAACTTTGGGGTTCAGGATTTTCTGGGATGACCCATATCTCTGATAGTTCATGGCAAACTGTCCTACCAATTCTCACGAATGCCAAAATCCTCATTTTGGGTACTCATGAAAGATTAGGAGTCAAAATTCTTGTGGACTAGCTGATGGACAGTATAGCTAGAAACTGTCCCATTGTAGAAAATTTATGGTTTTTTGATAAAAGTCAAAAAGCAATAGATATCATCAGAGTGAAAGGCCTATCACTCAGTGACAGCAGGTGCTATGAAATTGTAAAGGCAAATTTTGAAATAGCAGACAGAATGACTGTAGTGAGAACACTGACTAATTGCAGAGTATCAAATTATTATTTACTTTTAAATTACAAGGATCTAATTTTTAATTGAAAGAATGAAAACAGATGTTTGAAAACAAATGACAATAAATATAATATAGGAGCTAGAAAAAAAAATATTCCAGTTAAGTTTGAAAAAAATCAAATTTATCGATTGCTTTGAGGGAGTTGGAGATTTTGAGACGTTATCGGTATCCAAAGAAGCTCATTTCGCTGGCATTTGTACAGTTATCGATAGTTTTTAGGAATTTATTTTTACCTCAATTCTCTTTTTGCGCGCATGTTCTGGGGAACAGCTTGCTATCGTTTTGTCCAAATGTCTACTATTTTCGAACTTTTGTCCGAAAATGGTCTCAAACGACTAGGTTGGACTCACTGATGACGAATCCAGTGCCAAAATCGGTTCTGTCGGGCCCTGCGACTACACCATAACTGTCGCAAAAAGCGAGCTAGCGACTTTAAACTTTCAGATTAGGTTGCGCATTGGAAATTGATGGGACAAATCGGTCGAATGGTTTCGAAATTTGAAATTTTCACATTAATTCCCTAATATTTCCTACCCGTGCGATTGAATTGAAACTTGACTTGAGCACAATAACGCACAAATTTTCACGAAATTTCGTTGAGATCGCTCTGTCAATAAATTAAGAAAAAATCTTTTTTGTCGGGAACTCTTTATTGAATCCGAAAAAAAAATTCTGCTCATACCTTGAACATCATATTTCAGAACAGTGCAACAAATTTAATTTTGATACGACCATAATATTTAAAGATATTGGGAAAAAGTATGAAAAATTTCTCAATTTTTTTCTCGATATCGTTGTTTTTTCCGGAATAACTCAAAAAATACTAATTCAATCGAAACAAAACTTGGCAGCTAGTTTGGAAATGCAACTTTGTGCTGGATTTCGTGAAGAGTGTATCATTAGAACAAAAATCATTGTATCATAGAGAAAAATTCTGATTATTTTTTCAAATATTCAATATTCGGTGATCTTCTAATCATATTGACTTCATGATATTCTGTATAAACCTTCGCACTGTTATTTTTCTATAAAATATTGGTTTTCAATTCGATCTTATCAGTATTTTTGAAAATATTGGAAAAATAAAAAATTGATGGGTATATCTGCAGAATCATTGGGTGGATTTTACCCATGCAAGAATTCGGCCTTCGTAATTAAGGTCCAAACCTACTCTATGAATATCCAGTTTCTAAGTTGTTTCTTTCGGGCGTTATTATGTTCACAGTCAGACTAAGTGCTGACTTATGTAGTTACAGATCTTTTTTTCAAAATAAAATCTTCAGCGAATGTCTTTTCTGGTGCACCAATAGAAGGAAACTCTTCGTCGCTTTCTCTATTAAAAATCTTCCAGATTGTTGTAACGTGTCGCTAAAAAATAAATACCTCTTCATGGGAAACATAAAACTTTGGTTTTCACTCACATGAATGTCGTTAATGTATGATAGCTTCTGATGAATGATTCATTCCAATATATATTGGATATAATGGGAATGAGCGTAACTCTATATATAATAGCATTTCCTGATACTGTTTCTCTGCTTCTTAAAACTACTTTTGGTACTTTCAATTTGGAATCACAGCGATATCTTTATTTATAATGAGAAGATCTTGATTATGGAAGATTATGCTGAAACTGAACTATTGTTGTTGAAAGTTGAAAAAAAATGAATTTGGCAACGTCTCCGATATTATTTTGACATTTTCAAGATATAAGGAGACCGAAATCATTTCCTACCAGAAGACTTCATAAAAGTGAATGAAGTTTATATTATCTCCAATGCTGGATATCGATCTTCTGTATGTGGACGAATTGGGCCAATATTGATAAGACACATTCTTCAGAATCCAGCGATCATCTACCAAACCGGCTGAAAGATCAGTCTGTATTGTTGAATCAACTAGATACTGTTGAAATTGGTCTCTTTCACTACATATAGTCAACCTTTAGGACGAAATGGTTTCAATATACCATACAACCCAGGCCATCAATCAATTATCCACACGTACAACAATAAACGATCATCTACTCTTACGTCAATTTGAAGTCGAAAATTCGACAAAAGGTTCATCTAACCACCGGCATTAATCCATTCTTCATTCTCAATTTAAACGAGAAATCTCCTAATATGTTTCAATTTGAAGATGGGGATAGCGCCGCTGTATACATTCCCGGATATTAAGCATCATTTTTCAGTTTTATTTGCGTGGTATCAGTGCAAACGATGGAAAATTCTGGATCCTGCTGTTTGCCAATGGCTTAAAAGAACGAATATTGTTGCTTTGTGCGTTCATTCTGCCGGAATTGGCATGTACATTTGATTTCATCGAATAAATATGAGTGGAGAACAGACTTCATAAGAGCGTTTTTACGAATCAAATATGTATGAGTTCAAATCAAGAATTCTCTTCCACGATGAACTCTGATGATATTGGTATAAGCAATTGTTGTTGGAGCGAGTTGGGTTCGGAATTTAATTTCTCACATACGAACTCTCGTAATAGAACAGTTTTGTTTCAGTGCCATTTCATGTGATTTTCTTCACGATGAAACTATCCAGGTGTATTTCCATTGTATTTTCAAGCATTGATATGGGACATAAAAGTCCCGTTGGAAAGGCTCCATAAACATTAGAACAAATTTCAAAATTTAACTGAACTTGAAGCCATCTGACTGAATTTAATTTTTTGTGGTGATGCGCATTCAGCTATCTCATATCTCTACAGATTTATTTTAACGGGATGTGAAAACCATGAAGAACATATTTCTTAGAGTGTTGCTTAGTTATAAATAATTAAAATAAATAACTCGAATGCTTAAGAAAGTATTTACTTCGATCACTGGTGAATCAGGAAAAAGGAGAGTAAAACATAAAGGAGCAAAAAAGAATGATATAAAAAAAAAAATTCAATCGCTCTTCAAAGCACACCAATATGTATGTCAATGTTTAGAATTTATTTGGTTTTGTCGTATTTTGTCATAATGACCTAGATTAAAAATACCATGGATAATGAAATCCTATACCATCAGTGTGATACTTAATGGTCATAAACTTAACTTTGAAGACCTCTAACTTTTTACTTATCCTTCGACATCCTTTTTGTAAGATTTGATCTCATTTTCTACTGAGAAGAAATTCATAGTTGGAAAGTATCCTAGTATTCATAGTTGCACAGTATCATCATAAAAATTTTCGCAAATTTTTGTGTTCATCGTATCGATAAAAAATTCAGAAAATCATTGTTACTCAATTTCTCCTGAACATGCATGGATTATCAACCCCTCACTTTAGGCGCCGTAGCCAGATTCTTTACCAAGGGGACTTCTCATGCTTGTTATTGGAGATTTTTTGTCTGATTAACCAATTTCATTTATTTTTATCTGAATTGAATTCTTCATACAATGATTGAACCTATTTAATTTCTTCAAGAGTTTTGTTCATGTCTTTATTTAGGCAAAACTGTAAATTGAAAATATCGCTTGAGTGTACGATCAGCGCGGAACACCCAAGATCGATTTCCAGTGGGTATTTGTAATTCTTTGTTCTCAATATGTAATTCGAAGAATATCGCTCGGATTGAATTGTGTGTTGAAAGTAGCGTTTTTGCTGATACGAAATTTCATCAGGAATGTATAACCTGAAAAATCATGAAAATCCGACAATTTTGTATAGAGACTGCTTCAGAATAAGATGTGATTTTGAGAAGTATTATAGAGTTGGAAGTAACCTATTTTCTGAAACTCGTAACTTTTTTGCTACAGGGAGTAAAGTTCTGAGGAGGGAATTATTTCCTTTATCGTAACATCTGATATTTTTATGAGATTTGTCACAAGGCCTTGTGACAAGATGTTGAAGGTGTTTTAATATTAAAACCAGTGCCTTTTGTGTCGGATGTTGGTTTTTCAATGTCTCAAGAATTAAGATCAGATTGAAAGTTCGTAATTAGTTGACGAATGAAAACTGGCAGCTCAGTGCAACATTTCGTGAGGATCCAATTGTTGAAAATTCAAATAATTTTGTAGAAAATTTTTCAGATTTTTGTCGGAACAAATTGTTTTTTTTTGGAGACTATCGATTAAATTTTGATGAAATTAGGCACAGACCTCGAAAATATTGAATATTTAACAACAGTGATCCTAATTTCAATTCGATTCGATTTTTGAAGATATTAGAAAAAATATATCAACTTTCAGTGATTTTTGAAATTTCGAGGTCATTTCACCAAAATCTCGGTGAGAACCGACGCGATCAGATTTAAACTGATGTTCACTATCAGCGATTAAACACAATAACTGCAAAAATAAACGACTCAGACACTCGATATTTATGTAGAGTAAGTTTTCGGTTCATGCAGAATGTCGTAAGTACCATATAGGAGTAAAGATAAGTTTGACGGGGTCAATACATAAATGGGTGATAGTTTTGGCATATTCAACAACGAATTTGAACCTCACGTCAGTGCTTTTTCTAGGTTTTTTGAAAGCTTCTTGAACTGTCTAAATATTCGAAATATCATATTACGCCTGTAAATAATCAGATCAACTCAGATTAAGGCTTTTGTCTACGATATAGTTTGCGCTCAACATTAAGAGATGACCAAGGATATTGGTACAGAGGTCGATTTCTTGAGTACTGCGTAGCTACAGGGCGCCCTCTGGAATAGACGAGAATAGACTTATGTTCCTCAAGTTCTGCTGAAAATTCATAATTTGAAGGAGCAAGTTGATTTCACGCGAAGAGAGGGGGTGATTTTTGTGTACATATGTTTCCTTCCGGGACGAGTAATTATTAAACTGGACAAATTATTATACACGATGATACGTATCAGAAACCAGTGAATACTCTTAAATACTTCTGACGGTAGGGGACTTTTCTTCAAAAATTTTTTTTATCTAATATTTTTCCAATAGTAAATATCTATATTGATATTTTGAGAATGGCGGTTATTTTACCACTGAGCTCAACTCAACGAGTTCACCATAACTGATACAAAAGATTAGATTTGATAAGTGGAAATAATTAAACGAAAATACCAAATTAAATGATTTCCGGAATACAAATATGTTTGCAAAATTATAATTATTACGTGAGACTATACGGATTTCATCAGGATACAGTTTGAACAAGTAAATCCTCAATAAATTATAAATATATATATATCGATTTCCATGCAAAACTGGAGGGCCAATACAAACAAAGCCATTGGAAACAAAATGTTTATTCGGACAGATACAATAATATGAAATAATAGCAATGTTCCATCCGGTTTTATCAATGATTCATTCCACAATAGCCGCAGTATCTGAGCTATGTTGTGTCGACTAGAAAAACAATAAAATTGCTTTATTTCATGGGAATGTTTTGTGGCGATAGAAAAAATATGAGTGATGCCTGGAACAGAAATCCATCGAAGAAATGGAGTTCTCATTGGTAGTATTGTTTACTGAAGAACAATATCTTTGATTTATAATGGAACCGTTTCGTTGAATGAGAGAATAAAGGTTGATTCTCACTATACGTTCCGTAACCTTCCAATTTCCTTCCCGTAAAATATTGTAACGTGTAAATGAATTGATGTAAGCACACTATACGTTTCGTTCACGTTCCGTCAACATGACATTTTTGCCTACTAAATTTTGACGTAAATCATACGGAAGGGATACTGGAAGGTTACGGAACGTATAAGTGAGAATCAACCTTAACGGTCGGTTTCACGAAGCCTCGATCACCATTGATCAGTAATCAAGTGCTTAACTGGTCGATCATTATCGTATTCTATGCTCAATAATATAATTTAATCGGCGATCAAGGATTTGACGGGTCGATCACCAAATGGTCGATCAACGGCCGTTGATTCCCGATCCAGCACTATGTGGGTTTCACACAACATTTTTGAGAACTAAGTATCGGTTAAAGCTTGTTTTGGGAGGATTTTGCATCATTTTTTCTGTTTTTTTTATGGGTTTTCACCCCGAATATGTGAAACAGAACTATTGAAAATTAAATAAAATTGTTTTTTTTTATGGAAAATGCCCGTACGGATTGCAGTATTGATGATATTTGTCAAGGGTAGTTTTTGGAAAACAGATTGCCTAATGAACAATACCGGAACAATATAAACGATAACCAAAGTGAACTGTGAGGTTTCGGAGTACAGAGACTCTCTGATCAGACAAAGCAGAAAATTTCAAGAATTATTTTCTGATTCGTCTGATGAAAGAGTCAGATTTGTACTCTGAAACGTCACAGTTCGCTTTCTTTATCGTTTGTAATGTTTCTCTATTGTTCATAAGGCAATCTGTTTTGCATGAAACTGCCCTTGACTAATAGTTTGATACTTCAATCCGCAAGGGCGTTTTTAATGAAAAAAACAATTTTATTTAGTTTTCAAGAGTTCTGTTTCAGATATTGGGAGTGAAAACCCATAAAAAACCTAAACATTTTTTGAGTACTGATTAACATAAAAACTTCACTTGACGATCGATCAAGTTGATTGGACAAATTTGAGCAATCAAGCCAGTTAACCAGAGTATTGAAGTATAGTACTGGATCATCGGTCTATTTTGGAATGTTTCCGAATCTTTTCGTTTTTTGCATCAGAAGTAAATAATAATGAATACAAAATCATCAGAGTTATGGAATTGTCTGAAATTGGTATAAAATTTGAACTGTTTGGCGAAATATTGATTCTTGATTTCGATTTGTAATGTAACCTTTTCAAGAGATATCTACTTTCCCAGTCAAGTTTATTTGGATATATGTGTACACAATAGAGTTTCGAAAAAATATAGCTCAGGAACATATTAGGAGCTAATGAACTTGTGAAATTGAAAAAGTCCATTTCTGAACATTCGGAATACAGCATTTTTGTTATGATCCTTTATCGATATTTGAAAATATAATGATGCTTGAGATCTGATATTGACTACAATCTCTAATTCCTGCTGGATTGATTAATTACTTCTACTACATGGGTTGAGTAAAAATCAGATTTTGTTTTGTGAAGAATTTTGAACGAAATATCCACATAAAATTAGATCAACATCCACATGAAAAAAAAACAAATATCAATATGAATAGCAATTTTATTTGTTTAATACTTTTATTCCGATTATCTTATAAATCACCATCTTCGTTACTTCTAAATTCCATATCGAAACAGGTCTTGGAAGTTTTTCAAACGTCTATGCAATACTGCCTTTGAATGATAATGAAAATCTTCAAATTTCCTCTCTCTTTTCTATCATCAAATTCATTTAACAAAATACGCAGTTCATTTTGGAAGCAGTTGTCACATTTTCTGTGCTTAGGAGGAATTAAGATATTATGAAAATGTGGTCAAGGTCTGGATTATTATTTCTCACCATAACAGTTTGTTTTTCAAGTATTGAAAACGATAAATCAACAATGAGAAATAATTATTGGATCTTGATAAATGAGTCCTTGACAAATCTTCATGACACCTTATCAGAAGAGAAAATCGTGATGAATGCCGTGAGAAAAATAACCAATATTAGTGAATCGAACACCTTGCAATCACAAACACAAGGAGATTCTATAAGAATGGTCGCTCACCTCATCAATAGTCACGAGTATAAGAATAAAACTTTTATAGTGAAGTTTGTTGTTTTCATTGAACAAAAATTTCACAATCATAAACCTTGACTGACTTCGCTTACACTCGATCTTCCTGGTTATCTTATGTTGAGTTCGTAAGTAGGTACGTGATGACGAACATTCTCTTTGCCTTTCGAATCACAATTTTAATTCGCATTCTACAGCAGAATGTGCTTACTTATGTATCTTTGAACACGATTCTGTAGGAAGATTGATGGAATTTGAATAAATTATTCCATGTTTCCAAGAACTTTTCGTCTTCTCTTGATACAACGAATACACCTGTTCTGAGCTTCCATTATTAGTAGACATAGTTATGTTTAATCAATGATATTCGAATGAAACAAACCCATTTCCAATTTTTTTTTCATTGGTTCAACACATTCAGATCAACAAGTATTTTGTACTCAGTTGGGCATCCCCATGAGAATGAACATTGATATTGCCAAAAACTGTTAGACCTGATTGATTTTGCGGAATTTCCAATATTCACAAAAATATATTACACCAACCGGTCGAAGTGTACGATGACGGAGAGCTATCATTCAAACCTTAAATCTATGGCTCATATGAAAGCACTAACAAATTAGTAAAAAGTTCAATAACTTATATCGGAACTCTTATTATAAAAGCTCAAATTCACCTGATTGATAAAACTTATTCATCCCTTTTCTTCTAATGAGTTGGATTTTTTGCAGTGTCATTGTAACGAAAATATCTCAGTGCACTTAACTATTGAAACCGATGATCTAATAATATACGTATTATTAGATCATGGATTGAAACATTGACTTTCTAGTTGATTTCATCCTCGCCAATTTAAAACTAATTTCCATCAAATTTAATGAAATTACTCAATGAGTGTGAACATTTTGACTGAATTTTCTCGATAGTCTTGTTTGATTGTTGATAACGAACTTGGAATTCAACGTAATCTGTGGTTGGGTCACAAAATAGGACAGTAGCTTTAGGTCTTCTGTATAGTCTGGATGAGTGTGGGAGAAGCTTGATTTCAGGCCTTCTATGCTCAGTTTCAGATCCACAGAAGATGCTCGATTTCATCAGATTTTTAAAACATCCAACGTTGAATATATCGAAAACGGTGCGTTTCAGGGGAAATTTCGAAGAATCCCACGTATTCTAAAATGAATGAAGATATCCATAATGTCTCAGGATAACCTTTGATGAGTCGATAACTAGGAAACAGTTCGAAGTAGGATGAAAATGATTATGTGGAGGTAAATTAACCATAGAAGATTTCACCCTGAAATTCATTCCATTCTGACCATGTCAGTGCCACAAACAAAACTGAGTTTCTTCAATTTCAACGCCCCGCCCCGTATCTGAGAAAATGGTAATTGTTGAGATCAATCTATTATTATTGAACAACTTGAATAGCCACCCTATATATTATTATATATTTCATCCGCTATCGAACAAACGGACAAGCTTTAGCAACGAATTTGAACATACGTGCAAAAGCTGCTGCCTTCACGGCAGTGTTCTTCTAGGATTTTTTCGATAAAGTATCGTATTTCAATCCGACTTAATCTGTATTTTCGGAAATATTGAGAAAATAAAATTTTGAATGAGTATATCCACGGAATCATAGGGCGGATATCAACCGTTCACGAATTCGACCTTCGAAATTGAGCCCCAAACCTACTCTACAAATATCGAGTTTCTAAGTCGTTTCTTCCGAAATAACTTCCGAAAGAAACAACTTGAAAAGTCGATATGTGTAGAGAAGGTTCGGACCTTAATAACGAAGGCCGAATTAGTGAATGGGTGAAATCCACCCAATGATTCCGCAGATATGCTCATTCATAATTTTTTTTCCCCAATATTTTCAAAAATACGGATTAGATCGAATTGAAATCCGGTAATTTATCGTAAAATGACAGTTCAAAGGCTCATACAGCATTCAGCGAGAATAATATGATCACAAAATATTGAATATTCTGAAAAAAAATTTGAAATTTTCTTCGAATGGTTCTAGTGAGACGATCATCACGAAATTCTGCAAAAACTTGTATTTCAGCATCTTAAAACTAGCTGCGGAATTTTGTCATGATTGAATTAGTATTTCTTGAGTTATACCGAAAAAACAACGATATCGAGAAGAAAACCATGAAATTCTTCATATTTCTTCTCAATATCTCCAAAACCAAAGTTTCAGGTCGATGGGATTCTCCGTACGACCGCAATCGTGCCTGCGGACGGCCGGCCGGACAGCATTGTTTTTGACACCGGATTCGTCAGCAGTGAGTCCAATCTATTCGTTGAAGACCCTTTTTGGCTCAAAATTCGAAAATTACAGACATTTGGACAAAACTATGGCATGCTGTTCCCCAGAACATGCTCGCAAAAAGTGGTAACATCGCGCATTCGTGCTATTTTCTCCAGATACAAATATCTGAAAATTACGAATTGTGGCCTCAAAATGTTTTCCCGTTAATACAAGGTAAATGCTCTTGACTCTACTCAGGAGTATTGTCCTACGAACTATGTTTCTGAGGATCAATGGAAAGAATGTTAATTGAAGAAATCAATTACAGTATAGCAAAATCTGCAACAGTAGCCCTGATTGCTAAATAAAGGGTTTTTCAATAAGAACTTTGTTTTTTAAAACAAAATAAAACAAAGAATTTAGTGGAAAATGAATAAAATTTTTATTGTATTACAAAGAGAAAAGTTCGGCAATTATGAATGAAAAATGATATCTGACAAATGTCCAACACGACCACGCTGACAGACGTTGATTCTTTCATCAAACTTTTTAATCACTTTTTGGCAAGATGGAGGGTCTATTTCGTTAATGACATCACGGATTTTGAGTTTTAAGGCTGCAATCGATTCGATTGGCTCCGTATAAACTCTGTCTTTAACATAGCCCCACAAAAAATAATCCAGTGGTGTTAAATCACACGATCTGGCCGGCCACTTAACAGCTGAATTTCGCGAAATTATGCGATCGGGAAATTTGGTTTGCAATAAATTGATCGTTTCATTGGCTGTGTGACATGTGGCACCGTCTTGTTGAAACTACATTTCAGTGACATCCTTGTCATCAATAATAGGCCAAAATTCAGTTGTTAACATCTCGCGATAGCGTGATCCATTGACTGTTACCGCATTTCCAGCCTCATCTTCGAAAAAAAAACGGCCCAATCACACCTCCAGACCACATAGCACACCACACAGTGACACGTTGAGCATGCAAAGGCTTCTCAATAATTGCTTTAGGATTTTCAGAAGCCCAAATGCGGCAATTTTGCTTGATAGCGGTCTCAGAAGGACGTTTATGTTGTCCGAAAATATCACGAATTTTACGAAATGTAACTTTAACAGAACGACCATTTTCATAGTGGATTTGAATTATTTTAATGCGATTTTCGAGCGAAATTGAATTCATTGTAACAATTGCCAAAGCATATACTGCGAATACGTCAAAAAACTAAATGTCAAAACTGTCATGTAGTGCCGGTGTTACCACATTGAAAAACAAACTTCTTGTTGAAAAACCCTTTATATACTCCATTCAGGAATCCACTTTTTCGAGCTTAAAAGTATTTTCCATCCGGCCCAGATTCCATCATTTCAAATACAGAAATCACTTCGCCTTCCATTGTTCGAAATGCATTTACATCGATATCCACTTGCCCAACCGCCAACCATCATATAATCAAGAAAAAGCAACGGCGGAAACAATTGATCGTTTCGGTTGTTTTGACGGTTTCCGCAAGGCGCTCAACGGGGCCCATTCAACTTCACTTCTTTAACATAACAAACGATACCCGGAAACTTTTTTTATATTAACTTTACGCGTTTCGGAGGGGGCATTTTAATGGCTTTTCGAAAATTCGGGAGGATGAGCCGTCGTTCAGGGAGATTCATGGCAGCTTTGCGTGCAGAGAGGGGGTCGATTAATCTAATTTTGACTCAGTGAAATTGATGCTGTTTTTTTTTGGACGGGCCGGAAAGAAGGTTGTCGTTACGAACCGAGCTGTTCTTTTTGGATGTAACAATTACGAGGAATTAAAGGAATGAGTTCATTGAGTCCAGAGATCCATTTCCTGACTTAAATGGTGTTGGATGGTGTATGAACAAAATAATAAGTATTTCATTGCTTCAGTTCTCATTTTCACAGATATTCGTTTCGAATTCGATAGGGAGATTATTCTGAATTCATGATAATTTTATTTTATAATATTTGCTTCCTAACAATACACAATTAGGTGAATACTTCAACTAGGTAGTTATATAGGGTGATTCCGAATTAGCCGTGAGGCATAAGTATGACTCATTTGCTGCCCTTTATGGAAAACTGAAAATCAGTCGTTTCCGTGATATTTAAAATATTGATTCTATCCAGTTTCTTAGTTCTTAGTTATGTTTGGTAAATTTTTTCTACGTTGTTCAAATTTTATTATAATTTTGGGTTATTTTTATCAGGCACGGAGAAGATATGTCAGAAAAAGGCAAAACTATGCGCCATTAAATGTTAAAAAAAAATTGGTATGAATTCACTTGGGATCACATTTCCTCTTGATCACACATTTATTACTTTTGAGCCGCATGTTCTAGGGGAACAGCATACTATCATTGTGTGCAAATATCTGTAATTCTCGAATTTTTCGCGAAATTGGTCTCAAACGACTAGATTGATATTGGGAAAAAATATGTCGAATTTCGTGGTTTTCTTCTCGATATCGTTGATTTTTTCGATAAAACTCAAGAAATACTGATTCAATCATGATTTAACTTCGCAGCTAATTTTAAGATGCTGAAAGACAACCTTGTGCAGAATTTCGTGATGATCGTATCATCAGAACAATATTTTGTAATCTTTTAATCATATTATCCGATTTAATTCTAAATGAACCTTCGAATTGTCATTTTTCGAAAAAGTACTGGATTTCAATTCGATCTGATTTGTACTTTTGGAAATATTGGGAAAATAAAATTTTGAATGGGTATATCTACGGAATCATTGAGTTGCGCTCTTAATACGTATGCGGTTTCCTGTCTCTCTAGTTCCTTTTATTTTATGTGGGTTGTGCAAGATCAGAATTCTTGAGAATAATCTGGATGAAATTGGATCAGAATATACGAAATAAAAAAAAAAATTCAATTTGAGTACCAATTCTTATTTTTACGCTGAAAATAATCAATATTCCCAATCCAAATATTCAATAATTCACCATTTTCGTTACTTCCACATCCAGTCAATCCGTGAAAATTAATTCAATTATAATCGAACCGGTGTGAAGTTATCCACATCCACAAGTACAGACCGAGACAAAAGTCAGTTCAATATCATTTCATTGTTCGAATGAATTACGTGGGTCAAATCATGAAAAATCAGCATTCTGATTTGATTATGTGATTTATGGAAGAAAATTAATAAAGTAGCAATTCCAATATGGTTTTTCAATCCCTGGGAGGGAGCAAGGAGGCAACTATACGGGTTATGGTTTTCGATTGATTTCTTCTCTAGGAAACATATCCTTGAAGCAGGATGCGGTACTCTTCCATTCAAAAAAGTTATGGAAATATTTCGTACAAACAAAAAACCTCCCCCGCCCCTAGCTTCCCGAGGCCTGAAAAACTTCACAGGGTATGGTTTTGGATTGAATTCTTTTCTAGGAAGCATATCCTCTAAGAAGAATGCATTGCTTTTCCGTTCCAAAAAAATATGGAAATATTTCGTACTAACACAATACTTCCTCCGCCCCCAGCCTCCCAAGGCCAGACTATACGGGTTATGGTTTTCGATTGTTAATACAAATAATTAAATAATCAAATCAGAATGCTCATTTTACATAGTTCATTTCACGTAATTCATTCGATAAACAATGAAATAATATTGAACTAACTTTTTTCTCGGACTGTACTTGTGGATGTGGATAACTTCACACCGGTTATAATCCAATACTATCCATAAAATTTGTCAGCAATTCCATTAAAATTCCCTCAACTGAGAAAAAATATTTTCATTTTTTCCAACTTTTCTTGTCATCGAATTCGTTATCTAATCAATTCACGTTGAATTCATTAAGATCTCAGAAACACTTGAAATAAACCTCATCATCATTACTCAGGCTTATCTGTTATAGTTTCATGAATTAGCGAGTCTATTACTGGAAAACCGTTAGGATTAAATTGATAACTGAGAAATATCTGCCATAATTACAGAAAACATCACACGGAATTCATTCCAATATACATTTCAATGTTACAAGAGAATGAAATTCTTTGCCTGTATTGTTCCACCCAAGATAAATTTGGAAAAATGTTGAATTCATAGATTGATGAGAAAAATCTTTGATTTCAATCAGTTTTCTCCTTAAAGACTCGCTCTATACATAGAAATCCTGCTGTGATTTTTAGATGATTTTTAATCCATATGTATATCTGATAATACAATATTACCACTCCAACTGTGAATGGAATTAAACTATAAATTGATACCGAATTGAAATTTTCCGTTATCAAGAAAATAAATCATAACATTCTTTTCCTATTTCATTATGGTGATCTTTTCAATTGAGCGAGGTAAAACATTTCTTCATGGACAAGTTCAAAATTTCATGATTTGTGCTCAGAACAGATAGCAACAACTCTCATACCTACATTTTGTTTCCAATGGAGATGTGATTCTTTCATAACGCTGCCACGAAACAGGTACAGCCGCTTACACTTTCACTTCATTGAGCCGAGTTAAATGTCGTTCAACTCTTCTGATTCAGCATCACGAATCTGCATGGAAGTTTGAAAGGCAAAAGAGTGGATATTGATATTTCATGTGCACTCAACTGTATCAAACATTCCCGCTGCCCATTCTTGTAGTATACTTGAATGATTAATTTCGGATTCAAAATGTTCAGATATGAATAAATCAAATTTCAGGACAGTTAATCGATTAAAGTCTCACAAAACAAAAATCGGAAAAAATCATTCTGCGAATTTTCTCGTTTGTCTGAAGAAAGAGTTGTACTCTGAAACGTCACAGTTCGCTTTGTTTATCGTTTGTATTGTTTCGTATTCTTCCATAGACAACCTGTTTTCCAAGAAACTCCCTTGACAAATAATTTAATCCTGCAATCCCCAAGGGCGTATTACAAAAAAAAAAATTTTCATCTAGATTTTATAGTTATGTTTCAGATGTTGGGAGTGAAAACCCGGAAAAAAGACTACAAAGTAATGCAAGATACTCCTAAAATAAGCTTCAATCGATACCTAAGCTGATTCAACCCAAATTACTCTCGTCTGGAAGTTGGTTTCAAAGGAAACAAATAATGCCGGGTTCAGGTAAGTGTAAAGCCTGATCCCGAACAACCTTGAATAATACATTCAATCGCATCGTTCGAGTTGAAAACCGAGTCCCGATGGAGCAGAAAGAGCGCTTCCTCGAATCATTGAAACACCCTGTAATTTATTGCATTTGCTGTTCGCATTAAACTCATCTGGACTCGATCTAAGGCGAACAGAGTGGCCAAATTCGTGAATGTACGAGTATGTGGAATATCTATAATATTTCACATCAATGGTTTGAATTGTGTGAACTGTAACACTCGAATTGATTCTCAATATCTCCTATCGGTTCTTGAAATTGAATATTCTGTACCGGGTGATTCATTAAGGATGGCCACGGCCGTATCTCGGATACTGTTTATCTTATATCTGGTGGAGAACTTAAAAATATTTAGAATCATTTTTTAGGGCCTATTTCTTTGCGGAAGTATTAGGATAAACGGTCTCCGAGATACGGCCGGCCACCCTTAATGAATCACCCGATATATCTCCATCAACGTCGAAATTCCGAAGAAATCCACAACACCACAGATGATTGTTGGAATAGCACGACATTCTTCCATAAAAACCGTTGTCTTAGATGCCTGGTCTAGATAAGTATAAAGCCGAGTCCAGATGAGTGTAATGCGAACAGCGAGTGCAATAAATCACAGGCACTTTTATGGTTCTAGGCGGCGTTCTTTCTACTCCGTCGGGACTTGGTTTTCAACTCGAACGATGCATTCGTATTTATTATTCGAGGCTGAGCTCGAGTGCCGTCCACACTATTCGCCGAGCCGTTTATCTGACGGAGCAGAAAGAGCGCTGCCTCGGACCATACAACTTCCTGTGGTTTATTGCATTTGCTGTTCGAATTAAGCCGGGTCCATATGAGTGTAATCCGAACAACGAATGCAATAAAATCTGATAATCGATTCGGCGAATAGTGTGGACGGCACTCGAGCTCAGCCTCGAATAATTCATTCAAATGCATCGTTCCAATTGAAAACCGAGTCCTGACGGAGCATAAAGAGCACTGCTTCGAACCATAAAATTCCATGTGATTTATGGCATTCGCTGTTCGCTTCACCCTCATCTGGACCCGACCTAAAGATTCCGATGTCAAATTCGATTCTGTCAGGTCAGTGAGCCGGCTCTCATAGGCACGATAACTTGATAACAGAAAAGGCTATGGCGACTTGAAACTTTCATGATTATCTAAGTCAAATGCGACGGTTAAGTTCGTTCATTAGCAGAATACTGTTGGGGTCAACTGCTGGGAATTCAAGAGAGAAAAGATTAGGGACTATCCATCAGATTTCAATGCATTTCAAGGAAGCTTGACGTTGATATGTTAGAACTGAGGGCCGAATTTCAGCTTGATCCGATATTTATTTTTTGAGATACGGCCCTTGCAGCCAGTTTGAATGTGCTAGCAAAAGCTGTAGTATTCACGTCAGTGCTTTTCCAGATTTTTTTATATTTTGATATCTTTTGATCTTGAAATCTTAGGCTATACTTTTATTGTCTCCAACGTACTCACTACGTTTGAATGACAAATTTAACTATTATATCAACTAAAATGCAATGATTGAAGTAAAAAACTTGAGGTAACGATAACATAATACAATACAATACAACACAAAAATAATACTAGACACAGTTTTTCACCTTCTATCTTTCGATTTGAAATCCTCAGTAGCATCTATTCTATATTACTATATTGAATGTCAAAATATTATCACCTAGAAAATTCACAAATTCCTGATTACAAAAAGCCTCAGCTGATTTACAACCCCTGACAAGCCTGTTAAATGCGAGTACTTGTGCATAGAACAATATTGCCATGAGTTCCACACCATTTTCTTTCTTTGATAAATGAAATGAAATAAACAACAATTTCAAAAATCTTTATAACTTCGAAAATTGTATGACAGTTGACACTGACTCTATAAAATTATTCGTTTTATTTCAAACATAAAATTCAATCGATTCAACTTGATAAACATCATGAATACAATCATTGAAAAAATACAGATTTTTCTGTGATACCTTCACATAATATCTTTCGATATTGATATCCTACCATAAACGATGAAAGAATATCATAAAAGTTGAAGGATTTACAGAAAAATCTGTATTTCACATTTATCGAGTAGACTCGTTTGAATTCAATGTATGATTTTTCTGGTCAATTATTTCTAATCAGTCCATAGAATGTAATTATTCACACGTCTTGAAATCAAACGAATCATTCTCATATTTACTTAAAAGTCCAGCTAATACAAATCTTGTACCTAAATCGTGTGAAAAGTTCAGACAGTAGGACAAGGAAGAAATTTCCTGGCAATAACACTGGGACTTGCCCTGTCTTCATTCTCAGAATTATGAATACAGAAAATAAAAACTAAAATGGTCCTATTCTTCAGTAAATGCCCCTAATGTAGTCATGTCTACAAATTTATATCATATCACTCGAGCTTTCAACAAGATGGAATTAAACAAGCATAGTTCTCGAGTACATTGCAGTCAGGCATGTATCACAAAGAGAAAAATTGAACCCTTTGTTAGCGTTAAGAACGATATAACAATACATACATGCATTCCCTAGAAGATGCAACTCAAGAATTTCACCTTTGTCCGAAATACCTGCATATTTTTAAATGAAATGTAAGCTTCAAATGTATCCCGGTATAGGTGACAGAAGAAACGGGGAATCTCTGGAACAGTCGCCGCTTTGATGTCTGGGAGCTCTCCTGCGTTCTTCCCTGCACAATACGTAGAACGTGTCGGGACCGGGGCATTCAAATATTTGAGAAGCCTTTGGAACAGGCCGGATCGCTCGTTTACTCCCGCCGTCTCTCAAAGCGTGTGACTGCCGCTCTTGATGTTGCGGAATTCAATCTTTAATCTCAATAAAGACGACTGGATAAATCGAAATCTTGTAGGTTTTGACGCGAACGAGAAGTTGATTTCGCTACTTGGGGATTGGAAAGATCAGGATTGGATTCGGAGGATTTTGAAGCCCGTTTAAGGTATGTAATCTTATTGAAATATAAGTTGTAGAAGTCCCGCTTTTTCAAACTTTCGCTATAAAAAAACTAGAAAAGCACTGACGTGAAGTCAGCAGCTTTTAGGCGCTTGTTCAGTTTCACGAATTCGGCTACCATAATTAATCTCTTCACGTCTAGCCTAACCGCTGATCGTAAACACAATAAGTACCGAATGAACCTGCTTAGAGACTTAATACTTGTAAAGAAGGTTTGAAGTTTAGTTGCGAACGCCAAATACTTTAAATCCATCCTGTGATCCCGCATATAAACGTACTCTTGAAATAAATAAATTTTTTGAGTTATTTCGGAAATAATTAACAATGATAGTGATGGAATAAATAAATCTCGAAAGTTATGCGTTAGCATTACTATTAAGGAAGTTTAATTTTGACAACCTCACTTCATTTCGAGGAATTGAGGAAATCATCTCAAAATTTTAAATTGCCAAGAAATTTGACATATTTTTTTCAATTTCTCTGCTGATAAATATTCGCTAAAACTGAAATTTGAAGCACTGTTCTTATATTTTGACTTCAAGGTCTGTGCCAATTTTCTTTGCATTCTGAATTTTTTTTTCGGAAGAAAATCGAGTTTTTGCGCGCATAAGTTTTTTACAAATTTTTTTTCGAAAAAAATTTTTTTTTCTGAAATTATCGTTCACATTCGCGAACAATTCTAGGTATATCTTGAACTTCGTATTTCACAGCAGCATACGAAATTTCAGTTCGAAACGGCCATTAGTTTTGGAGATATTGGGGAAAAATATGTAGAATTTCGTTGTTTTCTACTCAATAACGTTGTTTTTTTCGGCATAACTCGAGAAATACTGATTCAATCGTGATTAAACTTTGCATTTAGTTCAAAGATGCTAAAGGACAAAATTGTGCAGAATTTCGTGAATATCGTGTCATTAGAACCATTTGAAAAAAAATTTCAAATCAACATACACTCAACAGTATTGTTTAAGGAGATTCATGCGATATTTTCTGAAGAATAGCGGATTCGAAGAACCCCTTTTTGAGTGTGGATTTTTCCTTATATTTCAGCGAAAAAAGGGCATTTGGAAATATTCATGAAAGGGTACCACTTCAATTTCAAGTCTGTACGGATAATGCGATGTTCTAGGAGCACAGCATGCTATCGTTATGTCGAACAATGGCTTTGTACAAATGTCTGTTATTTTCTAATTTTGAGCCGAAACGGACTCAAACGACCAGGTAGACTCACTGATGACAGAACCGGTGTCCAAATTGGTTCTGTCCGGCCGTCCGTCCATATGCGCGTTAACGGGCGTATGGAAGATTCTATCGACTCCAAAGTTTCAGAATAGGTTGCATTTTTATATGCCACTATTGAGTTCGTTAACGCGCAAAATGGGACGAATGGTTTCGGAGTTATCGCCATTTGGAGTTTTGAGGTTATTAACAGGAACGATTCGATTGAAACTAGTTAGTTAGTTGAGGCATGATGGCGGGCAACCTTTCGAAAGATTTTGTGGTGATCGTACGTTAGTTAATTGAAAAAAAAATATTTTTCCAAATTTTTTTGAAAAATTTTTTTTTCTCAGAACTATTTATCATATTCGGAAAACAATATGCTCACAGTTTGAGCTCTATATTTCACTGCAATGAACCAAATTTCAATCCGATATGGGTATGAGCTTCGGAGATATTGGGGAAAAAAAGAGAAAACTACGTTGTTTTTTTCTCGATATCGCTGGTTTTTTCGTAATTTATCATTTATCATTGGAATATGAATTATTCATTTCTCGGCTCATGTTATCATACGAATTCGTCAGAAGAATATCAGACCAAATATTTCCTACAGGTGTTTTCGAATACGCAACTCTGGCAATTTTTTTACGTGAGCTTGATTATGAAACAATAAAAAGCTTCTGTAATAAAAAATATTATATAAAATCGGGTTTCAAATTTGTCTGTTCAGAGACGAAGACTACCTCTATTGATATTTTTGTCGTTTTGCCTAAAATAAATGAAGCATAACTCAAATTCATCAAAATGAGTTCATTTCCAGAATTTATTGGAAATAGTATACTGTCCAACTTGAACAATAAGAAAAAAGATCTGATTCAAGTAATTTTGATAGGACATGTCTGTAACTTTCATAAATGTCTCAGGTTTTGTATGAAAGATTTCCCAATGCCGCTATCTATCGGCGAAAGCTGATGTAGAAAAATAACGCGGTACTTTGACATGGTTTGGATCGCATTTCGGACCCAAAATATGTCGAAATAGGGTCGGCACCATGTTTCTATGCATCTATGTTGAGCAGTAGACTGCTCAATTATTTGAAACAAATCGTCAAAGATGGAGCCTGGAGCTTGGAAAAGATCTCAACAGAGCAGAGGTCCAATAATTGGACCCAAATAACCAAAGCCTTCGGAGACATACTGCTCGACTTTCACAGGCGAGAAGGTTTGTGGGAGTTCCACCGTCCACCAGAAAGCTGCCACGGGCTGAGATTTTGTTAACGGTTCAACTGCTGACAGGTTACGGACAGATCAGCAGATGAGTAATGCAGTCCTGTGCCTCAGAAAAGGAGATATCCGAATGTAAAGCTTGCAAATATCCAGAGTCAGTCATTTACTTTGAGACGATGATACCTGATGAAATTTGTCACCGAATGAAAGTCGATCATTACAGTTTGGTTCATGCACAACTTTCAACCCCCCCGTTTTTTTCTTCATTGAAGGGTTCGTTTGGGTTGAAAGTTGTGCATGAACAAAACTGTAATGGTCAACCATCGTCTCAAAGTAAATAAGCCATGACAAAGTGCACATACTGAAAACCTCTTTGAAATGATTAATTTAAAAAAAAAATTTCTTGAAAATTTCTGCACGCCTGTAAAGAAGATACAAAGACCTTGCCAGAAAAGGACCATATGACCCACTTTCCCTATTCGAAAAAATTAGCGGGTTGATGGGGATGGCACAGGGTGCAACAAAAATCCTTCAAAAATGCATAAAATTTGGTTAGAGTGAAACAAAAACTGACCTGTTTCAGGATTTTGTTGCCGATTATTCTTCTGAGAAAAGGAATTTGTTCCATAATTTTGACGCGCACCGTAGAAGACGCGTGTATGAAGCCGATCTTTGAAATAGCGCCTAAAAAATATTAATATTTTCCTTACTTTGACCTGAGTGTACTGAAGGGAGTGGAACCCTAGTCCTGGCAATAAAGTCTCCAAACTGAATATGAATTTGATACAAAAAATATGTGTAACAGACTCACCTTATAAATCCCATCGACCAACTTGATGAGCTCCTCGGTTTCCATCGTGAATAGCAAAAAATCCTCAAAACAACACTTAAACTATTTATGTACGAATTCCATAATATTCAAAACAAGCGTTGTTTTTTTATTCGCACGTTTCACTCTGACACAACACTTCGTGAAGATCTCTCGTTGTTCCAAAATCCTCGAATTGTCTGTCCTCCGGGTTCTGTAAAAATAAACTAGGTTAAATCGTGCGGAAGAATCACCCGCTGGAGTACGTTTCATTTTTAATAGAGTCACATATGCAGTGCCCTGCGGGAAGATATAAGAGTCGCGATGTTGAGATAAACTCTGATTTATTGTTGTGACATTTTATTTTGTTTCTTGGATGATGGATGTAATTGCAGGCTCCTGGAATGTTTCCCAAAGTGATCACATTATCGATTTAAACTACTAGCCAAGTTTTTATTGGTTTCTTTCAACATGGATAATAGTGAATCCACAATTTTTCTTATGAATTTCATTCACACAGAATTGTGTGTTGAAGTTATGCGGTCCAATGCTATCAATTCGGAAGGTTATAAAAGGCACATTACCAGGAGCGTTGTCAGTACATTGTACTTTTTTGATTGTTTCTATTCTCAACCATTCATTTGAGCGTTTTCTACTACAATGGCTTACTTCCCATACTACCACACTAATCTCTTGAAATACTGTGAAATGAAAATTCGATTTCATTCTGCAGTTGACTGCAGAATATAATTGTGAACTTCATGTTTCTGATGGAGATCAACATCAGGAAATCTTGTATGAAGCCTTCTTTTATAGAAAGGATGGGAAATACTTTTACAAAGTGGATATGAGGATGAGCATTCTGTCTGGCGAGGTTGCTTAAAATAGGAATTTGCGTATGGGAAGGTCCGAAAAAAATCGAGGAAGGCACTGACGTTAAGTCAAAAGTTGTCACTAGCTTGCTCAGATTTTTATTCACTTTTTACGAGCACCTCTAGGGAACAGTCTGCTAGCATTTTACCAATTGTCTGTGTATCTACAATTTTTAGTTGAAAATTGTATCAAATGACTAAGTTGGACTAATGAAGAATCCGATGTCAAAATGGATTCTGTTCAGCCGACTGTTTTTTGCGCGCATGTTCCATCAGGGGAACAGCGTGATATCGTTTTGTCAAAATGTCTGTAATTCGAATTCTGAGCCGAAAATGTTCTCAAACGACTAGGTTGGACTCACTGATGACGAATCCGGTGTAAAACCGATTCTGTCCAGCCGGCTGTTCGGAAAAAAGGCTAATTGTCGATCGGAGCAAGCTAGCCACTTGTTACTTCTAGGGTAGTTTGCGCATCGGATTGCCGCGGTTGAGTTCGTTAATGGGCCAAATCGGCCAAATTTTTTCAGAACTGTAGCCATTTGAAAATTTGATGATATTTCCCTGATATTTCAGGAACTTCTGGAGCGATTGAATTGAAACTCAGTAGTTAGTTTGAGCATAATGATGCGCAACTTTGTGCGAGATTTTGTTGGGAGCGTATGATGACCTAATTAAACCAAACATTTTTTTTTTCCAGAAACTATTGACCATATCCAAGAACAATTCCTCTCATACCATGAACTTCATATTTCACAGCAGTGTACTAAATTTCAATTCGATACGGCTATCAGAAATGAAGATATCGCTGAAAAATATGCAAAATATCGTGGTTTGTTCTCGATATCGTTGTTTTTTTCGTTATGACTCAAGAAATAATGATTCAATCATGATGAAACTTCGAAGCTAGTTTGGAGATGCTGAAGGACAACTTTGTGCAAAATTTCGTGATGATCGTGTCATTAGTACAAATTGAAAAGAAATGTTTTTTTTTCGATAAAGTACTGGATTTCAATTCGATCTAATCTGTATTTTTTTAAATATTGGGAAAATATTTTGAATGAGAATATCTACGAAATCATTGGGTGGATTTTACCCATTCACGAATTCGGCCTTCTTAATTAAGGTTTGGGGCTTAATTATGAAGGTCGAATTCGTGAATGCGTAAAATCCGTCCAATAATGCTGTAGATATACCCATACAAGATTTTATTTTTCCAATATTTCCAAAAATACAGATTAGATCGAATTGAAATCCAGTAAGTACTTCATCGTTAAAAACCTGGAAAAGCACTGCCGTGAAGGCAGCAGCTTTTGCGCACATGTTCAAATTCGTTGCCAAAGCGGTCCTATCCATCGAACATGCACGCAAAAGCTACTCATTCATCAGATTTCGAGAATGTTCAGTACAAACCTAAAGTCAACAATTTGCATACAACCAAGTTTCTGTTAGATCCAATTTTAATGTTCAGAGATTTCATGAAATAAAATTGTATCAAAAATTTCGTAAATATAGTGATCCGATCATTATGAAACTTGGTTACTATTTGGCAAATGGTATTTTGAGTAGAATTCCGTGAATTTCGTAACATTTGAGCAATTGAAAAAATATTTCAAGTTATACCTTGAAATTACCATTTCAAATTCTGAAACAAATACCTCTTTTACATCAACCGACAAATTTCAAATCGTTGTTGATTCGAGAAAAGCTGCTATTTCTGAAATATTAGAATTGGTAATGAAATATGTCTGGATACTGATTGTTCAGGGCACATTGAATGGTAGGGGATATTCGAAAAACCACTTTCAAACATAATTGGATTGACAAGTTCCGCAGTTGTTTTCAAGGAAACAATTTAAAATATGAATTTCGAATTGATTCTATGTTCAATTTAGAATATAGGTAGTGATATTTCCACGAAATACTAACCAGGGCTGGGCAAAATACATGCTTGGCTTAATTGAAATACGAATTACAAAATACTTTCTCGCAGGTATTTGAAATACAATATACAAAATACTTTCAAGTCGGCTATTTGAATTATAAAATACAAAATACAGTATTTTAACTATTTGTATTTGAAATACAAATTACAAAATACATTCAGGTGTTACGTAAAATGTGAAAAGAGTACAACTAATTCAGCTCAGCTATTTTACAGCTGAATAAAGAATTTTCTTTCGGAAACACAAGATTTTTGAATGTAGTATCAGACAAACAGCCTCTTGTTGGGGAATGAATAAAACCTGCTAAAGAAAACAATCTTTCTACAGGTCCTGGTGGGCAGAAACTTGTATTATTTATATTGTATGAACACATTTTTTTTGTTAGGATAATGTTCAAGGATGGTAAGCTCTTTGCTATTATCGTTTTAGAAGTTGACTTACTCTAACTCCATGATGAAATGACCATTGCGCAGGACCTTTTCTTCCTTTCCATTTGCCGAAAATATGATGGCTAGCAAAAGAACTAGATGAAGCCATTGTATAAATTCTCTTTATACAATGATGAAGCCATCTGAAGGGACATTCAGGTACTATTTTCTGTAGAACGCTCAGCGCTAAATGTATTTGTTCGAAAGTATTTCGAAGATAAAAGTATCGAAATACAAAATACTTCAGCGTCAGGTATTTGAAATGCCAATTACTAAATACATTTTCAAGAAGTAATTGAAATAAAATACAAAATACGTATTTGTATTTCAAATACGTATTTCAATTACAAGTAATTGAAATACTGCCCAGCCCTGATACTAACTTTATTCATATCAGGCATGAAAGCTCGTGGTCATCGTATAGCCACGTGCAGAATTTCAACCACATTGCAAATGCGACAACTTGGCAGAAGAATAACTGACAGATTCGAAATTTTTGGGGTAGGTTTAAAGCTTTAATACGAAGGTGGAGTTCAGAGTGGACCAGATCTGCTCAATGGTTCGGAAGATGAAATCATGGAATTTCGTCATCCCAAAACTACAGGATCGGGCAGAAATTTAGCTAGTGGATAAACGATGATGATGAGTTCACATTCAAACATCAAATACATGGTCATATGAAAACCTCGGTTTCACAGAACTTTTGACTGTCGATCAACTCGTTGATTACAGTTCGAATTCGATGGTTTGGTTGGAAATTAACTGAAATCGAACACATAATTTACTGTTGACTGACAATCAAGCGCCTGATCGGGCAATCAAAGTTTTGTGAAACCGCAATGTCAAATGCACTAACGAAGTGATAGAAATTCACAGATTACGAATAACCTTACGCCCTGGCGTATAATCCTTAAAAAAATAGCGAGAAGAACTCCAAACAGATATTCAACAACCAATAACTAGATTTCAAAACGTTAGAATTTTTTTTGTAATGACTGTGAGGGTTGGAGAATGAGGGCTCGAAAACATGGATTTTCAATCGAGTTCAATGTTTTTTTTGAGAACAACCTGCTCCAAAGATTTCTTGTTCATCAAAAAAATTAAACTGCACAACCAAAAAATGCCAGGATTTCTGCTTCTCACTGAATGTCCCATTACATGAACCATATTCTCAGTTTTTTTTGTAACAACAAGAAGGGGTTGAGCGGAGTGGCTGAAGCTAGACTCCGGCCCAAATGTTTGAATTATATATATATGTTTTTCTGTTTCAATGAAAGCACTATTATTATTATTATTATTAAGAATCATTAGCAATGGTTTCCAAATTCAGATCGAAAAATAGAAGTCAGTAAGATAAATATATTCTACGTGAGATCTGAAATAACCCAAGAAAACCAAGAAGAGCACTGACGTGAAGTTAAAATCCGTTGCCGAAGCGGTTATCTCCTCTGAACATGCGCGCTGAAGATGCTGACTTCACATCAGTGATTTTCGCTACGTTTTGCCAATCAAAGACTCCTGAAATGTATGTGATGGTTGAAATTATCTTCGGCTGCTCGATTTTGAAAAAATAGAAGTTGATGGAAATAATGTCATAGGTGTGACCCATTATCTCACCAATATCTCAGAATCTCATTTTGCAGTCAAAAAGTTATTAAGATTTCATAACTTTCTAATCAATAATACTGAAAGATTGATTGATTCATAACCCAGAAGCTCTGATATTCAAGTTTTTCAATTACACTTTTTCATATTCGTCTAATCCTAGCTGACAATGACGAATGAGTTCATGAGGGGGAAAAATTTTTAGTGATTGAATATGCCCCACGATTTCATTGAGGGAATTTCGTATGTTTGCAGAAAGTTGATTTATTACAAGGTGAAATCTCGTTGTACCCTGGGGCTTCATTCGAAAATCGACATGTGGTGCTCCATAAAAGAGGTTTATTCGTTCAGAGTTCTTCGGAATTCGTTTAATAGGAAAATTTCGAAAGCTTCGTAGTTACTTTACATACCTTCTGTTGTTCAGAAGGTATGTTGAGTAGTTTTGTTCTTGAAGTAGTTGACTATTGAATCAATATGTCCCCCTCAATATTCTCTAGGAATATCAGTAGTTTCCAGATCATGGGAACGAAAATACCATATATTTCTTCTTTTTTGGAAAGATTTTGATAGGTATTAATTTGCATGGCTTATGAAGTTTCGAAGCAGTTTCAAGATCGCTATACACTGAGAAGTAAATTGGTATTGTCTCGAAAGGAAAAAATGAATTAATTGATGAAATACTTGATACTGTAGTCTGAACTTCCGGATGAACTTAATTAGGAAGCCCGTTTATGTAACGACTACATATCGATTTCTGAAACCTATGCGAGGTTCACCAATAATGGTTCAAAGATACGGATTCTCTGAACTAGAAATTTTCAGAGCAGATTAGATTACATACTGTCGGTTGATTTCTATCGAGTAAAAATATAATTATAAATTTCCTTTCATACTGATTATTTCCAGAAATGATAATTAATCTACTTAGCACTGTGTTCTTTCAAATTTTTACGCGCTTCGAACACCGCGTTATCGTTTCATCACTATGTCTGAAATTTTGAGCTGAAATCAGTCTTGGAATTCTCAGTTCAGTCGAAGATCCTGAATACCTCGGTTGAGTTCGTTAGTGCAAAATCAGCCAAACAGTTTCGTAGTTATACCTATTTCAATTTTTGAGGTTAATTCTTCGATATCTCCTGAAATACTGATGCGACCGGATTGAAACTTTGTAATTGGTTCTTGAATGCAAACGCGCAAACTCGGTTCAAAATTTCGTAGAGATCCAGTTGTTGGAAAATTAAAAAGAAATGATTATTAGAAAATTTTGTTTTAATTTTCTTTCTCGGAAAGTGTAAGTCAGTTTTCGAATAAATTTGGCACAGGCCTCCAATTCAGTATTCAAGACCTATGTTCCAAGTTTCAATTCGATGCGGTATTCACTTTCGGAAAGACATGGAAAAAAATATGTCGAATTTCGTAGTTGGTTGAAATTTTGAGGTTATTTCCTCAATATCTCAAGAATAAAACTTGCGGTCACATCGAAACCTCGTTGATTATTTACGCGCGATTCCAAAAAAATGTTTTTGAACATTTTTCACGTCCGAGTCGAAAATAAAAAGTTTTTTCCTCGATTTATTGACCAGATTTCGATGAATTTTGGCACAGACCTTGAAGTTAGTATTCCACAACAGTTTTTCAAATTTGAATTTGATCTGACTTTCATTTCGGAGATATTAGGAAAACAAATTACGTTATTTGAAATTTTCAGAATATTTTCTCAATATCTCCCTTACTATAGACACGCTCATATTAAAACTTGGAATATATACTATTTTCAAAATTTTCGAAAACTATTCATAATGGAGACAGGTTTTGGCTAATTAATTAATTAATTTTCTATTCATAACCTTACTAAGGAGTTTGGCACAGACCTTGAGGTCACTATTTGACAACAGTGATCGGATATTCATCTTGGAAGATATTGGGAAAAATATGTTCAATTTCGTGCTGATTTCATCGCTATCATTGTTGTTGTCCATATATCCTATCATCTATTGCAAGAGTATGTATATCTGCGGGATCACAGGATGGATTTCAAGAATTTGGCGTCCGTAATTAAATTCCAAACCTGCTGGACAATTATTAAGTCTCTGAGCAAATTCTCTCTGTACTTATTGTGTTCACGATCAGCTGTTAGGCTAGACGTAAAGAGATTAATTATGGCACACGAATTCGTGAAAATTTTTCAGGAGTTGGAACGGTGCTCCAATTGCCAATGAGTCATCGTAAATACTGGGTACCCAAACAGTTCCGGTGGCTCACCATGTATGTCAATTAAATCGGGGAAAACAAAAGTTTATTCAAAAAATCTTGTGGTGATGTAATCACATAAAAATGATTAACTCAGAATGAAACAGGAAAGTGATTAATCTACTATCGTCTAATGGGAAATGCCGGCATCTATTGTTCGTAATTATTGACAAGCTCTAGGGTGCATTTCCTGGAGCTACACTCTAAATTAATGATCCTCTACTCCCGATATCATTAATTAGCCGTCAATCGTGACATTAATTCGTCGTTCAACATGTTTATCAGGAATCACCCATTCAAATCACCCCAAACCAGACACGGTTCTTTATAACACCAATTTTCAGTACAAAATGCTCGCAAATAAACATCAACGACGAACAATGTGAAATGAATCTTGTGACTTGCTCATAATCGAAGCGAGCTCCTTTTAGATGACGAACTGATGTATTATTCTGTATATTGATGTAATGTATTTACATATACTCCATTCACTTTTATAAACTGGCCCGGTTGGCCATGATTTAGGTCTTTCAAGATTTTTTACTCAAAACTGACGCAAGTTGGCGCTCGTGAAATATTGGGAATGTCAAAATAATTATCAGTGACGTTGCCAAATGCCAATGCCAATTTCTACTCTCAATCTCAACATAATCATCACGCTTGGAAACTAAAAATGCCGAAGGTAGTTTTGAAGAAGCAGAAACAAAGTATCAGGAAGTGCTATGTAGAATTCAAATCTGCTTCTTCTGGTAGTAACCCTGATAATTTGGAATCAATAGTTTCTCACAAGCTATCCAACGTTTTTGACGTATGTGAGTGAAAACCCAGTGTATCGTTCACATAGATTCCCAAGAACTTTGTAAATTGAGTAAGTTCTTTTAAGGTGACACAGGTTTTGTAGTACTCTACATTTTCATACTGGAGGATTTCAAGTTGTGCAGTGCCACAAGTTATTTAAATGTCTTCTTTAGACTTATTTCTTGAGAATTTCGAAAAGTAGGGAACTGCGTAGGTTTGTCTGTTCGTTTAGAAGTTTTACTGCAGGGTTATTCGAGTACGTTTATTTTTTTTGAATGAACTATCACAAAGTAACGGACTACTCTAACCATTATTTTTCAGTAAAATTTCAACACTCGATTCTCGGTTACCCTACAAGATAATAGCATAACTGAATCTTCTAACCATGTTTATAATAGACGTGAAATAATTCCAGTGTTAACAGAGAAAAAAGTTTCTTCAACATTCGCCAGGTCTTTGGAATTATTGAATTCACATAATATTTTCTCAAATTCATTATGTTTCCAAAGTAAATTCACATATTTAAAATTACGTGATCACTACGAACTCTATGTAGAGAGGACAACGCTGTGTAGTTATTCGACAGGAAAATGACTATAACCTTACATTTCCAAAATATACACGATGAAATGTATCAGAATGTCATGGCTAACCAGGATAGTTTATAAAAGTGAATGGAGTATAGTATGGAACAAAAGTGTGCAAATACATAATATTTCAATTGGGCAGAATTCTCGACTTCGTTGCTGGTCAATATATGTTTACAAATTGCAGCAATATATTAATTTTATGTGAAAATGTATTCACTTCCCGTTCAAATATATTTGTTTTCGAACAAACACAATGTACTTGTACGAGCTGGGAGTTTCAAATATTTAAAATTGTAAGATGCAATATATTTAATATTTTCATCTATCGAACAACGTTAAGAGATAGCGTGCTGGAAGTATACAGCTTCCAGTTTTTTGTTTCCAGCCATTTCGTTTGAAATCGGACTTTGCCTACAATCACTACAAATATTTGAGGAATAAAATGAAATATCCACAAGTGATATCAAAATCAGTATTGATTATCAATATTTTGAAGCACTTTTTGAAGATGGGTTTCTGAATTGCTCAAAACTGTGAGCTTGCTTTCCTGGGCTATCTTTTGACGATCTTTGACCGTTCGAATAAATAAATATTTAGATCTCCCATTTTTATAGAGGGTGAGTCTTTAAGTTGTACATTAATTATATCCATAGATTCCTCTCATTAAATAAAACACATTTTTCATTTGCCATTTTTTCAGATTCGGCTCAGGTGAAAAGTTATAAGCATTTGAATATTTCTCAATGGGTTAATACACTTCTGCGCTTTCTTTGCAAGTTCACCACAGATATCCCTTATGGTGATCTCTTTTGGACAATCCAGGGTTTCTAATTCAAAGAAACAAGATTGAGAAAACCCATTCACTCACTTAATTCTTATGATTTGGTTTTTTTGCGATATAATCGCAAGGCAAACATTTCACTGCACTGGACTTGAAACACTGATCTTCAACTTGATGTTCATGCAATATCCAATTTCATTCCACTATAAGATTATACACAATTCCATTCTCGCCCATTCTCATATTGAAAACACCATAATTATACTTTTTTTCACGAAATTTATAAATAAATTATATGAAATCAATCAACAAACCTGAAAACATTCACTGAAATGTTATGGTTACGGAAAGTCTAGTCCATAGGCAGGGACCATAATGTAAGTAAAACAAGGTGTGCTCATCTGCTCATCTGTGATCGTTTTACCAATAATGACGTCACATTTTTCATTCAAATTCAAAGCACAGGATATATATTCCCTTGTAATTTAATCTGGCTGACGTCACTTTTTTTTCAGATGAGCACACCATGTTTATCTTACATCATGGCAGGGACTATGTCTGTGGTGTGGTCACGAAATAGCATATACCCATAGAAATTATAATTTAATGTTATCTATGCATATACCTAATATAAGTCATAGAATACCAATATATTAGTTCTATGCGAAATAGATGAATATTGATGTGTATTCTATGGCCCGGATAAACGTGAACCCAGCTTTATTTACTTCCTTCATTAGATCAGGGGCGGATCCATAATTATTGGAAATTTTTCGAATTTTATAATACTAAACGTTGAATATCTGCAAAACGGTGCGTTTAAGGAGAAATTATAAAGAATAATCAAATATTTTTAAATGATTGAAGATTCTTATGATGACATAAGATAAACTTTATTTGCATTCTTCATGCTGATTTTGTATAGTTTCATGAATCGGCTAGTCTATAATTCGGAAACTGTTTGAAGTAGGATGAAAGTGATTACTGAAGAATATGTGTCATAGTTATAGAAAACTTCACACGAAAATGCATCTCATTCGGAGTTACCATATCAAAGCTACAAAAGAGAAACTGATTTTTTTTCGGAAATTTAAACAGCCTGTATCTTTTTGCTGGAGCCAAATCTAGAAAAATGATAAATGTAAAAAGTGTTTCATTTGTTGAGAGGAATCTATGGTTAAAATGAAGGTACAACTCAAAGACTCACCCTGTATACCCGAAAGAAAATAAATATATCATCACACAAAATATTTATAATGCTATAACTGATGAATATATTATTTACTCGAGAATGAATACTTTGACAAATACACTTTTGTCCCTAACGGTGTATCCAAAGCATCATCCACAATAGGAGTAAGCACGCAATACGCATTGGGCCCCGAATAATTGAAGAATCCAAATAGCCTCTGCAGTGCCTTGAAGAAATCAACTCGTGTATATACAGGATCGGCCGCATGGTCGATGTACAATGAATGTTTACTGAAAGTTTGGTTTTCTATACAGAAACCACTGCTCTATATATCGATCTAGAATATTTTAAGCCCTGCGGTGTTGCCGCTCATATGAAAAAGTCAGCTTGCATGATTCAAATGGAATACTCAATATATTATTATTATTTCGATTTGCAGCAGCCTCCTGATTATTTCTATATCTACGTCATCGTCCCTTCTCTAGCAGTTTTGGAAGAATTTAATGGTTTACGTTCTTTTATTGTGCGATACATAGATTCATTAATTATTACCGCTACCAATACCTGAAAAAACTGAATGAAAATTAAATGAAAATTATTATTCATTGAAATGGCCCGTACAAATTGCGAGATTCAAATTATTTGTCGAGGGCAGTTTCTAGAAAAAAAAATGAACAATCTAATGAACAATATCGGAATAATGTGAACGATTAACGACGTGAGTCGCAGATTCACATCTGACTCTTTCATCAGACTATAAAGCGAAAATTTGCAGTATTATTTTCCTGCGACACATTTGTATTTCAATATGAATGTTTTCAAAAAACAAAAGTGTTGCTACAGGTTTTCGATTTTTTGTCTGTAGAAGGAGTCAGATAAACTGTCGATTTCACAAAACGGGCATCAACTGGTTAATTTCAGTTTGGATTCTAAATCCAAAATTTACTGTTAATTGACAATCAAGTCGTTGATCGGGCAATCAAAGTTTTGTGAAACCGACTATAAGGCTCTGCAATGTTATATACAGTTCCATCCCTTGATATTTATGTTGTTCATTTGTCAACATTTTTTCAAGAATTCTTTTTCAGATACTGGGTGCAAAAACCTTAAAAACCTGGAAAATACAGTTTCATGCGTTTTTTGTTTCGAGATCAAGCTATTTTTATCGTAGTTTGCTCTGTACCTTTTTGTTCGGACGCTTTGTATCATTCGCCCAGAACAGTCGCAATCGATTCTCATGAATATACAAGCCCACTGTTGTTGAATGTTTGCAGGTTCCTTAACACGTCTTAGCATCCAATCGATTGAATGATGACCTAACATGAAAAGAATTACTATCTCATTATTCCTTTCTTTTTTACATTTCTCAAGCGAATAGAAGCGCACCGTATTTAGGTAATAAAAATACTTTCAGGAAAAGGGGAATTAAGCTACTTCTCACTTTTTTTTAGGTTATTCCGTATTAACTATTCCGGATACTCATCAGAGTCATAAAAGTTGAAAAATTTGTATATGAAGTTCCGATACGACTAGAAAGTTCTATTCATTAAAATTCTCATACTTCACATTTTATCAACTGCAAATGTAGCAAATGTTCTGTGAGGAATGGAGGGCTATCAACTACTCTTAAACATCTGGACTTTTAGGTCACTCTCACTGCAATATGATGAAAGACCGATGTCCAGTTTTTTAATCACTTCCCCCGTTCTTATAATTGATAGCTCATTATGACCCGAGAAGTTACTGTCGCATTCTGCTAATATACGATAGCGGTATTGATTATTATAATAAATTCATAGAAGAAAGTATTCTTCATTATTTATGTGATGAGAGTGATCTTCGTCCTCATTTCGTAGAATTGATAATTTTTTACGATGTTGATTTCCTGATAGAATCAAGATCGTAGATTCTGTCTAAACTAAATCTAAATCAAGGTATATGAGTTTATGTCTACTTATGATTAATACAATAGAAAAAAATAAGCAGTTACTACTCATGATTGGACTGTATAATATTATGGATAAAGAACTTATGAAAATAATACAATGAACATGACCTGAGATGGAAATTTTCCCCATTATCTTTATTTGTAAGATAACTTTTTTCGATCGACCGCTTATGTTTAAGGAATCATCGGGAGGGTTTGGCACATTCATAAATTCCATCTTCGTAGTTTCAGATTCCATGTAATTGCTACCAGGAGTTATTGTGTTTGCAATTAACCTTTGAAGACAGATTTTGAACAAAACAACTTCCAGAAAAACAAGTTATCTAGGTACTCAAAATTAGTTTAGCAGGTTGAGGCATCGAAGACGAATTTCTATTCCAGAAATGGGTATAATTATTAATAATCACATATTTGTAAACTCAATGGTATTATCCAACCCTGAGTTCAGCAAATCGATGTCCTCTGATATTTCGTAAAATGTTAATCCCAACTGAAATATCGTTGAATATTCACTTGAAGATCTCTGTCAAATTATATAAAAATACTTTAATTTTGAGTTTTTCTTTTCTAGATATTTGGAGAGCAAACCTAAAAAAATTACAAAATCCTTCCATAATAACGCCCAATCGTCACATCGTTCATTTAGGCCCTATCTCAGAAACCGCCTATCCTATAATTCCCGAAAAAAATTCTAGTGGATAACTACGAATTTGAAAATATTTCAATAATTTTTTAGGGGCTGATTTTGTCATAAGAATTTTCTTCTCGAATTTATAGGATAAACGGATTCCGAGATGCGGCAGGTGGCCACCCTAAATGAATTACCTGGTACAGTTTATGTTTGAATAACTATGGACGAGGTGAGTTTCAAGATGTTTTCATTTTATAATTAATATAGGTACATTATTCCTTGGAAAGAACAATTATTTCTGAGGAATAAGGAAGCTATCTTTTCACCCAAAATGTATGAAATATTTTTGACGAGAATGCTCTGAAACGACTAGATTGGACTCTGTCTGCACTAATGATGAACCCGAGGTTGAGGTTGAATTCAATTCTGACCGGTCGTTGTCAGGAAAATTATCGGATGGAAGGAGCTAGCAGTTTGAAATATTCGGGAAACGTTTCTCATTCAAATTGGACGGTATTATCGTAATGGATATCATCAGCTAAACAGTTTCGGAGTTATACTCAACAAAAGTTTTTAGATTATCTCCTGGAAAAAAAATAGTCAACCTCCAAGATATTGTTTCATAGAACATTTTTTTGGATAACATTTTCCTCTTGAAAAATCATGACTTGAAAGCCCAATTCATTCACACACTTTTATCTCTACAAATGTTTCCGAAAAACCAAGCATTTACGGGAAAAACAAAACTCATGTTGAAAAGCATTACTATGAACAACAGCCAACCAAACTAGGATTCTATTAGGCTTTTACAACTAAATCAATAGCGATCAATGAACAAATACCGACAATACAATTATAATAAATGTGGAAAAAGCCTGCCTTCAGCTTCAAACAAGCACTTACTCTTTTCCCTATTGAAATACTTATGCGGTGAAATATGCCTGCTGAATTTCTTATCGTTACAAACCCTGCTACAATGCGATTCTGCAGATCATCGATTCTTTCTCGTGACTTAAGTTTTCAAAAAAACTTGTAGAGATAAAAAAGTTAGTGAATGAATTGGACTTTTAACCCATGTTTTTTAAGGGGAAAATATCTTAGGGGTTGACTATTTCAACCCACTCCTAAGAATACTTCAATGTTGGAAAAATTACAAAATGGGTAGTGTTATTGACGAATAATATTCACCAAATTTCGTGTCTTCAGCTTAATATACAGGAAAAATATAGAAGAGAAACAATTTTTTTTTAATCTTCGGAGGGGTGTAACCTTTCAGGAAGGAGGGATTTCAAAAGAATTTATTCCAAATACCCATCTCAATTTTCATCACAGAATCACCACTTAAATTTTTTCGGTGTTATTCGGATATACCCTGTATAGATGCTCCCTACTTAACGTCTGTACTCCTAAAGTTTCCATAGTTTATAAATAATTCAATCAGTTCTTTTTATTCCCCAATTGCAAGTTGTCGAAGGTCGAGAACTCTTCAGCAACTATAAATCGAAATAAAGAATTGTTCAAGCCTTGCTCCAAGACTGAGAATATCGTAATGTTTCCAATTTAACTCATGGACCATATTTAAATACCTGACCCACTCGACCTAATATTTTTACCTCTCGAATAGTAATTGATATTTATAAGAATTTCTTTATTACGGAAAGTTTTGTCTTTTGGACCATATCATTCTTGCAGAAAAATAAACTCATCATTACAATCAGCGGAAACGTAGCATCAAGTTTAGAGAAACAATATTTCTATCAATAAAGAAATTACACCACGAAAGATATTCGAAATTTGCCCGAGATATGTTCAGAATACGGGCCATCAGGCTTTCTTTTACGAAAAAGCAAAGCTATAAATTTCCATCAGAACTTAATTTACTGCGAAACTTCGTCCAAATTTATACCACCAATCTTTTTCACTTAAATAATTCGAGCCTATCTATGTCCTCTCCCTAAATTAGAGGGAAAAAACGATAAAAAGTATTAAATTCTTATTCGATTCGTGTTTGAAAGTCAGTTAATTACTACTGGCCCCTCTAGATTGATCATGGTTATTGGTTTCATAGCAAGAAAGATCGCTAATAGCTTCCCTCAAAAATTTTTTGTTACGTTGAATAAGAGGGTAAGGGTCGAATTTCAATTCACCCTTAAAAGTCTTCGATGAATTTATGGATTGTAAATTGTAAAGTGCTCCTAACAGGACGTTTGAATTAACTTATTTCAGCAGTTGGAGCTTTAAGAAATGAGAAAAACTAATTCTCTACATTGAAAGCAAGAAAAGCACTGCCGTGAAGACAGCAGTTTTGCGCGCATGTCCAATGGAGATGACCGCTTCGGCAACGAATTCGAATATGTCGGCAAAAGCTGCTGCCTTCACGGTAGTGCTTTTCTAGACTTTCGATAAACTACTGGATTTCAATTCAATCTGATCTGTATGTTTGGAAATATTGGAAAAATAAAATTTTGAATGGCTATATCTACGGAATCTTGAGACGGAATATACCCATTCACGAATTCGACCTTCGTTATTAAGCCCCAAACCTACTATACAAATATAGAGTTGCTAAGTCGTTTCTCCCGGTAATTATTGTGTTTACGGTCGGCCGTTGGGCAGACAGTAAACACAATAACACAATAACTACAGAAAGAAACAACTTAGAAACTCGATATTTGTAGGGTAGGTTTGGACCTTATTACGAAGGCTGGGTTCGTGAATGGGTAGAATTCACCCAATGATTCCGCAGATGTATCCATGCAAAATTTTATTTTCCCAATATTTCAAAAAATACAGATTAGATCTAATTAAAATCTAGTGTTTTATCGAAAAATGACAGTTCGAAGGTTCATACAGAATATCATGGAGATGATATGATCAGAATATAACAGGATATTAAATATTTGAGAAAAAAATTGAGATTTTTTTCAAATCGTTCTAATGACACGATCATCAGGGAATTTTGCACCAACTTGCCCATCAACATTTCTGAACTAGCTGCTAATTCATTTCGATTAAATCAGTATTTAAAAAATGTATATATTTTTTCTCAATATCTCCAGAAATTATAATTTCATTAGAATGAAATTTGTTACACTCCTGTAAAATATGGTTTTCAAGGTATGAGCAGAAGTTTTTTTTGGTTCGATGAAAAGTTTCCGAAAAAAAATTTTTTTCGCAGAAAATTTTGAAACTCTTGAAATTTTTAGTTTGTGTTCGGAGCTTCAAGATTTCGGTTGATTTCGTTAATGGGAGAAATTGGCAACAATTTTTAATTTTTAACAAAAAATTTATCGATGCGATCCAATCGGTGCTTCGTTAAAAGTTGAAAAATACCAGCGCGCAACATTGTACAGATTTTAGAGACGATCTAACCGTTAGAAAAAACACGAATATATGCTTTTGAAAAAATGTCCAAATGTTTGTAGAACACATTTTTTCGGAAACGACTAATCAGTTCCAGATGAAATTTGTCAATATTCAATGAAAATGTCAAATTTCAACTCGATCAGATATTTATTTTATTTTATATAACAAATTGGGCAGAAAATTATTTTCTTCCATTACGCGCTTGTTATGGGGAACAAAGCGTTATTGTTTCACAAAGTTTTTGTGATTTTGAATTATTGAGCCAAAAATGGTCTTTATCGATTAAAAAAAAATCTTGAAAAATATTTCTTCCCAAAAATATTCAGCTGAATTCAATGGAAATGGGCACATAGTCCTAGATGTCCAAATAAATCTAGTGCTCCACATATCAGTTCGAGCGAATATTCATTCGCAGAGAAATTGGAAAAAATTATGACCAATAATATTTGTATGTATATTATCTAGTTTCGTCTATTATACTTGAATGAGATATAATATAACATTTGCAATTAGGGAATTGACCAGAATTGGAATTTGAAATCTAGAGAAGCACTGACGTGAAGTCATCAGCTTTTACGCGCTTGTTCACATTGCGAAATGGCGACTTGGAAATTTCAATGAAATTTTAATGAAATATGAAAATTTTCAAGAAAAAACAATTTTGTTTTCGAATTTTTTCATCGTTCTTCTTATTGATACTTGCCATTTTCAATCGAGTTTCATTCCGATCAGATAATTCTTTTTAGAGTTATTGAAAAAATCAAAATTTCAAATGGCTGTAACACATACACCATTCGGCAGATTTGTCCCATTTACAAACTTAACCGAGATATTTAGGATCAAAACCTAACCTGAAAATTTCAAGACTCCAGGTCTTTTCTTTCGGAAGTTACAGCAAACACGGCCACGGAAAGAATTTAATTTGACCACGGATTCTTCTTCAGGGAGTTCAACCCAATCGTAAGACCATTTTCGGCTCAAAATTCGAAAATTACAGACATCTTGACGAAATGATAACGCGCTGAAAAAGGTAAGAAATTGATGAACAAACTAGAGTTTCGATGAAAACCTCAATAGATTTCAGTTTGTAATTCTACAGAAGATACAAGTTTCTTGATAAAGAAATATTTCGGCACAAGACAATATCACATAATATATGTATACCAAATTTGAGAATAACAAACGCCAGCGTTGTACCCAACAATTATTACAAAGATATATAGAAACGATTTTGAAAGAATACCATCGAATGAATGTAGAATACAAGCCAGAGATGAAAGAAGAATGAGTCCTTCAACAGACTCTGACCCAGTACTCAAAGTGAAGAAATCGGATCTCTCAGCAAAGCATTATTCATTTCATAAGCAACAAATTGCCAATTATGTAGAATCTTAGAGAGCAACGAATTCGTTTTCTCGATGTTCCGTTTCCCTAATTTATTCTCGATTTTTTCGCCTAATTGGCCTTTATTGTAATTAACTTCGTTCATGATCCACCTGACGAGCGTCATAAAATAATAATCCCTGATTATCTTAATCATTGTTCTGTTGAGAGTTGATTTTGTGAAAAATATTTTGATTTCTTGCTGAGCATCTGTCCCGTTTATTTTTGAATGAAGAGTTGATGAGTTAGAGAACATAATTTATTGAGATCTATCAAGATAGCCTTATGGCACACATATCCTAATATTTTCAATTTTCAGTTTTTCACTTTTAACAAACATAAATGTTGGTTTTACCCAGTCTTAAATCTCTGAATTAACAGAATGTCTGGAAATTACAATGGGAAGAAGAAGATTCCAAGATCTGTGTTTGCAAATCTACAACATCTAATTGATAGCGAAGAGAGTTCGCTGAATGGAAAGTTTTATACAGTGTGAGTCAAAATTATGGAACGAATTCATTTTCTCAGAATAAAATATTTGGCAACAAAATCAGGTCAATTTTTGTTTCACTTTTACCGAATTTATATGCATTTTTGAAGGATTTTTGTTGCAGCCTGTGCCATCCCCATCAACCCTCTACAGTTTTTGAATAGATAGCGTAGGTCATGTGGTACTTTTTTGGCAAGGTATTTGTATCTTCTTTACAAATTACGGAAAATTAGTTAGGTAGTTCAAAGAGGTTTTTAGTATGTGCACTTGGCATGGCTAATTTACTTTGAGACTATATGGTACCTGATGAAATTTGTCACCGAATGAAAGTCGACCATTACAGATTTGTACCCCTGTTCAACCCCTTCACCATTCTCCATTAAAGGGTTCGTAGGGGTTGAAATATTTGCATGAACAAAACTGTTATGGTCGACTTTCATTCGGTGACAAATTTCATCAGGTACCATCCTCCCAATGTAAATGAGCCAAGACAAAGTGCACATACCGAAAACCTTTTTGAAGTAACTAATTTAAAAAAAAGAAAATTTTTTCTTGAAAATTTCTGCACGCCTGTGAAAGAGATACAGAGACCTTGCTAAAAAGGTACCCCATGACCCACTTTCCCTATTCAAAAAATTTAGAGGGTTGATGGGGATGGCACAGGGTGCAACAAAAATCTTTCAAAATTGCATACAAATTTGGTAAAAGTGAAACAAAAATTGACCTGTTCAAGAATTTTGTTGCCAAATTTTTTTTTTCTGAGAAAATGAATTTGTTCCATAATTTTGACGCGCACTGTATAGGCATGAATTAATTGAATTTTATGCATTTAACTATAAGGGAACTATAACCTGCTTGAATTCAGGTAAACTGTGTTTTTCAATATTTTTCGTGGAAAATATTTCCCCATTTCTTTGCGAATCTATTATTAAAACGATTCAGTACCATTATCAATGCCAACTTTATGAATTCTTGTAGAACTGAAGACTCACCCTATAGATAAATAATGAATACAAATTATTCCAAACGATTTCTGAATCGCTTTTGCTAGGATGTGAATGGAACTTGATTCACATAAGTGATGTATTTAAAACCACCCTGTAGAAAGTAGGCAGCATATCGTATCGATTCAAACCCAGAATAGCATAATCTAAAAAGGAGTCCTTGATACCATTAACTGTAAAGAAAATCCCTTAATGCTGCCGTAAATCGCCTTAGTTCGGGAACACATAGGGTTTCAGCAATACGGACTTAGTAAAATATATCTTTATAGAAGGATACTTCCAATATCCAATATTGCCCAACAAAAGAGTTATATGTGATAGTTGATTGAATGGTTTCTCCATCACCCAGATATGAAATAGTCGTTTGCTGTATAGACCTGGCTTCGGCTTTGTACAAGGCTTCATTGGGATCTGTTTGGAGAGTATCATGACTGATTCGTTGATCCAGAATAATGAATTCTGTGAAAATATAGAACCTTTTCATATAAATCGGTTGTCGGACATTATTGAACTGTGTGATTATTTCCAACAAGCTTTCAGCCTTTCTGGTGCAAAATTTCTACTACCCTCATGGATTCGATGGATCAATGGTATTATATAGGTACATGGTTTCATGTATCATTTATAACTACTCAACAATGTGTGTATCAGTGAGTTGATATTTGAACAATTTGCAAGAATAACTAGACTGGCCAGCAAATTCGACAAAGGAATGTTTCTTGGATATGACAGAGCTCAGGTCAATATAAACTAACCTAAACACAAGGACAAATACTTGTCAAAAATAAACAAATATTCCACCCTTATATGAGCTGATCTTTCAACCCAATAGAGCCTCCACACCAAAGAAGCATTGTCCGAGGAACTTGTATACTTCAGTTTCATGGTTATTACCGATTACCAATACGACTCACCTTATTCAAATGTCGAAAGGGTTCTAGATACTTGAATCCTGTTGTTAGTGTTCTCGTCAACAGCATCGCAGATAATTCTGTCTGGAACGACTAATTGATGAAAGTCATTCCTTATAACATAATCACAAGGACGAATATCCGTCGATAAATCAACAAATATTCCCCCTTGATCAGAGCTAATCAACCAATCAACCAAAACACCTACACCGAAGAAGCGGATCCAAGTAGAATGACTACAGCACAAAAGGACAAAAGGATGAACGTCACACACATCGATCAAAGTATTCTGCACTCGAAGGTGAGACTCGCAAGATGCTCCTGGCAGATGGCGCGCTGTAAGTTGTATACTGCAGCGATCCCTCTGAAAGGTAACAAGTATCGAGAGAACTCTCTGCGGTTTATCCAAGTTAAGTTGACCTGACGATCAATAACAATTGTGAAACAGCTGTAGTCATTCTACTTGGATCCGCTTCTTCGGTGTAGGTGTTTTGGTTGTTTGGGTGATTAGCTCTGATCAAGGGGGAATATTTGTTGATTTATCGACGGATATTCGTCCTTGTGATTATGTTATTCATTACTACTGGAGCTCTTTCTTCTCCATGAAACCATTTCCTATCTTTGTTAGATGTTGGACGTTTTCGTCTTGTGGGAATCCACATGAACCGAGTGTTTCCAATGTTGATCGGTTGTTTGTAAAGCTGCAATATCGCAGTTACAGCGACCTGATGCGACAAAAGGATGAACGTCACACACATCGATCAAAGTATTCTGCACTCGAAGGTGAGACTCGCAAGATGCTCCTGGCAGATGGCGCGCTGTAAGTTGTATACTGCAGCGATCCCTCTGAAAGGTAACAAGTATCGAGAGAACTCTCTGCGGTTTATCCAAGTTAAGTTGACCTGACGATCAATAACAATTGTGAAACAGCTGTAGTCATTCTACTTGGATCCGCTTCTTCGGTTTAGGTGTTTTGGTTGATTGGGTGATTACTCTGATCAAGGGGGAATATTTGTTGATTTATCGACGGATATTCGTCCTTGTGATTATGTTATTCATTACTACTGGAGCTCTTTCTTCTCCATGAAACCATTTCCTATTCCTGTCATTCCTTATGCTCAAAGTTTTCGACACTTGAGAGTGCCATTCAACATGCTGTAAATATCTATAGAACCCTTTCGGTATATGGCCAAGGTGAGTCCTACAAATATACAAATTCCTTGAAAAATGATTCTCCGATGTAAAGGCTTTGGTTGATTCGATGATTAGCGCAGATCAAGGAGAAATCTTTATTGATTTATCAACAAGTATTCTTCCATGTGTTTATGTTGTTGCTGCCTTATGTCAGTTGACATTTATGGGACAAATTGGGAAGGAGGCTCAAGCAGAATTTCAACTGATTAAACTCAGAAAATACTTACTCTAAAAATAACATTGACAATTGTATTGAGTCCACGCTGAAAAGTTTAACAATTCGGTTAAATATAATTAATTTTTTTTAGACGGAGCATTACATTCTATAGAATATTGAAACAATTTAGCACGTGTAAAAAAATTACAGTATTAGCAAAGGAAATGTAAACAAGCCGAATGCAAGCTAGAAATAGAAACTCCATATTTCAATTGACGATGGGCCAATTCCCATGTTATTTCGATTAAACTGTTATGCTGCAAAATCTCATACTCTTATCTGAAGACATGTATTTTCGTGAATAATGCAGATATTGCTGTGAATTAAGACAAAAAAAAAGTGTTGTGATATACTCATTCACCTGTTATATTTTTTATTTCAGGATTTCTCCTTCCATAAACTAAGATAGATACTTTTGTTACATTCTTTATAGCATCAAATCGAAATTCCTTTAATGCCAACATTCTACCTTGAAGAAAATTTAATTATGTTTGACTCGATGAAGAAATCATCGGAGTTGGTGTAGAAAAGGAAAAAAAAGTAGAAAAAATAATTTCGGTTGAATTTGTTGACCGTTTATATGTGAATATATTTATTTTCAGATGAGAGTTTTTGATCTGTCTGATTATTTCGTTTTTCGAAATCTACTAATGAATTGAAATCAATAATGTCATTAATTCGCCTCTCATGAACTACCTACATGAATAAAATTCATAGCACCTAGATCATTGATTTATAGTCGTTCGAGTTGGATCGATTTACTCTCTTGAAAAAAAAATAAATATTCTACTTCACTTCATTGAAGGAGTAGAACAATTTGGATTTCCAGAAGTGTCATAGGAGGAAGAACAATCAAATGAAAAAAAGCAAAACCAACATTCCTTCACGCAACCAAAAGTAGTAAATGAGTTAAATGACTTGAACTGACTAGGTTTTTTTGATGAGTGTGTATTAATTTGAGAACATCGTCCAATACATATTTATTGGTCATTCTCAAGACCTCAACCTTAACCAGCCCTTAATACTTTTGCAGATTAAAAAATTGAAACTGTTTCTTACTATTCGTTCCGAAACCTTCCTACATCCCATCTATATGAGCTCCGAAAAATTAAGTAGCAAAAAAATGGCATGGCAGACGGAACGTGAACAGGGGCGCTATTTTTGAAATCCTAGGGAACGAACAAACGTGAAAAAGTGAGCGTGTCGACACTGTTGGTAAGAAAACGCGATGCATTGGTGATGGAACGATAGAGAACGTGCATACCATTGAAGACAAAAATGGAGACCCATGAAGGATAGTTTGCACACATCTGTTTACACCTCACAATATTTTACGTGGACAAGACGACAAGGACAAGGTTAGGCAACGTACAGTGAGAATCAACCATATAGAACGTCACAAAGATGGTAAAAATGACGGTCAATATTCTCGTTACTTTGATAGTCCAATATTTTAATATCAAGGCAATATAAAGCGTGTAAAATGAAAATCCTTCGAGATTTGAAATACTCTATATATCCTTCTCGTTTATCCGCTAAATGTGAAAACTTCTTAAAAGCAACTATACCACGTGGTGTTGAATTACGACTAGGCAACACAGCCACATTCAAGTTTCATTAAACCTCGATAACATCTCAAGGTCAGGCACCTGAACGTCGTCAAGATGCTTAAACGTTGCCAATAGCCGCGTGAAATATTAGAATTCGGAGAAATTTCGACGTTTATAGGGCAAAACGAGGTGTCGCTCTGCAGGCTTCAGTGAGTATTTTTTGGAATTTTTTTTTGGATGTACATACTTAATTTTTTTCTGAAAATTTGCATCGTTAATTATTTTTCCATTCTTCAGTCCATTTCAGTTTTATTTTCCCGAAAATTCTAGAATATAATAAAGCCTAACGGCCGGACCGTAAACGCAATAACTTCCGAAAGAAACAACTCAGAAACTCGATATTTGTAGAGAAGCTTTGGACCTTAATTACGAAGGCCGAATTCGGTAAAATCCACTCAATGATTCCGTAGATATACCCATTAAAAATTTTATTTTCTCAATATTTCCAAAAACACAGATAGGATCGAATTGAAATCCAGAACTTTATCGAAAAATGACAGTTTGAAGGATCATACAGAATTTAATGAGGATATTATGATGAGAAGATCACAGAATATTGAATATTTGAAAACAAAATTTTTTTTATTTTTTTTTCAAATTGTTTTGACGACACGATCAAGAAATTCTGCACAATGTTGTCCATCAACATCTTCGAACTAGCTGCGAAGTTTCATCATGATTGAATCAGTATTACTTGAGTTCTACCGAGAAAAACAACGATATCGAGTAGAAAACCACGAAATTCTACATATTTTTTCCCAATATCTCCAAAATTAATAGCCGTATCGAATTGAAATTTGGTACACTGCTGTAAAATATGGAGTTTAATGTATGGATCTCGAATATGAACGATAGTTTCAGAAAAAAAATATTTTTTCGAAAAAAATTTTAAAAGAAATTTTTTTTTGAATTGAGTGACCATACGAATACAACGATATTTTGCTCAAGGTCGCGCGTCGTTTTGCTCCAACTAATCGCCAAGTTTCAATCCAATCGTTTCATTGGTTTTTGAAATATGAGGAAAATAACCACAAAATTTCAAATGGCTATAACTCCGGAACTATTCGGCCGATTTGGCTCATTAACAGAGTTAACCGCGACATTCTGATGCGCAAACTACCCTGTACGTTTTGGGGCCTCTAGCTGACTCCTTTCGACAGTTATCGTGTCCACGGCCGCCGAACAGAATCAATTTTGACACCGGATTCGTCATCAGTGAGTCCAACCTAGTGATTTGAGAGCATCTTTGACTCAATCATCGAAAATTACAGACATTTGGACAGAATGATAGCACGCTGTTCACCTAGAACATGCGCGCAAAAATTCTGAATAAAACGAAGTCTGGCCTCCAAAAGTAATCCCGTTAAATCCAAGGTATTGTTTGCCGAAAATTCGAGGAGTTTCTTTCGCTTCTCATTCTGGAAGGTTAATTATTCGAGAGGATAATATACTAGAATACGAAATTCGAACTTCCCGACTCACTATCACGAAACAACTCCATCCAACACCTGAGATATACCACACATTTACGCTAACCTGTTAAATTATTCATTACTTTCGGACGAAATGGTCAAGGCAAACGAATAACAGCAGTATCATCTTCATTTCGCATTCAACTAGTCTACTTTCTCTTCTTTCCCGGAGCATCAACCTCGTTGACTTTTTGCGATCCCATCAGCTAAATGTTTGATTCAATCGCTGATAACGGTAGCAAATTGAAAAACGTTCGAATTATGTTGATTTTCTATCGACTTCAATCTGTATTGGTTCTCATCGAGATAATTATATCGAAACTCATGGAATGCAGAAAAAAGTTTGATTAATTATGCATAATTAATCAACACCACGAGCACCATAGAATGATAACCTGGGAAATACCATGAACAAACGATTAACTGATTTTATAACAGGATCATTTTGCGCGCATATTTGTCGAGGAAAAAAAATATTTGGATATTTTCAAATTGTTCTAATTACTCGATCGTCAAGAAAGTCGGCAGAAAACTGTGCATTAGCATTTGACAACTAGTTAACAAGTTTCATCATGATCAAATAGGCAGATATTCCATGTTACGAAGAAAAAACCTATTTTATAATATCTCTGGAAATTCAGATCGAATCGGACTGTTTTAAAACACTGATTTCAAGTATGGTTCGAAATCTCATAGGGATCCGTTGAAAGGTTTCCAAAAAAACAATTTTTTCAACGGAAATTTCCAATAAAGGAATTTTTCGAATAAATTAGCAACACGATCCCAACGAAATTTCGCGAGCAGTTGTGCATCTGTATTTTCCTATTTCTTACCAAGGTTCAATCCTATCGTATGAGTAGTAGAAAATCCAAAACTGTTTGGCCGGTTTCGCCCATTAACAAACCGGCCAGTCGGCGCATTCTGATAAGCACTTACTCGAGGTACCGTGGCAATAGACATGTTCGGCTGAACAGATTCGATTTCAACATGAGATTTGTCGGGATATAATTCGAACGTAACAGATATTTAGGCAGAACGATATTATGGGAGCAAAAAAACTAGCCTCACGTAGAAAATTCTCAACCAACAATTCTAATACTTGAGTACAACCGTGCACATGAAAAGACAAATCGCAACTGGGTATATCTACTCAATATTGTATCAAAGAGAGTAATCTATCTAAAATCATTGAAATCTATCTTGTTTTCACCAAGAAAATTTGAGATTGCAATGCTGAATGTTACATAAGCCTCGAATTCGCCGATAAAATTATTATGTTTATCAATTTTATCTTGGAGAACTTTTCGAAGGTATTGCAGCAAATTTGTAAAACCGATGTTATTGCATTTAATTCAATTTTGAAAAAGATTCGTCGCATTCGGGTGAAAGCTGCTGCCTCCACTGGAGTGATTTTCTAGGTATTTTGGATAAACTGCTGAATTTCAATTGGATCTAATATGTATGACAGTTCGGAGGTTCATACAGAATATCATGAAGATGATATGGTCAGAAGATCACAGAATATTAAATATTTGAAAAAAAAATTTTTTTTAATCGTTCTAATGTTACGACCATTACGAAATATCGTTCAAAGTTGCTCATCAGCATTTTCAAACTATTTCATACTATTTTTTGAGTTAATCCGGAAAAAAACAACGATAGGTATCTATTATTTCATAAATTTTATATATTTTTTTTTCAATGTCTCCAGACATTGTATTATTGTATCAGATTGAAATTTGATCTACTGCTGAAATATATGATTTTCAAGGTATGAACAGAACTTTTTTCGGATTCAATGAATAGAAATAGAAATAGAAATATAAGATTTTCAAGGTATGAACAGAAGTTTTTTTCGAATTCAATGAATAGTTTCCGAAAAAAAATATTTTCAAAATTTACTGACAGTGTGATCTCAATGAAATTTCGTGAAAAGTTGTGCGTTGTGAGGTTCCAACTAACTGTCAAGTTTTAATGCAATCGCATCAGTGGTTCCTGAAATATCAAGAAATTAATTTCAAAATTTCAAATGACCATAACTCCGAAACCATTCGAACGATTTGTCCCATTAACGAACTTAACGCATTCCAATGCGCGATATAACCCGAAAGTTGCAAGTCGCTAGCTTGCTTCTTTCGACAGTTATCGTGTCGTCGGCCGGCTGGCCGGACTGAATCGATTTCGGTTTTGATTCGTCATCAGTGAGTCCAAACTAGTCGTTTGAGACCATTTTCGGGAAAAAAATCGAAAATTACAGACAATCGGACAAAACGATAGCACGCTCTTCGCAGGAACATGTAATTTCAACCGAAAAGAGACTGTTTCAGTCTGGGTATCAATATAATTAACCAAAACGATGAAATAATCGTAAGAATCATATCAAATACCCCGCACAAGAGAAAAGCCTCATGAATTTTCATGAATGATTTCATCATTTACCCGATGAGTTCTGATACGAAACATATTTGTATAATTGTAGGGTCCTACTAAATAATATTCATCAGTTAAGGAGTATTATCCTCATTCGAACGGTCAATTTAACAGAATTAAATTAAATAAAATTATTCAAGGTTGAAACTGAAATTAAATTTTAGTGGCCCTGAAATAAAAGAGAATTATTGTTCAAATTGGCAGGAGAATTATTCATTCAATCTCGTGTTGATGCAAGTGGAAATAAAATTCCATAAGGAAGAAATAATGTCGATATTATAATACTTGAATATTTCCACGAGAAACAGTTTACTATCTCATGATTTCATCCCAAAATTTGCACTCTTCTGATAAACAATTCCAAAAAAGTTTCAGCTCTTGATGACTTCAGAGAACTACCATAATACAATGGTCGGAATTGTTAAATAATCAAAAGAAAATCTAGAAGAACAAGAACATTTCACTTCGGTTTCGTGAATAGGACTTGAAAAAAGATGAATCATGTGAATTGTGGACATGACGAACTATACTCAGGATTTAAATCATAACCTAACTCGATCGTTCAAAATCCTAATAATTTTTCTATCGTTTCGCCAAGTCTCTGTAGTTCCTGATTGTTCAGCCTAATCTGGACTTAATTGATTAGGTTGTACCCGTTGATAAAGAATCCAAAATCAATTATATATGGATGCTTCTTATAGAAAATACCTGCAGACTGAAGAATTACAGGGAATATTTAAGTTTTGGATTTGTGAGGTTAGTTAATTCTTTCCGAGTTATGACCATCTGATATTTTCCTCATTAATTCGAAAACTGAGGTAAAATTTCTTAAAAAACCAAAACAGAAAGTCGACCTGATAACTGTCGAACAGAGTAAGCTAGCAACTTGAAACTTTTAGGGTGGGTCACGAATCGATCAAATGGTTTCGGAGTTATGGCCATTTGAAATTTTGGAGATTTTTTTTCGATATTCCTGAAACTACTGAAGCGATTGGATTGAAACTTTTCAATAAATTGACGCGCAACTCTTCGCAGAATCTTGTTCAGATCATACGGTCAGTTAGTGAGTTTGATAAAAAGAATTTTTCGAAATTTTTCTCGAAAATAATTTTTTTTTTATAAACTACTCATCATATTTCGAAAACTTTTGCTCTGAATTTGAACTTCATAATTCACATCTGCGTACCAAATTTCGGTTTGATACGATTATAATTCTTGGAGATGTTCGGATAATTTCGTGATTTTTCCGTCGGTATCGTTGTTTTTACGGAATAACTCGAAAACCTGGAAAAGCACTGACTGACGTGAAAACAGCAGCCGTTGCCCGCATGTTCAAATTCGGTGCCAAAGCGGTCACATCCTTTGAACATGCGTGCACAAGCTGCTGAGTTCACGTCAGTGCTTTTCTAGGTTTTTTAGTGACTTCATGCTATTATTTGTAGGAATTTTACGATCAGAATATCGCGACATCATTTAAATTTCGAAGCCTTTCCAATTGTGCAACGATTTTTATACCTAAATGTTTGAATAAAAAAAACATTCCATTCATCTCTATAAATAGCACTGAGAAAATATAAATTCGCTCTGATTAAAAGAGAGTCGATAAAGAAAAAAACTTAGAAAAGCACTGACGTGAAGTCATCAGCTTTTATGCGCTTGTTCACATTGCGAAATGGCGACTTGGAAATTTCAGTGGAATTAAAATGAAGTATTAAAATTTAAAGAAAAATAATATTTCCATTGATAATTCTTCTTATTGACACTGTTCATCTTCCAACCAAGTTTCATTTCGATCAGATAAATACTTTCCGAGTAATTGAAAAATCAACATTTCAAATGGCTGTGACACAGAAACCATTCGGCAGATTTGGCCAGTTAACGAACTCAACCGAGATATTCAGGATCAAAACCTTCCTTTCGAAAGTTAGAGCACACACGGACGGCCGGACGGACAGAATCAAATTTGACCACGGGTTCTTCATCAAAAAGCAGCCAAAAAGAATTTCAACCGTCACATAAATTTCGAGAGTCTCTGAACACTACTGACGTGAATCAGCTTGTGCGCGCATGGTCCAAGGAGATGACCCTTCGGAAACGGATTTGAACATGCGTGCAAAAGCTGCTAAGTTCACGTCAGTGCTTTTCTAGGTTTTCTTTAGTTATTCTGGAAAAAACTTCGATACCTGGAAAAAACCGAGAAATTTCACATATTTTTTCACAATATCTCCGAAAATTATAATAGTACCGAACCGAAATTTGGTGCAATGATATGAAATATGACTCTCAAGGTATGAACAAAATTTTCCCCTAACGAAATCTACAGTTCCCGAAAAAAAAATTTCGGAATTTTTTTTTTAATTTACTAACAGCACAATTTCACCGAAGTTTTGCGAATGTTGCGAGTCCTCATGCTCCAACTGAGTTTCAGTTGAAGCACTTCAGTAGTTCTCGAAATATCAGGAAAACTACCTAAAACTTCAAATGGCTTCCAGGTACTCTGAAACTGTTTCGCCGATTCGGCCCATAAACGGACTTGACTTTTGTATTTTAAAATGAAACCAACTCTGAAATTTTCAAGTTGATAGAATCCTTCGTACGTCCGTAATCGTGCATACGGTCGACCGGACAGAATCAATTTTGACACCGGATCACCGAGTCCAACCTAGTCGTTTGAGACCGATTTCAGCCCAACATTCGAAAATTACAGACATTGTGACGAAAAGATCACGCGCTGTTTCCCAGAACAAGCGCGTTAAAACTTCATTCTATACAGGGTGATTCCGGAGGAGACCGTCAGATTATAGGATAAGTTTACACTAGTCAAGACAGTCTCGAAACAATGTTTGGTTTATGGTTGGGGGTCTCAGCATAGTACAATATTGATAAGCATATTCATTAATTCCAAAGTTTTTTTCAAAATAAGCGGTTGTTATTGTGATAATTCCAGGTTAATTGTGCAGGTTGAAAAAAACACCCGGTACATTGCGTTTCCAAATCTACGCTATATGTTTACGATTCCACTATAATAAGTCATTATTTGAGAGTTTTTAATTTTTTTGGTACACTTCTAGTTTCCTGAGAAAGTTTTATCGAAAAAAGACAATGTCAAAATTTCGCTCCAATTGATTCTACTTTTATTAATATCTTTGGTATGACTCACCCAATTTTGATGAAATTTGCAGTGTAGAACAATCTGAATGAGTACATTCAATAATCGTAACAGTCTCTGAAAATACAGTGTTGTAATTGTGATAATTTCTGGTTAATTGTGCAGTTGAAAAAAACACCCTGTACATTGCTTTTCCGAAACTTTCTTATTCGTCATCATTCCGAGGTTTTCAATTTCTTTGGCACACATCCGGTTTTCCTAGAAAACGTTTTTGAAGAAGGGGATGATCGAAATTTGGCTCACGAGCAGTGAACGTATTCATCACTTAGTAGGAAAGCTGTATTATCCAAGGATGCGAAGCAGTTCTCAGGTTCTAAAATATTCTTTTCAAATTACAAATTCATATTTAATTGCTAATATTCTGTATGCAATCATTCAATTCAGAATATATTTCTGAATTTGAAAAGAATATTCTAGAAGTGACGAACAGCTTTGCATCCTTGGACGATACAGCTTTCCTACCTAGTGCGCAATACTCTCACTTCTTGTTAGCAAAATTTCGATTATCCTCTCCTCAAAAAATGTTTTCTTGGCAAACCGGAGGTGTGCCAAAGAAATTGAAAACCTCTGAAAAATAACATATTATTGTAGAATCTGAGACGAATAAGAAAGTATTGGAACAGCAATGTACAGGGTGTTTCTTTTTCAACTGCACAATAAATCTGAAATTATCACAATCACAACCCTGTATTTTGAGAGATTGTTACGATTATTGAATGTACTCATTCATATTGTTCTACACTTCAAATTTCATCAAAATTTGTTGAGCCATACCAAAGTTATCAACTGGAGCGAAATTTCGACATTATCTTTATTTGAAAGAATTTTTTCGGAAAACTAGGAGTGTGCCAAAAAAATTAGAAACTCTCAAATAATGACTTATTATAGTAGAATCGTAAACAGATAGCGTAGTTTAGGAAACGCGATGTACAGGGTGTTTTTTCTACCTGCACAATTAATCTGGATTTATCACAATAATAACCGCTTATTTTAAAGGAAAATTCTGGAATCAATGAATTTTCTCATCAATATTTGTACTACGCTGAAAATTCCATTAAAATCGAATAAGTCAACCTAAAGTTAACAATAAAAGTAAAATCGGTCCAATCGGACAAATCACCCTGTATATTCTCAACAGACAACCAACCATAAACCAAACATTGTTCCGAGACTGTCTTGACAAGGTGAACTTATCCCAAAATCTGACGGTCTCCTCCGGAATCACCCTGTATGTAATCACAAAAGACTTCATTCCTGAAATCTCACGCTGAATGAATCACCTACGAAACGAATGAAACGCAATAACGATTTGCTTTGTTCAGGCCGAGGTTTATAAACTTCTCGAAGAAAACTTTTGATTGAATTCCGCTTTCGCCAGTGCCCAAATCTAGTATGCTTCAACTTTAAAGATTTCCAAGTTAGGAAATGCCTCTTTATCAGATTTCACAGAACGCTGGCATGGGAGCGGTTGGAAAAAATGAAGAAAACATTTAAGCCTGCTACCACTGACCCAAGTCTCTTACCTGACACACTTCAAGCAGTCGACCTTTACCTGGTGATAGTTCGCGAACATCGGTTCCTTTGATTTCGTAATAAATCTGTATGTGGTAAAGCACCTTCAGAGCACAAGAAATTATATGGTTGCCTGTTGTTGGGTATCTCATACGCACTTTCGCGTTGGCAATGAATGGCAAATTTACAATTCAATACCTCGATTACAAGAGAAATACTGTTAGCGTGGTTACACCCAGATTCTTTGCATGTAGTTTGAAACTGAAACGAAAGGTTGGTTACTTTATACGGAATATCAAGAATGATAATTTCATCTGAATTATCTGCCTCAGTTGACACTTATGTCATCTGAATGAAGGTTGAGATCATTCATATGGATAATCTGAGAGTTAACAAGATCGAATGTGTGAAGAACATTGAAAAACCTAGAAAAGCACTATGCGCAAAAGTTGCTAACTTCACGTTAGTGCTTTTTTAGATTTTTTTGGTTATTATGGAAAAAACCACGATACCGAGGAAATATCCACGAAATTTGACATATTTTTTTCCAATATCTCCAAAAATTATAATCGTATCAAACTGAAATTTAGTACACTGCTGTTAAATATGATTATCAAAGTCTGAGCAGAATTTTCTACGAAACATGATGAACAGTTTCCGAAAAAATTTTTTCGAAAATCTGTAAAAAGTTGCATGTTGTTATACGCCAACTAACTGCCAAGTTTCAATCTTATCGTTTCAGTATTTTCCAAATTACCTCGGAAATAACCTCAAATTTTCAAAAGGCTCTAACTCCGAAACCGTTCGACCGATTTTGCTCAGTAAGGAGCTTAAACGTTCCATTTCGAAATTCCAACCCTGAAAGTTTCAAGTCGAAGGGATTTTCCGTGCGCCCGTAATCTTGCATACGGATGGTCGGCCGGATAGAATCGATTTTGACATCGGATTCGTCACCAGTGAGTCCAACCTAGCTGTTTGAGGCCATTTTCGGCTAAAAATTCGAAAATAACAGACATTTGGACGAAACGATAGCACGGCGTTCCCTTAGAACATGCGCGAAAGAATAGAATGATATTTTCTTCAATATAATGACTTAAAAAAAAAGTTCCTAAAATAGACCTCCACGGAATTGATCCATTTATAACAGTGTGGTTGTCTTCAGAGGTTGGACTCTGTTCGAAATCTACATGAAAAATAAATCTTATTTTCAAATCATACGGTCCTCAAGAAGTAACCCTTTCAGATTATCTTTCAAATTTTTCAATTGGAATTATTGCATTACTTCGATAAATCATCTTATTAAAACCGTCAATTCACCCGGAAATGTTCAAGCACCTAAGTATTTTCTTTCAGCGGATATTGTGTTTGTGTTGACGGAAAAAATTTCTACGAAATCTTTTTTGAGACCCATTGAGTTCGAAATAGATATGAGGTAGAATAATAACACCATGAACCGGAAATAAATATCATGTTCAGGCTTTTCTTAGGTTTCCGCACCCTATATCTTAAAACGAATATAAGAAATTAAATAAAAACGATGATTTTGAAAAATTACCCCTGACAATTGCGGCATTCAAAGTCTTTGTCAAACGAGGGATCTTGAAAAAAAACTTGCCTGATAATATTGAGTATTCAACTTCTCAATGGTGATAAACAAAATCGGAAAAAACGAACGATTAACGAAGTAAACTGCAGACAATAAATTGAAAATTTTCAGAATTATTCTCTTGCATTGTTTCAATATTGTTCATTGAGCAACATTTTTCGTGACAAATAGTTTGAATCCCGCAAATGAGATTTCTATAGGCAAAATAATTCATGTTCAATTTTAGTGCGCATGTTCTGGGGAACGGCGTACTCTCCTTTTCTCCAAATGTTTGGAACTTTCGATTTTTTTTTCGTGGATAGTCTTAAACGACTAGTTTGACTGATGATGAATCCGGTGTCAAAGTCGATTATGTCCTGCTAGCCGTTCGGCCAGCCCTATAAGCACTATTACTGGAAAACGTAAATTCCTGTCAATTGGAAACTTCCATGTTAGGTTGCATTTCGAAATTAGGCGGTGAAGTTTGTTTATTCGCAAAATCGGCCGAACGCTTTCGGTGTCATAGTCATTTGAAATTTTGAGGTTGTTTCCCTGATGTTTCAGAAACTACCCGAGCACTTGGATTGGAGCTTCACAGTTAGTTCAAGCATAACGTTGCGCAACTTTCATCGTAATTTTGTTGAGACCGTACTGGTGATGTATATTGTGTCGAAATTAAAAGAATATATTATCTCGATATAATTATAGATTCGAAAACAATTTGCTCTGACCTTGAGTTCTTGATTTGTCAGCATAATAAGATTATAATTTTCGAAGATATTCAGACCAGATATGTCAAATTTCGGGTTTTTTCCTCGATATCTTTGTATTTTTCGGAATATCTCAGAACACACTGATTTAATCATGACGAAACTAGGTAATTAGTTGGAAGATGTAGATGAATAACTATATGCAAAACTTCTTGATAATCGTGTTATCAGAGCAATTCGCAACAAAAATTCGAATATTCTATATTCTGCGAACATCGGATCATAAAAACCTTATTGAATTCTGTATGAATCTTCAAGCTATCATTTTTCAACCAAGAACTGGATTTCAATTCGTTTTTATCTGAATAGTTGGTAAAATAAAGTTTTGAATGGGTATATCGGCACAATCATAAAGTGCTTTTACTCATTTACTTATTCGGTCTTTGTAATTGGGGCAATTACCTACCGTACAAATTGTTGATAGTAGAATTTTAGGTTCTAAGTGGGTTATTGTGTTCACGATCGGCTGTTGAGATGACCGTGACGAAATTATTCTTTTACACAGCCAAATTTCAATGCATGCACCAACGGCAACTTCTAAATACGATGTCGATGGATATGCCTTTTCAAGAAATGATTCAATAAAAACCTAGAAACGCACTGCCGTGAAGACAGCGCATGTTCAAATTCGTTGCTAAAGCGATCATTTTCATTGAGCATGCGCGCAAAAGCTGCTGCCTTCACGGTAGTGCTTTCGGAGGTTTTTCTCGATAAAGTACTGGATTTCAATTCGATATAATCTGTATTTTGAAAATATTGAGAAAATAAAATTTTGAATGGGTATATCTACGGAATCATTGGTCGGATTTTACCCATTCACGAATTCGACCTTCGTTATAAAGCCCCAAACCTCCTCTACAAATATTGAGTTTCTAAGTCGTGAAGTTTGTGAATGGATAAAATCCACTCAATGGTCCCGCAGATATACCCATTCAAAATTTTATTTTCCAATATTTCCAAGAATACTGATTAAATCGAATTTAAATCCAGTACTTTATCAAAAAATGACAGTTCGAAGGTTAATGAAGAATTTATTGATGATAATATGTCAAGAAGATCACAGAATATTGAACATTCGGAAAAAAAAATTAATTTTTTTTTTCAGATTGTTTTAATAACATGATCATCACGAAATTTTGCACGAGGTTGTCTTCCAGCATCTTCAAATTAGCTGCGAAGTTTCATCATGATTGAATTACTATTTCTAGAGTTATACCGAAAAAACAACGATATCGAGAAGAAAACCACGAAATTTTACATATTTTTTTTGATATCTCAAAAACTGATTGCCATATCGAATTAAAATTTGGTATGCTGCTGTTAAATATAAAGCTCAAAATATACGCCAAATTTATCTTCAAATGTAAGGAACAGTTTCAGAATTATCGCCAAAATAACTTCAAAACTTCAAAAGGCTTCAATTTTTGTATGTCTCTATTCCTTAACCTAAGGAATAGAGAGACATACAAAAATCCCAAAAAGCGAACCATGTATATTCGTTAATTAGGAATCACATGATAGATTGGGACAATACAAAAATACTGATGTTGGAATCAGATAATTAAAAAAAAAAATCGAAGAGTCCTCTTGCATTTTGTTGAATGGAGAGAGTAATTTTGCTCATTGTTCGGTAGAAATTGACCCTATTTAGCTGAATTTACTTAAAGAAAGAGGTAGAATTAGAAAATTTTCAAACCAAATAAATCTGTGTTGCTATGTTCTCTCAAAACTGTCAATGTGACGAAAGTCTCAAATCGAAACAAAATTCGAAAGAAAATAATTCTTGAAATTTTCTGCTTTGTCTGATGAAAGAGTCAGATTTGTACTCTGAAACGTCACGGTTAGTTTTCTTTGTCGTTTGTATTATTCCTATATTGTTCATTAGGCAATCTTTTCTGCAAGAAATTGCCCTTGACAAATAGTTTGATACTGCAATCCGCAAGGGCGTTTTTCATAAAAAAAATTTTTATTTAATTTTTAATAGTTCTGTTTCAGATGGTGGGAGTGAAAATCCAAAAAAACCTAAAAATAACGCAAAATCCTCCCAAAGTAAGCTCCAATCGATACTTAGAATTAATATTCTCCTTTTTATTGTTCCCCATGCATCAAACCTAAAAGTAGGTTAACTATAGATTTTCACTCAATTTCATGAGAACCAGTTCCAATAATTCAGAACGCCATTATCTTCTTGCTGAAATGCACTTCGTTAATCTCTCGTTTGATGATCCTCGACATTATTTTAAATGTCAAGAAATATACAGGTAAGCGACACTAGTAGGCGTGCTTGTAGTGCATCCTTATCGGTCAGTTCTATTGATGACTAGGTCATTATGTATTTTCAACCTTTTTTCAAGTCCTATGGGATTGTACAAGAGCTTTCTGCTGAATACTGATATGGAGAATAGTTAATTGTTGGCCTTCGGCTGTTTTTATTGCATGTTCACGGGGTCAGAGATCGTTGTAGGTCATAGAAAAGAGGAAAATGAGTAATCTCTCTGTTAATTACACATAATGGATTGTGAGGAATCACCATGAATAAAATGTTGTGAATTATAGTAGTCTACTACAGGTGAAATCATAATTCGAAGCCATGCACTGTTTAGATCCAAGATCAATTCAGACCTCGAACAGAGCCAGCTAACGACTCGACACTTGCAGGGTAGTTCGCGCATCGGAATGCCGCGGTTAAGTTCGTTAATGGGCCAAAAAGTTTCGGAGTTATAGCCATCTGAAGTTTTGAGGTTATTTCCCACTAATTTAAAGAATACTGAAGCGATTGAATTGAAACTTGGCAGTTAGTTGAAGCATAACAACGCGCAACTTTGACCGGAATTTTGCTGAAATCGTATGGTCATTTAATTCAGAAAACAAATTTTTTCGAAATTTTTTTCGAAAACTTTTTTTCATCTGAAACTATTGTTCATATTCGAGAACAATTTCAGTTATTCCTTGAACTTTAATTTCACAGCAGTGTACCAAATTTCAATTCGACACGACTATTGATTTTGGAGATATTGGGAAAAAATTAGTAGAATTTAGTGGTTTTCCGCTCGATATCGTTGTTTTTTGCGGTATAACTCAAGAAATACTAATTTAATTGTGATGAAACTTCGCAGCTAGTTCGAAGATGTTGTAGGACACCATTGTGCAATATTTCGTGATGATCGTGTTATTGAAACGATTGGAAAAAAAACTTCTGTGATCTTCCCATCATACGATCCTCATTAAATTCTGTATGAACCTTCAAACTGTCATTTTTCGATTACGTAGATTTCAATTCGATCTGATCTGTTTTTTTGGAAATATTGGGAGAATGAAATTTTGAATGGGTATATCTGCGGAATCATTGGGTGGATTTTACCCATTCACGAATTCGGCCTTCGTAATTAAGGCCCACACCTTCTCTACAAATATCGAGTTTCTAAATTGTTTCTTTCGGAAGTAATGGTGTTTGCGGTCGTTAACCCAATAACTTCCGAAAGAAACAACTTAGAAACTCGATATTTGTAGAGAAAGCTTGGACTTATACCCATTCAAAATTTTATTTTCCCAATATTCCCAAAAAAACAGATCGTATCGAATTGGAATCGAGTACTTCAAATGACAGAGTGAAGGTTTATACAGAATTTAATGAGAATAATATGATGAGAAGATAACAGAATATTGAACATTTGAAAAAAAAAAATTTGAAATTTTTGTCATATTTTTCTAATGACACAACCATAACGAAATTTTGCACAATTTTGTATCTCAACATCTCCGAACTAGCTGCGAAGTTTCATCTACCGAAAAAAACAACGATATTGAGAAGAAAACCACGAAATTCTACATATTTAATATCTCCAAAACTAATAGCCGTATCGAATTGAAATTCGATACACTGCTGCGAAATATGAAGTTCAAGGTATAACTGAAGTTTCTCTCGAATAGTTTCGGAAAAAAAAATTATTTATTTATCGAAATATGGTAGTCCTTGCTGCTATGGACTCTTGAAATTTGAAGAACTTATTCATGCATTTGTTGGTTTAATATCATCTGCATTCACTGACATAACATGAGAATTGAAAACATATATTATTTCCTTCATTGCAGGTTCTACTAATCAAACTGGAAACCTTCAAGTACCTATGAATAAAAGATCGCCAAATATTGTAAACAGGAAGTAAAGCGGAGTTGATTGGTGTCAATGCGTGATTTTTTCATTTAATTTAAAGCGGCGAACAACTAAGATTAACTAAGAGTTATAAATGAATTTCATACACATTTGATCATCTTGCAAGGGCTTCGTTTTTATACAAGATAGTAATTTATGTTTATTTCTAGATGGACGAGATGCAGCAGTCTTGTGGGCACTGCATAGGTATTTTGTACCAACATCCAAGACTGTAAAAAAGGACAACACAGGAAGGAGCTTAACAACGAAATTTACAATTCGTGACTCCCAAAGTGCCTTCCTGTATTTCGGAAGATCGATTCAAGAAGTCGAAGAATGGATACACTTCTTAAATTCGAAAAAACAATCGATCCAACCCTTCGTGTATGCCATTGGTGAGGATATCACCCAAATTCAAGAAGTGTACACATATTTCGACGGTATATGATACAAGTCTTTTAATATTGTAAGAGCAGTGGAAGTGTGTTTAAAATTTTTTTATCTCTTCAGCTATCCCGATTTCCGAAAACCCATGTTTTAAGTGAATTCCTCTCCAATGCTTAATAAATTTTCCAGATCATATTAATCGTTTTATTATTATTTTCCTTACTCTGAACACTACTGAAGTTCCCCATAAAGATTGTTCAATGAAAAGTATTTTTCTATAATCTGATCTATATTTTATTTAATGATTTTGATGCAAATATGCAACTTCACCGTTATTATAAGATACAAAAAGAATTCAAGTATGAACCTATGAACTCATAAATATAAATGAAAAAAAAAGCAGATAGAGCAACACTCCGATACCAGTGGAATAAAAATTGCAAAATATATCCCTCGAAAATATCAGATTCAATATATAAATGGCTAAAATTGATTAGTTGATGTCCGAAATGGATTGATACAAGGACCGATATTCATATATTCAATGCTCTGAAATAATCGATATAAGGACTGCTGTTGATGGGTCGATGTACTTGTGACCTGGTATTAATGTCGTTGGACATTGATGCAATGCCCTGAAATCATCGATATAAGGACTGCTGTTGATGGATCGATGTACTCGTGACCTGGTATTAATGTCCTTGGTCATTGATACAATGCCCTGAAATCATCGATATAAGGACTGCTGTTGATGGATCGATGTACTTGTGACCTGATATTAATGTCGTTGGTCATTGATACAATGTGATCGGTCCGTGAATTCTGGCGATGAATTTAATGCTCTTGGGGGATTGATACAATCACTCGAACATCAACTAATCACCAACAGGACATTATATCAATGAACTCGAGCATCGGCTGAAAATTAATGTCCAAATACATTATCCTAAGGTTGAATATGATCATATTCACGTACGTTTTTGGTTCAGTGCAGGATTCATCATCAGTGAGTCCAACATAGTCTTTTAAGACCATTGTCGGCTCAATTATCGAAATTTCAATCGACATTTGGGCAAAACGATAGCATGCTGTTTCCCCCAGAACATGCGCGCAAAAAGCTCATTCTTTCCCATGCAAGGCTTCATTCCACTTCGGTATGCTGAATCAGATATTTTAACCATAATAAAATGGAATCTAGTGAAAATAAAGTCGAGAATCCAAACAACATCGAGTTTTTCCAATCCTGTTCGACCATAAGGTGGTTCAAAGTTTAAACTTTCCTTTCTTTTACTCTCGAAACCACATTCATATCGCTGGTTGTCAATGCTCCTAAGTTACATATTAACCGCTTTGTTCTTTGAAACTTATTATATCTTTATCAGGCAAGTGAAATGTTGAATTGAGAGATGTAACTGAGAAAGTAAAGGAATCAACAAAAATACAATTTGTTAATCATAGAATATAACATAAGCTTTTGCATAAAAAGCTAATTCTTTCCCATGCAAGACTTCATTCCACTTCGGTATGCTGAATATTCTGACCATAATAAAATGGAATCTAGTGAAAATAAAGTCGGGAATCCAAACAACATCGAGTTTTTTCAATCCTGTTCGACCATAAGGTCGTTCAAAGTTTCAACTTTCCTTTCTTTTACTCTCGAAACCACATTCATATCTCTGGTTGTCAATGCTCCTAAGTTACATATTAACCGCTTTGTTCTTCGAAACTTATTATATCCTTATCAGGCAAGTGGCCTTAGAAGGAGCGTATAATGTCATTAGCAGGAATGAATAGATGTGTAACTACGATTCGCGGTACTCTCAATTTCTGAGGAACAACTCCTCGACTGTCCACTTTTACTGGACGTTCCATTTCAGATGAGTTTTATGGATTCGTTTGATGCATTCGATAATTCGTGAGAATCCCTCTTGAAGTTCTAACTCACGCTAGGTTCATGAATCTATTAAGAACGGGATTGTTGAAATCAAATGTTAGATAAACTTGAATTCACTTCACGTACGAAACTATCGAACTCCATGCGAAGTCGGGAAATTCAACAGTCAATTACATACATATACTCTATTCACTTTTATAAACTATCCTGGTTGGTCATGACAGTCTGACACATTTCACCGTGTAAGATGTTAGGTTATAGTAATTTTCCTCTCAGATAACTACGCAACGTTGTCCTCTCTACATAGAGGTCGTAGTAACTACGTATTTTTCAAAATGTGGATTCACTTTGGGAAAATAATGAATTTGAGAAACTCTTATATGAATTCAATAATTTCAAAGACCTGGTGAATGTTGAAGAAACTTTTTTTTCTGTCAACACTGCGAATATTTCACGTGTATAAACAGGGTTGGAAGATTCAATTATGCATTTTTCTTTTACGGAAATCAAGAATCGAGTGTTGAAATATTACTGAAAAATAATGGATAGTTCATTCGAATAAAAATAAAGATACTCGAATATAACTCTGCAATAAAACTTCTAAATGAACAGACAAACCTACGCAATTCCCTAATTATCGAAATTCTCCAAAAATAAGTCTACAGAAGACATTTAAATACCTTGTTGCCCAACTTGAAATACTCCAGTATGAAAATGTAGTAGTACTACAAAACCTTAAAATAACTAACTCAGTTTTAAAGTTCTTGGGAATCTATGTGAACGATACTCTGGGTTTTCACTCACATATGTCGAAAATGTTGGATTCCAAATTATGAGGATTAGTATCAAAAAAAGCAGATTTCAATTCTACATAGCACTTCTTGATACTTTGTCTCTGCTTCTTCAGAACTCCGTTTGGCATTTTTAGTTTCCAAACGTAATTATTATGTTGAGATCCAGAGTAAAAATTAGCATTGGCATTTGGCAACGTCGCTGAGAATTATTTCGACATTGCCGATATTTCATGAGTGCCAACCTGCATTAGTTTTAAGTAAAAACACTAGATAGACCTAAGTCATGGCCAACCGATATAGTTTATAAAACTGAATGGACTATAGAGAACGATTCGTTCGGTTCTCAGGTATTTGGTGAATGTTGCGGATTACAGTCAATTATTTCGTTATCATGATATTTTAATCCATAGATTGTTTCTTACTTTTTTCCTGTTTGATCTTCATAATGATATCGTTATCATTTCGTCCGAAAGTCAGTTATTTTCGAATTCTCAGCTGAAGTTTTGAACTATTATCTTGAAGAAATTATGGGTTCATATCAAAGGAAAACTACCCCAAAAAAATACCACAACAATATCCTTCAAGATGTATTAAAAATTTTTCTTGTTTTTTTTTACGGTGATAACATCTCTTTGATGTGCATTGAATGAAAGGAACTACTTTGTTTTCTATCAGTATTTTTCATAAAAGGATTCACCGTGACCTGAGTTCCGCAGTTCTACTGAGTACTTTTTCGAACTAAGTTTGAATGAACTATACCACAAAAGAACAGACTATTCTTTCCAATATTTGTGTGATGATGTTTCAGGCCCCTGGGGGTGATTCAAATATCAGCAGAAACTAATTGCACTGTTGTTGTTGTATACTAAAGCTTATAGCGTATGCCCCCTTTTCATGGATCTAAACCTACTCTAAGTGTTTCCCCTCACAAGTAAGAGCTCACGGACGGACAGAATTGAAGTTCGATTTGAGCTTATTTTGGGAGGATTTGGCATCATTTTGTAGGTTTCTTTTGGGTTCTCACTTCCAATATCTAAAAGAGAATTATCAAAAATTTTCAAGGGCTGTTTCTTGGGAAAAATGTTACCTAATGAACAATACTGGAACAATTGAAACGATCAACAAAGCGAACTATAACGTTTCAGAGTACAAATCTGACTCCTCCATTAGACAATGAGAAAATTTGCAAGATTAATTTCTTTTGATTTTTCGTTTTGTGGGACATTTTTCGAATTGGTATTTTTAAGAAACCACAGCAACACAAGTTCACTTGGTTTGATAGTTTTATTCTGCCTTTTAGCGCGCATGTCCTAAGGAAACAGCATGATATCGTTTTGTCCAAATGTCTGTAATTTTCGAATTGTCAGCCGAAAATGGTCTCTAACGACTAGGTTGGACTCACTGATGACGAATCTGGTGTAAAAATCGATTCTGTCTGGCCGTCGTACACACGATTACGGAAGTACGGAGGAATCTGTCGACTTGAAAATTACAGGGTTGATTGCATTTCAAAATGAGAAGTTCACTAATGGGCAAAATCGGTCGAATGATTCCGGAGGTATGGCCATTTGATGTTTTGGGTTTTTTCCCTCATATTCCGAGAACTACTGGAGCGGTTGAATTCAGACTTGGCAGAGAGTTGGAACATAAAGACTTTTTGCGAGATTTTGTTGGGATCATGGTGTCAGTAAATTTTGAAACAATTTTTTTCGAAATTTTTCTCGGAAATCGTTCATTACTTTTCGGGAAACTTCTGGTCCTACCTTGAACTTCATATTTCATAGCATTGTACCAGATTTCAGTTCGAAACGATCATAGTTTTCGAAGATATTGTGAAAAGAACATGTCGAATTTCATTTTTTTCAAGATATCGTTATTTTTTCCGGAATAACTCGTAAAATACTATTCCAAACATAATGAAACTTGGCAGCTAGTTTGAAAATGCTGATGGACAACTTGATGATCGTGTCATTGGAACAATTTGAAAAAAAATAATTAATTTCAATATCTTCATGGATTTCTGCATGAACATTCGAACTATAATTTTTCGATGAAGTTCTGGATTTCAATTCGATCTAATTCTTATTTTTGGAAATATTGGAAAAATAAAATTTTGAATGTGCGGAATCATTGGGTGAATTTTACCCACTCACGAATTCGACCCTCGTAATTAAACTCCAAACCTACTCAACAAATATCGAGTTTCTAAGTCGTTTCTCCCGTAAATTATTGTGTGGGGCTTGATTATGAAGGTAGAATTTGTGAATGGCTAAAATCCGTTCAATGATTCCGTTGATATACCCATTCAAAATTTTATTTTCCCAATATTTCCGAAAGTACAGAATCGATCGAATGGAAATCCAGTACTTCATCGAAAAAAACCTAGAGAAGCACTGCTGTGAAATCAGCAGCTTTTACGTGCATGTTCAATTTCGTTACCAAAGCGGTTAACTCCATTGAACATGCGCGTAAAAGCTGCTGCCTTCACGGAGGTGCTTTTCTTGGTTTTTTGTAGATTCAGCCAACTATGGTCCTTTTTTCTAGAACAATGGGACAAATTACTCTCTCCATTCAACAGAATGCAGGAGAACTCTCAAATGTTTTTCAGATTATCTGGTTCCGATATCGGTATTTTTGTATTGTCCCAATATATCATGTGATTCCCAATGGCTGAACATAACTGGTTCACTATTTGGGATTCCTTTTCGGTTAAATCAACCAAATAGTTCGAAGCCATTTTCGGCTCCAAAATCGAAAATTACAGATATTTGGGAAAATTTTAATATGGCTGTTTTCTGTCTGTTACTTCATAAACAAATAAAAACTATTCGAATACTATTAACAGTCATGGATATATATATATTAGACATTGTTCGAAAACTACCATATTCTGGGATTCCTTCGATCATAGTTTCCGGAAAACTGTGCTGATATTCGAACATCAATATCGTGAGAATCTTGTTTATGGTCACCATAGAAAGATCTCAATTCATTAGAGAAAGTATGTCCGCGTTAATAAGATTCATGATAATTCTATCATAATGAAGATGATTGTTGACATCAATATGATTTTCCCAAACAGCGGAAGACATGAACAAAATTAGTTAATCACACTCTACCGGCTTTCATTCTTAATTGTCGCTATTTTACTTCTAATTAGTTCCACAATGAACAATAAGAATATCATTATTCTAAAGGATGTCCATATAAATGGGATAATGCAATTTTATTCGGAATTATGATTATTTTCATTTATGTATGTACTTATTCAGGATTGGGATGTTATTAAGATGTTTAATTGTGTTCGAGCTGTATTCATCACATTATTCAACAAATTTCTTTTAACTTCTTCGAGAGAATTGTTAAGCTCATTCCGATTTGTAAGCATTAATTCACTCTGAACTGAACTCAAACAAAATGCTCCGTAGCTATGGTTTATATATAGGTCATCAGATTCAATTCGTTATAAACCATTGAAAGAAAACCGTCCTTAAACAAACGGGTCAAATTAGAAATTGTTGATATTCTGAAGTCCTAGGAAAACAATTTGCCTAAAAATGTTGTGAATTTTATCGTGAAAACTGCCGGTGAAATCCATTTTGAGAACTGTGTAAGTTTGGCGATCAGATACTTCAGACCTTGCATTTTTCATATATTATTATTGAACCGACATGGAAGGCTCAAAAGCTCTATCCACTGAGCTAATGGCGAATTCCAATATCTTGTTATGAACTGGATTGCGAGAAAAGTTGTTGAAAAAGTTGAATTCCTAGAGTTCAGCTTACCAGCAAATTGAATTAACCAATGCTTTAGACTTTGCATGCACTAAATGTAGTAATTCAATGGAGAAAAACTTAATTCCCTTCCTTTTTAGTGTAATAACTGGCACTCCTTTCGAGCGATCAAAATGAAACATTTTCCAAAATATAGTGTTTGAATCAATCTGAAATTGATATGTTTCCCACTAAACCGGGTGTTTTCTTCGACGGTAAAAATTTGCTAAGAACATATTATGTCTATACTTGCTTCTTTTCGAGGAGTATTCATGAAATATCATGAATATTCTTGTACCGATTTAGTTGAAATTTGGTACAGTTATTTCATCTAATAAGATGCTCATGCAACTCTTACTGGATTGAAATTATTAGGTCATCGCGGCGGGCACCACCGACAACAATATCGAGGAAAAAACAACTCCACTCTTTTTTCATATTTCAAGCTGAGCATATGCAATTTTTTGGTCTCCAATGATTAAACAATTAAAAATACAACTGTTTAGTCTTTTGTGTTTTCTGGAAATCTTGCTTCGTTTTTGAGAAGAAAATAATTGAACCCACTTATTACTACTACTATTAAGATCTATCGGCTTTGGAGACCAGCTGATAGTGATTGTGTTGACTTATCAGGAAAGATGTTTTGTCTCGAAAACATCGCTTGGTATGAAAATAAAAAAGAGAAGAAAGGAAGATATTTACTTTGTTAATCAAAAAATTAAAAACTTCATGGAAGTCGGTTTCGCACTATTTTTCTCAATATTCTCTTTTGAGACTTCAGCGACCTTTATCTCAGAAGCGAAGCAACTTTAGAGATATGTTAAAAAAATTTTTTTGAACATCCTCACCCTCTGACTTTCATAAAGTAGTTAGGAAACGCCCTGTAGAGTTGGGGAGTATTCAGATGAAGTTCTATTTTTCGAAAGTCGAAATATTCATCATTGTTATCAATAAATAATAATGAGTGTTTCAGATATCTGTCGTATTTTATCAAGTTGGTGTGCCATCAGGAAAGTTACAAGTAGATGGTGACATTCCAACTGTTGTTATAGCGATACTTAATCTCTGTTCCAATTGGCCAACAACATTTTGCACTCAGTGTGCTATTGTATGGAATTTTTCCATATTCTACAGAGCGCAGCATACAACTGTTATTTATTGGATTCTCGCATAAAAATATTTTACGGGACTACCCATGTTGATGCTCAACTGCCAATAGTGAAGCGTCCAGGTATTTATAAAAAGGAAAAATCAGACGACTTATTCTGCAATACGTGATTAAGAAAAAAATATTTAAAGCATTGACCTGTCCGCATCAGACGAATTGTCTTATATTCATTCTTCTTAGTTCCGTTGAGTCGTAGGGTAGGTGGATTGTTCTCACCCTTCTTGACGAAACCGTTGAGATTAAAATTTCAATAACACCAAAAAGTCTATATTGATATGATCATCAAATGAAGATATAAATTATTTCGAAAAATTTGCAATTAACTCTTCAGAGTACAATATAATTTTACTCAATCAAAAGGTCATGTATTCATAGATCGATCGAACCTATTCCAATATGATTGATAACTGGGGAAGGGGAATTTGAGAATAAATTCGGCATGATGAGGTTCGCGTTATTTAAAAATACCCGTTAACGGTACCCCGACTCCTCATACCAGATGATTCTTTCCAAATATTGGTTTTTGTGGAGATGATCGCTGATTAGCTGGAATTTGAGTTGGAATTCCTGATCTCTTGTCAATGGTGTTGAATTTACAAAGGATATGATTTTCTGTTCTGTAAAATATGAAATATTCGGTTGCTCCCTGAAAAAAAAATTAATTACGGAATTTGATGAAAAAGCGATCTTTCTGTCACCAGAAAAACAGTCAATATTCTTTTATGCATCTCTCATAGCATAAAACAATCTTTATCTACTTCATGATCCTGATATCATAGAAGAGACAACAATCAACACCGAAAAAATTACTAACTATGGTCTATGGATCATAAGGTAAACATAGATGTTTTTTACATCATGGATTGTTCTATGCCATGGATATGTTACCATAGAACATTGACTGTCATTCTGGCGAAAGAAAGATCGCTTTTTCATCAATCAAGTTCCGTAATTAATTTTTTTTTAGGGAACAACCGAATATTTCATATTTACGGAACGGAAAACCGGCACCCGAACTAACCAAGTTGATTTGCGGAACATATTCTATATGAAATTGACACTGTTTACATGCAATGAGAAATCCCAATTTGAATTTCAGCCAATCGGAGATGATCTCAACAAAAACCTATATTTGAAAGGAATCATCTGGTTTGAGGATCCGAGGCATCGTTCACGGATATTCGTAAATAACGCGAACCTCATCATGTCTAATTTGTTCAGAAGTTCCCCTTCCCCAGTAATAGTAAACTTGACGAAATTTGTCGGTTAGCACTTTTGACCGAAGTCGTCTATTCCTTTGTTTGCATTTGAGTCTCGACTCGTTCTTGATTTGGAAAGAATAGTGAGTTAATGTTTGTTTTAATCTGAATGAGCAGGGATGTTTCATAAACTATATATTTATTTAGTAGTTGATTAGGTTTATTTCATTTTATGATAGCTTCTTCTATTTAAGTGTTTATAGTATATTGATCCTATAGGCATTAAATTTTTTTTTATTATTGTCGTCTGTATAACTGTAGGAGAATCGGTGGAGTTAAGTGTAACAGTAGTCTCTCTGCTAAACGCCCCAGCGATAATTCTCGATCTTTGAAAACTGTATATTTCGATCTTTTCGACGTGGTATTATTGGGTGAATAAAGTCATTTCAGTTTCATTATATTATTACCTGCCAGTTCACACTCACATTAAAATTATACTGTGTCCCTGCTGAACTTGACCTTCAAGCCATTATTTTTACATATCTGATCATTACATAAACAATAGCCATATTATACACATTCAAGGTTGAAATCTGAATATTTAGCGAGTTCGAAGTTTCTCAATCATTTTCTTTTGAAGTACAATAGAAAAAGATCAGTTTCATTTTGAAAATACAAAATTTGCTCTCAGAATTTATTCCGTAATCTATTTTTCCGTTCCTTCTGATCATACTTTTCGTTAGGCCTGTAGGCAGGGCTGGGCAGTATTTCAATTACTTGTAATTGAAATACGTATTTGAAATACAAATACGTATTTTGTATTTGTATTGCAATTACTTCTTGAAAATGTATTTTATAATTGGTATTTCAAATACCTGACGCTGAAGTATTCTGTATTTCGATACTTCTCTCCGAAATACTTCCGAACAAATTCATTTAGCGCTCTACAGAAAATAGTCAATGAACCTTCCTTCAGATGGTACAACGTTCATCTGCTTCAACTACTTCTGCTAGCAATCATACTTTCGGCAAATGGAAAGGAAGAAAAGGTCCTTCGCAATGGTCATTGCCGAAATACTTGTAATAAGGACAGGTTAACTCTTAAACTGTATCTTTGATTTGAACTTCTGGTAAGATTTGTTGTCTGTTCCTTAACGGTTATTTTCATTAAACTTGTTTCAAGTGGAAAGTATTCCACAGTGGTCTATAGCGATAATAGTACAAACAAATCCAACAATGATAATGACAATGTACAGGATTTAGATTATCTTCAGTGTAACAATTGTTACTACAGCAAACTCCTGCCTTCTTTAATGTCCATAAGAACTAGATTTTATCAGCTGCAGGATTCCAATTTGGGACATTTCAGAGTTATTATAGCATGACTGAAAAAGAGTTTAGAACGAAGCCTCGAACAGTTTTTTCAAATATCACCTAAAGTGAATGAAGCCAGTTTGGCGTCATGTTATCATCCTAGCTATAAAATGCGTTGGTTGGTTGCCAGAAAGCATTACAATAGATGAGAAGCAGATAATTCAAAATCTGGCTGTTTATGGCTCAGACGAAAATCACAAAAACGATGAATCAATGCCTGGGAATAGCAATAGTAGTAGTAAGGAAGAAGACGGATTCATTGTTTTTGTGAACGAGGACAGTGATCAACCACATACTTCCAAAATGGAGTTAGAGTTAATCAGCTTCCAAAAACGATAAGAGCAAAGAGCTAACCATCTCTGAACACCTATATATCCTAATATAAAAATGTGTTCATACAATATAACACAAGTTTGTGCTCATCAGGACCTGTAGAAAGATTGTTTTCTTGAGCAGGTTTTATTCATTCCCCAACAAGAGGCTGTTTGTCTGATAACGCATTCAAAAATCTTGTGTTTCCGAAAGGAAATTCTTCTGTTAGCGATTAATTTGCTGAGCTGAATTGATTGTATTCTTTTCACATTTTATGTAACCCCTAAATGTATTTTGTGATCTGTATTTTGTATTTCAAATAAAAGAAGTTGAAATACTGTATTTTATATTTCAAATACCCGACTTGAAAATATTTTGTATTTCAAATACCCGAGAGAAAGTATTTTTAATTTGTATTTCAATTAAGCCAAGCATGTATTTCACCCAGCCCTGTCTGTAGGTATTCGAAAATCGTAGAAAAAGCCGTGAAACGCTGACTACTGTCATACTGAGAGGTCTACTTATCATGAGGGCCATCTCGAAGAACCCCATGGAAGAAACAATTTCCTTCTTTCCACGGAAAAAGAGTAAGATCGAATCTTACACTCACGAACGTGAAAACTTCCTGAATCCACGAGTGGGCAAATCACAACCGTGACTGGAACGTACGACCTATACAGAACATAAAAGAGTAAAAGACCATTCGATTTCAACACGCGCCCTGTAATACTCTACATCAACTTCCAGTTTCCTACTCAGAGACAGAACCGTTTTTTTTTTGTTGCCACGCGAGTATCGACCGTTTGTCGATGCGGTGAAAAGTTATTTAAAATTTCACGGATGAGCGAAAACTTCATATTCACGCTCTGAAAAATGCTCGAGTTACTTTTCGTTGATTCACGCACCGCAACTGTTAGTTGTAGCTTCAGTTCAATTCGCTTCCTAATTACGATCAGAAATAACGCAGAAGTTGTACAATCCAAAATTAGAGTAATGAGATTTTTAATTGAATAATAGTAAGGTAGGTTTGAAGGTAGAGCTGTTATATGTTAAAGCAACTAATTGGACAACATCCAGAATTGTAACCCATAATTTTCTAAATTGTTGAAAGATTTAGAATTCAATAAAGAATAATCAATAAGCAACATATACAGTATGAAATAACTATTTGAGTTCATTGTGGATAGTATACTGATTACAAAACGGTGTGTAACTACTCTCTAATCCCCTTACACTTTCTGCGTCTAACGCACGTTTAGGAAACCAAGTTTTCCTTGTCAAAGACATATCGTTACTAACTACATTACAAGCGCACCTGTTGCACTAGTGAGAGGATGGTATACAGGACCAATGGGAAAGGGTTGTTTAGGTCATAAGTGTAGTGCTGGGCTATCAAGGATGAGTAAATATTTGGAATAATGGGTTACTAATGGGGGTGAGATCATTGTTTAGCAATCTGTCATTTCTCCTGAACATATGTATACCTTCAAGAGTGTTTCTTGGTTTTCCCTGAAACCTACAAGAAACTTATGAACATTTTCAAAAAAGTAATTATTAAATTAGCTTTCACGACCACCACAAAAACCAGACAACTTTTGGGAAATACGTTTGATAAAATTCCGGATGAACTAAAATCGGGCATATACGAAATAAAATGTCCAGACTGCGACAAATCTTACATCGGACAAACAGCGAGGAACATCAACAAGAGAATCAAGGAACACATGAGCCATATCCGTAACAACCATTCTGACAAATCAGCGGTCGCGAATAACGTTTTAACAACCGGTCATTTTATTTCAGAAAAATCCGTAAGGCTATTAAAAAGCTCGGGCAAAATTTACTTGCACACTCTTGAAGGTATACATATGTCCAAGAGAAAGGACAGATTGCTAAACCATGATCTCACCCCCATTAGTAACCCATTATTCCAAATAATTACCTGACTCTCCCTTGATAGCCCAGAACTACAATAATGATCTTAACAACCCTTTTCCATTGGTCCTGTATACCATCCTCTCACTAGTGCAACAGGTGCGCTTGTAATGAAGTTAGTAACGATATGTCTTTGACAAAGGAAACTTGGTTTCCGAAACGTGCGTTAGGCGCAGAAAGTGTAAGTGGATTAGAGAGTAGTTACACACTGTTTTTTTATATAAAGTACGGCAAAAGCAACTTCCCGCCACTGGTCGAATCAGAGAAGAATAGTCTATTTCCGTGAATCCTGAGACGATTGTTCCAAATCGGAAATCTGAGTCCGTTAATGGGCAGAATCGGTCGAATGATTTTGGAGTTATGGCCAGTTTTGATGTTATTTCCCTGATATCTCGAGAACTACTGAAGTGATTTAATTGAAACTTGGCAGTTAGTTTGAGCATAAGGATTTGCAAATTTTTTCAAAATTGTGTTGAATTGGTGCTGTCAGTAAATTTCGAATTTTTTTTTCCCGGGAACTACTCATAACGGATAAGACCAAAAGTTAACATGCGCGCAAAAGCTGCTGACTTCTCGCCAGTGCTTTCCTAGGTTTTTTTGATAGGGATGATAGGGGAAGTTAAACGAACGAAATTTATGTCTTAGTTAGATCTAACCATTTTGCTTGATGAATAAATTGAATTGTCATAAGCTGAAGTTTGAGAATTTCGGATCTGAGTGTCAACCGATATAGTTCTCCCAGCTGACAAAAGTCAACATTGAACATGCCACTATTCGAAATTAATATAAAACCATGATGTAAAAAACATGGTGTGCTCATCTGAAAAATGTGTGAAGATTAAAATTTTAATCTTGCTGACGACACTCATTTTTCAGATGAGCACACCATGTTTTTTACATCATGTATGAAACTGTGACTGTGTAGTCACAGATCACGTATGCAGTGCTTAGAGTGAGGTTATCTTCTGTGATAGTTTTGCGTAAATATGATTTATAATCATAGACATCTGCTGTTGTCTCGGGTTCCTGATTGGACGTGTTTTGTTCTGTAGGTGTGGTTATTTTTGGACGAAATTAATTTTCATTCGTTATTTAAAATGGTATTTTTTCCGTGACGACTTTAGAAAAACTTCACGACCAATCAACAACACCTCGAAATGGTAGCTAAAACAATAGAAGCATAGAATTCTGTCATCTTGGGTTTGCGTGAAATCATCTATCATATATTTGTTTATTTGGCTGCACTGAGGATTGGAAGTCAGTGGAGTTAGTGTAGTTAGTGTAGTTCATGCAGGTACAGCGAACAAACCTTATAAGATTCGAATTTCTTCTTATAATATATTGAAATTAATGAATATTCGAATGCTTAATGTCAGTATATTTCGATGAAATTAAAGCAAATGAGAAATTGTGTATCGAATCATCAAATTAGTCGTGGACTACTATAAAGACTGATTCTTATGGTAATACGTAACAGAAAACTATTTTCATGTGAGGAATTATGATGATAGTCCACACTCAAAGTTCGGAAAAAATTATCTCTCTGAATAAGCTTCAATGATGCAGCAAGTCCACAAATAAAGAGTTACAGCGTCTAGAAATAATATACATTTCTGTACTCAAATTATAATGCGTAATCCTCATCGTAAAAAGTCTACTCATAGGAAGTGTAATCTAGTTGAGGTGCACACGAAATGTCCAAATTATTTCATAACCGTAAAGCATCTTTTTGACGATTATTCGGGTTGTTAAGTATAGTTTTCAAGTCAAGGATTTCCCATTCATAATGAACATTTTGAGAGTGGCTCCAAGGGATTCAATGAATACCTTTTGTTCTATCATGCAAAACATATACCCTAAATTGAATAAATCGATATTAAGGTTCAATCCTAACATGATTTGTTCGAATAAATAGGTTTGTTCGTCGTGTCTCCACTACAACAACTACAACAACTATACCGGATATATTGTGGCACTAATTACGTTTGGTGGTTTTTATTGTGAACTGCACACTGTTCGTTGTTGAAATGTTGGTATGAAGTGTATTCAAAGTTTATGAAATTTTGACTTCGAATTCTGTGAGGTTGTACAGAATCTGTGGAGTAGTGTGGGGTTATGTGTGTTCAGATGAATATACTTAAATGTCTCTCATCATCATCATATAAGGATTGTACCGGCCTGAGTAATTTCTAGGAACTAAAACAATAGTTTGATAACCTAGAATTCTTAGGGTTAGCATAAAACAGTTATTTTTGATTTGCGAATAATCAGTGAACAGATTGAACTACATAAATTGCATTATACTCATACACACTGACAAATGGAAGACAGTGGAGTGTAGTATTACCATTTATTTTTTCATGCAGGTACAACGAACAAAACTTTTGTTACATTATTTCGAAGTCTGATTGTGGCTCTCACGCAACTTTGAACTACTATCAATGATCCATATATTCGGAAAAATCTATGCAATATATTTCTAATCGTGGGAAGCAAATATGAAAATCATGTGACTAAGTCTTCTGAAGTATTCCAAAACGAGTTACTTAATGAGTTTTGACGCATGCTTTTAATTTTAGGAGCAGATCGAATTATGAAGCGTTTGAATTTCATTAATGTTCCAAGATGAATATTGTCCCGATGACAACCCTACAGAGAAGTTATTGGATTGGATAAACGTTCATTTTCGAATCTAATTAACTTGAAATCGATTTCCGGGTCATGAATACTTCCGCGCAACATTATCGTTTTGGACCATTTCTGGCAGAATACAGAAAATACGCAGATATCCTCTTTTTGTACGCCGTGCAGAACTATTTTTTCGCACCCAAAAATAACCTTCGGCAAAAAAAAATTAATCACTTTAGGCATAAATATCCAGAGAATGAGTTTTATATATTCGAGCAGTTTATACCTATCTTAGCATGAGGTATAATTAGATTTTGTAAGTGGTAGAAGCGAACAGCGATAGTTCAACCAAATATCTGTAATTTTCGAATTTTGAATCGAAAATGGTCTTGAAAGATTCGGATGGAACCCCTGAAGAAGAATCGATGGTCGGGTTTTATTTTGTACGGCCGTCTAACCGACCGCCCGTATTTTCTCGAAATTCCGGAGGGAAGCGTCTAGTACTTCAAGTTAGTTCCTCAATAGGCAAAATCGACCCAACACTTGAAGTAATACCTAATACATGTATTCAAAATTTTGAAGATATTGAGACTCCTTGTCAAGATTTAGAATAGCCAGGCGCAACTTCGTGCAAGTATAAAAAATTCATAAACATTTTTAGGAAATTTTATGAATTTTCATTGAAAATTATTTTTTCGGAAACAATCGATATAGTTTCAATGCAACTACGAGTAAATTGATAAATTGATATCTAACAGCGTTCTAAATTTTATTTCGATTTCAAACTCACTTTCTGAGATATTGGAAAACAAATTTGTCATATTTCGTAGATATTTGAGATTGTGGTTATTTCCCCAATATCTCAAGAAGTATTTACTGATAACGCGATCAGATTGATATTGAACTGGTTGTAAAACAACGAAGTGCAATTTTTTCAGAATTCCATAAGGATCGCAACGATGTGGAATTCGAAATACATATATATATTCATTTCAGGAAATTCTCAACACTTTTCTTGGCAATCATTCTTTTTACGGAAACCATTCAACAAATATTAATGAAATTTAGCACGAAACTTGAAATCACTAATTAACAACAATGCTTCTTCAACCCTAGTTCGATACTATATTCATTTCCGCAGATATCGAAGAACTAAAACTCAAATTCAAATCATTTGGGTATTTCTTCGGTATCCGACAATAAATAAACAAACACTGATCCGATCATGCTTAACTTGGAAAATTCTGGTGCAAAAACAGGTGCAAAATTTCGTATGGTCGTTTCAACGAAGTGAATAAAATTATAAACTTTATTTTATATTTCGCGAACCTGCTATCATATGGTCCTCAAGCCTTCTACTTGAACTTTAGCTGTTTTATTTCCGATGTTCTCCTGGAAATGTTGAAAGAATCAAATTTTGAAAGGAAATGTCTGAGATATCACTGAATCAGTTTCATCCATTCACGAACTCTTCCCCCTCATTTATGGTACAAACCGGTTTTATGAATAACGAGTCTCTAAGTTGTATCTTTCAGAAGTTATATATTCACGAACCAAATAGATTGGTCGGGTCGAATTTAAATCTAGTAACTGATTGGAAAATAATAATAGCTCGAAGCTTCATACAGAAATTTTCGGAAAGCATTTGAAGAGAAAATTTCCAAAACTTTCCATCTGTAAGTAAGTCTACGTTTGACGGGGTCAATACGTGAATAGGCGATCGCTTCTGCAATTTATTAATCAATGTTGAAGTAGGATTGTAACCTCTTAGAAGAAGAACAACCCAGTGTAATTACGAATGAATACAAGTCTATCGCTTTCATGCTTGACCAGATCTCGTCATTCTGGTTTTGCGTCCGAAGAAACCAATAATAAAATACCAAAAGGAAACATTACTTCTTGTCAACGACACTTTTGATTATTTTCTTTCTCGAGATCAGCGCATTTGCTCGGAATTCGAATGGCCGCAATTTTCTCCGTCTCCTTAGAAAGTGTATAGGTGAGAGCCTGAATATCTGACATTTCATTTCACTTATTTACATCATTACATTATATCGGTGTAATTGCTGAATACCGATAGGGTAATTCGTGATTCGCATACTGCCTCTGGGCGAATGCGCGGTATGTTGATATTTGAAACGATGCTGTATGGTATGGTTGAGACGCTCAGATATATTGCTTCATTGGGTAATGATTGTATCGAATTTGGTTAAAGATGATAGAAATTGCAGATAAGCATGCCTGAAATGCTGGTTTATCTCTGAGGACGTCTTTGAATACAAATTGAATTGATTTTGCACTAGACATCTCGAATTATTTCAATTCGATTCACCCAGTAAAGTTACGATGTAAGAAATATTCAACTCAAAATATGCAAACTGAAATATATCCACTGAAGATATATCGAGAGGATTTCACATTATTTTTTTGGTATTTTCTAGGACTCCAGTACCAATATCCGAAAAAAAACTACTGAGAATTGAATAAAATCATTATTCGAAGAAGAAGAGCTTTCGGATTGCAGGATTCAAATTATCTTTCAAGAGCAATTCCCAGAAAAAAATTTACCTAATGGACAATAGAATAATGTAAACGAATAACGAAGTGAACTGTAACTTTAAATACGACCCTAAATTCAACATTACCTCGTTTAGTTCACCAGGGACGGTACTAGGTTGTACATTTTAAATGCTTGCATTTTTAACACCCTGTATGATAAGGACTTGAAAAATTAAAATTTGGATACCTTGAATATTAAGCTGAAGAAAAGGTACACCTGTTCATTGTCGATAAGATAAACCGTTTTCGAAAAACAAAACAATTGAAGAAGTAATTTTTTTTCTATTAAAAAAACCAAACCAAACCAAAACCGTGAATCCTTATTTTTTTCTGGTTTTCTAAAATGGTTCATTTTATTGACAATAAACAAGAGTACCTTCTCTTCAGCTCAATTTACAAGGTATCGAAATTTGTTTTTTTTAAGTCCTTATCGTACAGGGTGTTAAAACTGTAAGTATTAAAATGTACAACCTAATTTGAATTTAGGGGCAGTATTTTAAGAGTTTCTTACTAATGTTTACCATATCAAATTTTCATTGAATTATATTAAGTGTTTTGAAATTTTTTCCAGTAAAATGGATTTTCAGTGGCGTCATTTAGGAGGCGGTATCTCCATATGGAAGGTCGCTAGGGAAAAAATGTATGGGAACTTTTTTTTTCCCACATTTTCCCGGTCATCCTGTACATAAAACAGGTATAATAATAGAACCAGAGACACCAACAGATATCTATGATAATAATCAACAGAGTGCAAGTTCACAACAAAACACACCAAACGGCATCAGGTCAGGGGAGTTAGTGAAGTTAAGGTATAGTTAATGCTGGGCCCGTATTTTTGACAAGTGAACTTCCGATTCGTATACGAGTTCCCGAATTAAGTACTACAACATTGCGTACGCGCATCGAAAGTTCATTTGTCAAGAATACGGGGCCTAGTACAACGAACAAACTGTGGAATGACATTCTCATGCAGGTACAACAAACCTTTGGATCGAGTTAATGTTTGGTAAATTAAAATCTGCGAAATGAAAACGAAAAACTCCCTGTGTAACTCAAAATCGATAAAATAGCTTCTAAAAGTTATTTTTGTAAACAACAACAACAACAAGGGAAGATAAATTTTGAATGAAACCAAATTACCAAATCACACAAACACAACTCCACACAACCAACAGAAAGGCATTCTATTCCAATATTTGACGCTCTATTATCGCTCAAAATTAATATAGCAGCGATTTGAATCAACCGATATGTGTATCGAACTCAAAATCATTGACGCATAAATGAATACCTTTGACGAAGAACTGCCCACTATAAAACGGCTAATTCATTTCATTTTCCCGTAAAGGTCGGTCAATTCACCCGGATAATTACGGGTAATGGTGCGGACTTGTCCGAACGGGATTACACATTGCAACGGGATCCCCAAACGGGATTTATATAGGGAGGTAAACACTATATATTTGATTTGGGCTTCAATTTCGGTTATAGGCTCATTGGAACTGTGGTCGCCATATTGGATTGTTCCGGGTGCCATTATGCTAACTAAACCAATGCTGTTGTTTATCTGGGAAACGCGATATCTAACATAATTTAGGAGCAGAACTGGTAACTTTGATGGAATATAGAAAACTCCGAATTATTTTTGCTGAATTCTCAATCTTTGCTGATTCATTGAAATAATCGTATAACCCTTATCAAAGTGTTTTGGTTTATTATTTGATGAAAATAAAATAATAAACCTCAGTGATCACCAAAAAAAAATTACCCCCCCTGAAAATTTCACAGTTTACATTTTGAAGTATGCAGATTTGAATGAACTGATAAAAAAATCCGTCCGTCCGCCGTCCGGTTAAAACATCGTGTTTCGCTTGATATTTATTCTCCAAGCTTTTCAGCAAGATCGGTGTACCCTAAGTGCTCAAAAATTGGGGGTAGGAGGAAAAAAATTATTTCTCAAATACATACCACCGAATTTTCATGAAACTTCCAATGTTCATTACTATTGCATAACTCAACCTAAAAAATTTCCCCCGGTAATTTCCGACCAGTGGTTCCTGAGTTATAAAGAAACACGCTGCAAATTTCCAATAATCTAGAAAATGGATCATCGCATTCGGTTCTAAGCTTCAGTTCAATAATCGGTTAACTTTTCATCCAGAATCATATATCTAAAAGTAGATGAAAATATTAATTAACAAATTCTCAACACAAATCGAGAAATTTGGAACGGATTCGTTCATTATTTTATTAACACAATGTGCAAATGATCCATCGATATTCTTAACAACTTCATAATCATAAGTGGTTCAAATTAAATATTTTTGGGTTTTCTCTTCCAATATCTGAATTATAACTACTTAAAATCGGATAAAATTATTATTCATTGAAATTTCCCAGCGGATTACGGGATTTAAGATTGAATTTCTTCATGAAGCTCACTCATATCTCAAATAAAACTTATATATTATTCATAAATCATTGGTTTTCCAGAACATAAAACAAACCAATTCCATGAAAAAATTCAGTTGATGAGTTTTCCGGTATGTTCTTGATTTTTTTTGCATTTATCCTTCAATTTTAATGTTAGTGTTTTGGTATTTACAGCGTCATATTTTATCATCCATGTCCATTATTTTTATATACAAAGTCTCTCTCTAGGAGACCATCGATCAACCGAATTTTCTGGAAATTCTCATTTTAATTCGAGACCTTGATGTGGATTAGGCCTACAGGGGAGCCCTACTTAAATAAACGCGCCTTTTACTCTACCTCTTGGGTGTTGTGGAAATGAGTAAGAATTTTATAGAGGTGAATCGACTGTGGAAAGTCTCTTCTCATTCAAAATATCATTTTAAATTATGCTACTCAATAAGCGTTATGCATGTGGGAATGTTATTCAATTATACAAGAGTATTGAGATTTCAATGTTTCAAATTAATTTTTTTATGGAATTGGTTTTTATGTTGTGAAAAACCCATGAGTTATGAATAATATATGGGTTTTATTTAAGATATCAATGGTATTGGGTTTAACTGAGAAAATAATAAATCCTTGTGTAAAATTGGCAGCGTTTTTTCAGAGAGTTCGTGAATACAATTGCAGGCTTTGCAGGGCCGTAGATAGAGATGACTTTGAGGAAAGGCAATGGAGATTGAAGGTAGGGCAGTGCAAATTTTCATCGATCTAATGAAGTTTTCGAATATTTATATTTTTGAAAAGATCTTTTATAACGTGAACGTAGTCATTTTCCACCCAAATTATGGATTTCAATTTTATCTGATCTGTATTATGAGAAATATTGGGAAAATCAAATTGGGAACAGATATATATTTACGAATTTGAAACTCGTAATTAGGTTCAAATTCTACTATACTATGTTAGAGAGCAAGGCAAACTATCAATAAATTGTTTATCTTTTTCATATATGTAACAGATTTTTCAAATACTGGATTTCTCATCTGAAAGGAGTTGAGGTATACACAGTTAACAGTAGGATTAAATGTCATTTACATAAGGCTAGGTCTACAGGCGAGAACTTGAGTGGGAGAGAAAGGAACTAACTGTATCCACATTATAGTTGCATTCATTAGAAAATTGAATTGAAACGATTAGAGCTGGCTGCAAATAGTATAACGGTACTGGTTTGAATTATTCCAATTATGACGTATTATGACGTATTATGTATAATAATTGCTTTATTAATCGGAACTGATGATATAACTATTTATTAGTTACTTTGTAAAATGTTCATTCGGCACGAATAGCTAATGATAGTATTCTCCATCGAAAATCATCAGAATTAGTCTAAAATTGAATTTGGGATAGTTAAGTGAATCCGCAATTTTATTTATTCGATATGATTATCGATGATTTTGATGCCTTTTTTCAAATATAAAATTCAAACGAGTCTGCTTGATGAAGGACATCAATACATCATTAAACAAAACAGATAGTTCTGTTATACATAATTCATATTCTCCAGAATTGATATATTACAATATACTTCATGGTCCTAAAATGGCGTGAAATGATCGAAATGAAAACTTAAAAAATAGGTTAGAAATAAAAAAAATAGGATTCTTCAGTTATGTCAAATCTATATAATGAATGAAAACTCACCACGCGATCCCTATAAGAGTATACACTGACTTCGATCGAAGATGTTGACATGAAAAAAAAGCTCGGTATGCGTGTGTATAGAACACTCTTGATCAAAGAATCACACTTGCTTCTTTCTTTGAAAAATGAAATGTTGTTTGAAACCTCCTTCGTAAGTCTTCCAGAACCTCGAAAATTACAGTTAATATCAAATTACTTCACCATATTTTTTCACAAACTAGAATGAAATAATGAGGAAATAATATCTTAATTCAATCGAATTAAATTATTTTCTGGAAGAGGATCTTTGGATATAACTAAAAAGTAAAATGAAAGAGTTCATTCATATTTGGGAAATCATATTATTATATTATCAGTTACAGGCGAAACAAGCATGATTATGTTTCCTTGTACTTTTTCATAATGATCAAAGGCAATTCTTCTTAGTGTGTTCTTGGTCCGTTCAGTTATATATAGGGTGTTTGGTTCAACGATACATGTTCTAGAGGTGGTTGAGTATACAGTGCGCGTCAAAATTATGGAACAAATTCATTTTCTCAGAAGAAAAATATTTGGCAACAAAATTCTGAAACAGCTCAATTTTTGTTTCACTTTTACCTAATTTTTATGCGTTTTTGAAGGATTTTTGTTGCACCCTGTGCCATCCCCATCAACTCTCTAAATTTTTTGAATAGGGAAACTAGGTCATGTGGTACTTTTTTGGCAAGGTCTTCGTATCTTTTTTACAGGAAAGCAGAAATTTTCAAGGAAAAAATTTTTTTTTTGAAAAATTACTTACTTCAAAGAGGTTTCCAGTATGTGCACTTTGTCATGGCTCATTTACTTTGAGACGATGATACCTGATAAAATTTGTCACAGAATGAAAGTCGACAATTACAGTTTTGTTCATGCACAACCTTCAACCCCTACGAACCCTTTAATGGAGAAAAAATGGAGCTATGACAAAAGGCACATACTGAAACATGTTTGAACTAACTAATTTTTCAACAAAAAACTTTCTTCTGCACGCCTGTGAAGAAAATACAAAGACCTTGCCAAAAAAGTACCACATGACCTAGTTTCCCTATTCCAAATATCTAGACGGTTGATGGGGAAGGCACAGGGTGCAACAAAAATCCTTTAAAAATGCATATAAATTTGGTAGAAGTGAAACAAAATTGACCTGTTTCAGGATTTCGTTGCCAAATATTTTTCTTCTGAGAAAATTAATTTGTTCCATAATTTTGACACCCACTGTATAATCGAACGATTTTGACAATAAATACTACAACACAAAGAGAAATATATTGACATAGTAGTTTTTTCCGAAATTGACGTACTTTGCTGTTCCTTCCCATTCGTCGTAATAAATCTTTCAATGTGATGTTATTGAGCAAGTAGAATGAAATGAGATATAACAACGTAAATAGCAGCCAAATACATTGGTTCATATGGACCATTGGAATAAATGTTATTGGGGGTATGATAGAGCACAGAGATAATTCAGGTCACATGCTTGATGATTTTCAAGAATAAGATAAAACAACTCAAAAACATAAAAGTTGACTACTCTTCGGTATTTCTTCTTATTTCAAATCTTTTATTACATGAACTTCTCGATGAAATGCACATGTTCAACTCTTTTTTTCACTTATATTATTATCTTATTCAATTTCATTTGCTCTATAATTCCCCCTCAGGTATGCAACAATAGAGGAACATGAAGCTCAATTTTGGATAGTGAGTAGATATGCGAAACATCCTGTATAACAATTATCAGCCATTGAGGGAAAACCACGAATAATTATTGATACCCACCCGCAAAGGATTAAACTGCTTGTTGTTTGCATGTCGAACATGTTTATCTGATGCTCGGTAAAGTCTTTGTATATCCAACAAAACCCAATGAGATCCATTCTGTCCGAAAACATATCGTACACATGTTCTAAACCAATTTATCGCCCGACACACAAACAGAATAACATTCACAAACGTCCGTTCGCGCACAAAATCCGAGAAAATATCTATAAATGTCCGAATATAACGATATCATAGTTCATCGACGGATGTGTACCGTCGTAACTTCGGGTTTGTTTAACGAAAACAGAAGAGAATGATAGGGGAATCGAGTTGAAGGCTGGAAATAGCATCACAGGTTCCTTTGTTCTCTGTAAGCTGTTTGAGTGATGGGTTTTTGTTATAACTTACAATGTGGAAGATTTTGGAATTAGGATGAGTCGCCATTTCTTGTAATTTCGGACTCTGGGGAACAGCGCGTTATCGTTTCGTCACATTGTCTGTAATTTTCGAAATTTGAGCTGAAGTTGGTCTCAAACGACTAGGTTGGACCCACTAATGAATAATCTGTTGTCAAATATGATTCTGTCCGTCCGCCCGGCCTTCCGTGTGTGATTAAATGAGGATTGGTATTGGTTTTTGAAATGTCGAATTCGGACCTGATGTTATTATTGCTCTCATTCGTAGGGGCTTCACCTATACCTCTTTTTACGCGCGTTATCAGTTCGTCACGATGTCTGTAATTTTCGAATTTTTTGCCAAAAATGGTCTCAAACGATTGGGTTGAACTCCCTAAAGAAGAATCCGTGGTCAAATTCAATTATGTCCGTCCATCCGTATGCACTCTAACTTTCGAAAGAAAGGACCTAGAGTCTTGAAAATTTTCAGGAAAGGTTTCAATGTTGAATATCTCGGTTGATTTCGTTAGTGGGCAAAATCGGACAAACAGTTTCGAAGTTATGCCTGTATAAATTTTGTGGTTTATCACTCGATATCTCATGAAGTACTGATTCGATCGAATTGAAACTTCGTGTTTAGTTCTGGCATACCAACACGCAATTCAATGCGGCATTTCGTTATGATCCCATTGTTGGGAAATTTTAAAGAAACTATTTTTCGAAAATTTTAGAAATTTTCGTTGAAAATTTTTTTTCTCGGAAAATGTTAATCAGATTTCAACGAAATTGCACAAACCTCAGAATCCTTCTTCTTCAGTTATTTTTCAAGTTTCAATTCGATACGATATTTACTTTCGGTGATATATGGAAAAAATATGTAAAATTTCGTTGTTGTTTGAAATTTTGACGTTATGTCCTTGATATCTCAAGAAGTACAAATGCGATCAATTGGGAACTTCGTGATTATCTGAAAAATACCAAGACAAAACTCATTGCAGAATTTCGTGTAAGTTAGAAAATTTTAAAAAAGGTTCATTCCAAAATGTTTGAAATTTTTTCGCAAAAATTTTTTCTCCGAAAATGTAGAACAGATCTTGACAAAATTCGGCACAGACCTTGAAAACAATATTCAACAAGGATGTTTCAGATTTCAATTCCATACGATATTTACTTCCGGAGATATATAAGAAATTAATGTCAAATTTCGTTGGTTGTAATTTTGAGGTTATTTCCTCAATATCTCAAGAAGTATAAATGCGATCACATCGCAACTTCGTAATTATTTGGAAATTATCAACGCTCAACTACGAAAATTCTTTATCAGTTAAAAGCACAAAAATCCATTCATATATACAATTAAAACCTATCTTTGATTGGATTTTTATGCTTTTAACTGATTGTGAATTCTGTTTTGTCCCTGTAGTGGTAAATCGTTCCCCAAGTTTATTTATTACAGCTATGTTGATGTAAAAGCTGTTTATTTAGGTAAGTTATCTATATTGTTCGTCTTTGCAATGCACAGTGTCAAATAGCTTTATGTTGTTACAGCCTTGAAAATGTTGGAAACATTCAACGAAACGTCGGCATATTTAAATAAGCTTTTCCAACGTTATTTGGTGTCTCATAGCTGTGAAACAAACATCGTATAATCAAAAGAGACGTGATAATCATCAACGATTACAAAGACCTGTCTGTTATTCTGAAATTAGACAATCTAACCCAACCTACGTCTGCTATTTGATGGATTCGGTCTTGATGGCAATTCTTTTTTAAGTGAAAAATGAATAAATTCAATTTCCACAAAATTTTTATTTATGAACGACAATTGTTTCGTCACAATGTTGCTCAATCATGTTCTACATTTGGACTGATACTGTCTGGAAATATAATTTACATAGGATCTTGAATATGCAAGGAACTACAGAGTAAACGTGACTAAGGGTAAAATGACAGGTAACGGTTTCAACTACGTTTAGATAAGTCCATCATTGAGTATTGAACACTCAATAATAATACTCAATAGTCCATATAACAATGGCACTGAAGGGTTATTTGAGGTGCCGCTGGTATTCCCATATCCCATGAAGATATTCAAAAGAGGTGATCTTTTGGTATCGGTTTGTTCATTTGGGACATTAATCTCCTGAGAATTATATTGGTTTATTCCAAGTGATTCCAGGATTTTTAATCTGGATCTTTTACTCTCGATAAAATATGAATAATTTCGTATTACGTCTGTCCAAAAGTGAATTATATCGGCTATACAGAGTCGAATGTTCAAGTTGGTTTGAGACTTTTATACATTATTTTTTATTAACATAATGAACTTTTCTATGTTGAATGAAATCCTCATGCTACTTAGCTAACTCATTATGAGTTATGAATTCAAGGTTGAGGTGACATGAAGATTCATAGACAGTTTCTTAATGAGTTTTTTTATTTTATTGCCTGTAAAATCAGCAAAACCAATTACCAGACTTGATCTCCTGACCTTGGAGCTTCGAGAACGAATGTGGTTTATGCAAGATGGTACTCCTTCAATATATTTCACATTGAACGTACATACGTAAGGCTCCTCTGGAAAATCAAAGATTCAATACTAAGTTTGAGTAAGAAGTCATCGTCAAAACACCTTCCAGAATCAACTCTCACAAAGCCACCATTTTAGTTAAAATATATTGAAGAATGAGCTGTATTCATCATACCATACTTACTAAGCACAAATGTGAGATACATCAGACGATATTTTTTTTACTGAACTGAAATCAAATAATTGAACTTTCCATTCTCTGTATCTCTGAAATCATCATATTTCAGCCTATTTACCATACTCACACCAGGGTTAAATTGATTCTGAATGTTTCGATCGTAAAATTACTTCGATTACAATAATTATTATCATTGCTCATTATCATAAACCTCCATTCTTATTGCCGATTTTTCGGAGGCATCATAACATAGACAAACTAGAATGGATAAATATACACCAACTCACACATGGATTTTACTCGTAATGGAATTAAAGGTTGCCTAACTGGGACAAAGTCATAAAAGTCTTACAGAATCTTAGGAAAAGGACTCGACGACCCCGAAATTATTGACAATAAAATAGCCATAACATTGCAATTACCGCACCTCCGAAGTGTTTCACATACCTTTATACAAGAAAAGTTACTTCGAGATAATTTACACGTATTTAGGATATATTTATGTATCCTATCCCTCTGAATTTGCTGGAATACTTGTTGGAGATTAGATGTAGCAGAATATTTATTTGAAATATAAAAGCCGCTCTTGTATATGGACGCGAATGTTGATTCATACTCATTAAAAACATTCAATTTCTTTTTCATAATTTCAACCTCTTAAATTGTGATTCTATTCAAATTATTTCCTTAAACCTTGAAGTGGTTAAGAAATCGTTGGGAGTAGCTACGTCAGCCTGCATCTGAACTCCCAATAATGTATTTCATTTGTCCAATCTATGTTTAGTTATGGCAGGGATGCATAGAATACAAGGTGCGGACACTCTTTGACATATTTAGGGTCCAAAATGAGGTCCAATATTGTCAAAATACGGCCTTGTTGTTCTACGTCAGTTTTCACTGATAGATACCGGCATGATGTAAAAAACATGGTGTGCTCATCTGAAAAATGAGTGACATCAGCAAGATTGAAACACAAAGAGTTGTATATTCCGTGCTTTGAATGAACATGCAAATTTAAAACACAGAATATACAATTCCTTGTATTTTAATCTTGCTGACGTCACTCATTTTTCAGATGAGCACACCATGTTTTTTACATCATGGATACCGGCATAGGAAAATCTGCCATATAAAATCTGAAATTTTAACGGAAGTTACCGACCTGTCATATCAAAACTAATCAAATCAGAATTTCTTTCTAATTTTCCGAGTTGGACCATACTTTATTTTCAAGAATTTCCGAAACTGAATTCATTTTGGCAAATTTAAAGTTCATTCACTCAGAATGGCGATAATATATCTGAAGGTTTTCTTCGTCTCTGAATACACTAGTCTGAAACTTGATATTTTCGAATACCTGTATACTACAAGAGGTATTTATTATCTCAATATTAAGTTTATGGAAAGGAAGTCTTGCAGAGTTACGTTATCAAAAATACCTCAAGAAAAATTTGGAATGATAGATGCTATAATTATTCTGTCTGGTTTGAAATCCGTCAGATAAATTCGTATGAAAATGAACAGCAAAGTGAAAATTCATATTTCAATTTCAATAATAATAAACATGAACATATCCTCGAAATATTGTAATAAGTATGTTACAAAATTTATTAACCATATTTTTATGAAAGGAGATCCAAACTGTCCAATAAAATCCATGAGTAATACCAATCTCCCGTTTCATTTTCACCCTTGTTTTGGTTTCGAAATGACTTCTTGTATCCATCCATGTATAAGTATCCCTTATACGTATTTCATATTATTAATCAGTAGACGTTCCATATTTTTTGTTGAACTCCTCGTGCATATTAAGAGTCCATAATTTCAAATATCTGATTCATTTTTTGAGAAAAAGTTTCATCAGATCCATCAGATTATAGCTCAATTTATTTTATTCAGCGGAATCAATTGTATGAAATCGGCAAACCGACATTAGCGCCCTCATCGTTTACAGAGCCAAGTAGGACAACATTTGACAATTCTAGGACCTCATTCTGAACCCAAAATTTTAGTGGGTAATAGTAGGAAAGTGTAGACTCCTTATATATTCTATGCATCTTGGTTTTGACCTTGCTGACATTCAAATGTTAGTGAGAAATTTAATACGCCTCTATTATTCCTCGAGAATATCGGAATTGAAAACAGAGGTGTGAATGCCTTCAACAACGATCATCTCATTGTAACCCATTCTTTAATAACTATGTAATCTCTAGCTTATATTAATTTCAGTTTATATTCAACTAACGGTTATATGTCTGAAAGAAGTTGATCACTTGAATATGAAATGAACGTATTCAATAATGATAGGATAATTTTCAGGCGCCAAAAATGAGAATAATAACTATCATACGGATTTGAAAGTTATTTCGAACCAAGGACTATTCTATTGATATTGTCTTTGTTCGGTCAATTTTTTTCGAGGATTTATGCAAATTGATTTTTAATACTCTTTACAGGCTCGCCAGAAAGTTCTTATCTGAATTGGATCTGTCTATATTGAATGCGAAGAGTTGAACTTAGGTGAGTTGGCTAAGGATATCAACTTTCTGCATACAATTCTCTGACTTTAATCCACCAACCTATTGATTTCCTTATAATATCCCCAGGAAATTGTCGACATAACAAAATATGTGTTTTTCTATTCATCATATTAATCCAGTATTTGTACGTGCCAATAGACAAGTCGACGTAGATGACAATAAGATTAATATGGATGCGTCAGAAATATACAGAACTGTCGAAATAGAACAATTAAGCTCAAGAACTTTAGCATCATTCTGAATAAATCCTCAATAGAAAAGGAAGGGGTCGGAGTATACAGAGTGTCTAAAAATGTAGCCACAGAACTTTGAGACTTGAGTTATGAATGGAAATGAAATAGGAGTACTTCAAATATTCTTTTATTGAGAATCTAGCTCCCAACCTTCCAAGATGCAGCCTCTAGAAAAGGTTGACGAGTAGACAGTTTTTATTTTTTTTACGAATTCTAAAAAACTATGAGTAATCAATAGTGGTTGCAGGAATTTCGACAAGGATTGAATTGTTCTCAAGTCAAAACCATTTGTTGAATTAATTGTCTCCGCGAACGTTTCGGAGACAATTACTTCTTTATCAAGGCTGTGGAGACAGAAAACAAATTTTTTTATTTATATTTTTGAAAGGCGAAGGCCACTACGAAGCTCTCACCTCATTGTTACTTATGATCAAATATGAATTGAGGATTACTCTGAGTAATTTTACTCTCCATATTGTGAAGTACTCTGTATACAAATGTTCAACCACTTCACTTCATCATAAGTGATCGAAAATATCCTCATCCTGCAATTGAAATTGTTGTTATAGAAGGATATTGGAAAAATTTGCTTTTTATAATTCCCCATTTAATCCAGAACATGACAAGTCTCTTACAAAATTTTGGGGGTCGATACTTTTACCGGAACATATCAAACACTTACAATTAGTATTGACCTGTGAGTTATATAGGGGGATGTATTTCACATCGAGGAATCAATGCCTCAAGTAACTCTCATTTATTCACGGACACCCTGTATATTTTCAAGTGAGCTTCTGGCTTCCTGGCTATCAGACCTGATCTTTTTCATTCTCAATTATTTCTAATAAATATATGCTAGAAGAAAAAAGGACTAGGCATTTTAGAAATAGACAGTATTCTTGGTAAGTATGTGTGGGTTACTTTCCACTCGGCTGATTGTACCATTCAGCGATCATCATGATTCATTGGCAGTTGGCCACCGCATTTTTGCGGCACACAAGTATTCAGGTGATACATTCCCTACCATAATCATTCCTTATTTCTACGATTTTTGGTTCATTTCATGAAATAATCCTCACAATGTAGCGAGGAAAAATCTTTACATCCTAGAATTCACATATTTCTTACATCGGAAGGAATACTTATGCTGAAATGGAAGTAGATGAGCAAAAAATTACCCTTTGTTGACTTTGCGAAGTTTATTGAGCTCGATTCATGCAAAATGTCAAGATTGGTTCCTGATAGCACCAACATCCAGGGAGCGAGCATTATTCGGGTTGAATTGTCCTCTTAACGAAATTACTTATTGACTCGATATAATGACATACCTAATTGTGAGGCATAATCGTTTAGGACATTCTCCAAATTTCTCAAATCAATAATGGTGAACATTACCCAACTCAAACGACCACAAACTCCCAACCTTGCTCACAGGTGTTTCAGTTGCTCAATAAAATAGAATCCAGAGATAAGAGGCGGCCATAACTTAAGTCCGACGTAGGTTCGAGAGAAAGGTCAGGCATATAAATACTCGTATATCTCCCAACTCTACGTTGCATATTCCCTACGAACCGTATCAATATACTAACACGGGGACCTTGAAAATGCATTTGATCAAATGGCAATTAATAACAGTCAACTTATGAGACCAGAACTCGTTCTGGCGATATATAATTTTCTGTAATTATGCACTTGGCTAGAACCGGTATGAGGCATGACAAGACGCAAGATGGCTCAGGCGAAAGAATTAACGCTGATGCACTAATGACCTCATCTACGAGAATAATAATGGACAAGACGCTCTGATTTTATGCCTTCAATTAGAACGTCCCTCGTTGTTTATTCGTTTTTAAACGATCGCTGAGAGATGATCAAGGTAACAATAATAACGATGTTAAATCTCTTCTTCACAACTGTTTCCTGAAGTTGTTTTTGAAGGAAAAACGTTGTTCGCTATCTTCCTGGTTTTTTTGTTCTCAGATTTTCTGGGGTATTCGAACTATAATCGAAGATCCTTCGTATTAATGAGAATCGCAGTTTTTGATAATTAATACAGATGATGAAATTATTCCGATTGTACCTTGAGAATAGAACAGGGTGTCTCAAAATTGAAAACGTAATTAGACAAAATCCCAAGTTGAAGGTAAGTATACCCCAGGGTATGGTTTTTGGTTCAGATTCTTTATAAGAAAACTGAATGCTAGGATATAAAGAATATACATCTCCGCAATGGATGGATTCATAATATTTTTTTTACAATCGCCAATTAAATAAACCCCCTTTTGCGCGCTTGATCCTATATAGAGATACTAGCGAGCATCTTGTCAGCAATTCTCGAACTTTGAACCGATGAAGCATTTGTAGCCAATTTGAATTCTTCCGCCCGGCTTAGAAAACTGAAAATTGATTGAACTTCAGAATGAAAAGCACTAGACACTTGAAATATTCAGTAAAAATCCTGAATGCACCAGAAATATTTGGTTATGGGTAAAATAGAGCTTATGATCTTTTAATTCCATTTTTTCCAAAAAATATCTGAAAAAATCCAATTGAAATCGAGGAACGAGTTGCACAGTACCAACATGAAGACTTGCGTGCATGTACCTGGGCACAGCGGCGGTAGCTCAATGGTTAGAGCGCAAGCCCCATGATCGTAAGGTCTGGGGTTCAAGCCCTTGGCCGGGAAATAACTTTTCCGGTTTTTAGGGGACCGTCCAACCATTCGCTGTTGGGTAAACAATTTACAGTGCTGTTCCTAACGTGGCGCAAGGAATTAGTAACAAAGCTCACACAGAACACACCCGGTATCCTAACTCGCACAAGTTTTAAGCTTCTGAAGGGTTTCGTTGAAGCCTAGGATATTCGGAAAAAAATACAGCGTGCTGTCGTGGACTCACTGATGACGAATCTGGTGTCAAAATCGATTCTTTAAGCAGGGTCCAGATGAGTGTAATTCGATTCGACGAATAGTGTGGACGGCACTCAAGCTCAGCCTCGAATTCAAATGCATCGTTCGAGTTGAAAATCAAGTCCCGACGGAGCTGAGAGATTGCTGCCTCGAACCATAAGGTCAGATCCATATGAGTGTAATGCGAACTGCGAATGTATTAAATCACAGGGAGTTTTGTGGTTTGAGGCAGGTTTCTTTCTGTTCTGTCGGGAGTCGTTTTTAAACTCGAACGATGCATTCGAATGTATTATTCGTGGCTGAGCTCGAGTGCCTTCCACACTATTCGTCAAATCATTTATCAAATTTCATTGCATTCGCTGTTCGGATTACACTCATCTGGACCCGGCTTTAGTCACGATTAGGGGCGAACGGAGAATCCTATCAACTTGAAAATCTCAGGATAGGTTATGTTCGTTAATGGGCAAAATAAGCGCGAAAGTTCAGGAGTTATGGTTATTTTCCTGATATTTCAAGGACCAACTGAGTGATAAGATTTATACCTGGAAGTCAGTTGAAACATAAGGACTCGAAACTATTAACGAAATTCTGTTGAGATCGTACTGTTATTGAAGTTTTTTCCGAAGAGATTCATTTTCGGAAATCATCCATTACATTCGAAGAAAATTTCACACAGACCTTGAAATTCACATTTCATAGCAGTGTACCAACTTTCGATACAATTAAAATTTTTGAAGATATTGGGGAAAAATATGTCAAATTTCGTAGTATTTTTCCTCGGAATCCCTGTCATTTCGGAATAACTCAAAAAATTCTGATTCGATCATGCAACAATCACGATGAAACTTGGAAGAGGGAATAACCTTAAAACTGTAACTTTTCAAGCAGGTACAGGTTTCCAATTGGATCTAATTCATATTTTCGGAAATATTGGAAAGAAGAATTTTGAATTGATATATCTGTGGAATCATTAGGTGAAGTTTACCTCTTCACGAATTAGGCCTTCGTAATGAACGACCAAACCTACTTCACAAATACAGAGTTTCTAAGTTGTTTCTTTTTGAAGCCATTGTGTTTTGTTCTATTGATCATCATGAAGTTGAGCTGAGAAGATATTTTCGCTGAACTCAATTCTAAAATTCCATGTTGACAATAATATTCATATACGTTTCGTCCATCACGACTTCTCTGCAAATCTATCGTTTTCGCGCGCAACAACGTGCTATCGTCTTGTCCAAATGTCTGTAATTCTCGCATTTTGAGTCGAAAACGGTCTCAACCTACTAGGTTGGACTCATTGATAACGAATCCAGTGTCAAAATCGATTCTGTCTGGCCGGCCGGCCGTCCGTCAACACTATTACGGGCGTACGGAGGATTCGTAGAATTTGGTTGAAATCGTGCTGTCAGTAAATATAATAACTCGAAAACTGCTCATTCAATCATGATGAAATTTGGTATGTAGTTTGAAAATGCTGATAGACAACTTTGTGCATAATTTTTTGATGATCGTGTCATTAGAACAATTCGAAAAAAAAATTCATTTTTTTTTCTTTTAATATTCAATATTCTATGATCTTCTGACCATATTATCTTCATTAACTTCTGTGAGAACCTGTCATGTTTCGATAAATTACTAGAAAGTGATTCGATTCCATCTGTATTTCAGGAAATGCTGGAAAAATTAAATTTTGAATGGGTATATCTCAGATTACTATGAATTGAAATTCAGTAGTTCACCGAAAAAATTTAGAGAAGCACTGCCGTGAAGACAGTAGCTTTTAAGCGCATGTTCAATTTAATTGCCAAAGCGGTCATCTCTATTGAGCATGCGCGAAAAAACTGCTGTCTTGACGGCAGTGCTTTTCTAGATTTTTGTAATAATATCTACCAAGACTGTGTCTCCACTTTGGTCTCCTTATGATTGAGTAGGAAAAGAACTGAAATTTGTCGAATTGCTTCAGACAAAACCTCCTATCAATGCGTCTCGCACTAGAAATGTATCTCCGTCTATAGTGAACGAAGTAGCCAGCGACAATATCGATGGAAAGTTCGCGATCTGTTGCCCTGAATTCGAGCATAAAACATGAACGAGACCCCGACTATAATCTCTGACCAAACCTGCATCGTAAATCTCGTCCTACCTCACCAAACAACGATACGAATGTATGCCAGTGGAGCTCTAGGTATTCACTCACCGCCGGGGCATCCAGAAAGTGGTACCAATTAATTTCCAAACGCTCTTCTATTGTGGGCTGTTGACTTCCCACACCTACCCCACATGATACCGAAGATTTATCCATCACTTAACTCACGAGAGAAGAGGATTATATATTACACATCTATCCGATGTTGCAACAACCTAAAGAATGGTCGATTAACACGAATCTAAAAACGTGAGGAACAACAATTCTTCTGTAATTAATCACTTTCTCATAGATGCAATGAGCGATCAGTTATATCGAGTAAGTGTCAATTAATTCATAATTAGAGGGTGTTTATAATTATGTTACTTAATATCGATTAATGTTTGTATTGCATAAACCTAAATGAAGCATTTTTATGGGAATTCAAAATTCAGTACTAGAAAATAAAATTTTAATGAACGGTTTTTTCAATGGGACTTCCTGCATATTTTATTTGATTTCAAATATATACAGGGTGAGTTTTTAAGTTGTACATTTATTTTACCCATAGATTCCTCTGGATGAAACATTTTTTTGATCTATCATTTTTCCAGATTCGGCTCCAACAAAAAGATACAGGCTGTTTAAATTTCCAGAAAAAGCAGTTTTTCTTTTGTAGCGTTAATACACGCTAACTCCTAATGAGATGAATTTTAGTCTGAAGTTTTCTATAATTATGACACATATTCTTCAGTCGACTCGCTAATTCATATATATATATATATATATATATATATATACGAAATTAGCATGAAGAATGCAGATAAATTTTATCTTATGGCATCATAAGAATCTTCAATCATTTCAAAAGATTTGATTATTCTTTATAATTTCTCCTTAAAGTCACCATTTCGCAGATATTCCACGTTGAATATTATAAAATCGGATAATATTCTAAAAATTTCCTAATATTTATGGATCCGCTCCTGATGTAGTAAAGGAAGTAAATTAAGCTGGGGTCACGTTCATCCGGACCATAGAATACACAGAAATATTCATCTATTTCGCATAGAACTAATATAAGGTATATGCATAGATATAACGTTAAGTTATAATTTCTATGGGTATATGCTACTTCGAGACCTCACCACAGACACAGTCCCTGTCTATGGACTAGACTTTCCATAACTATAAAATTCTAGAGAATGTTTTTAGGTTAGTTGATTGATTTCGTAAATTCATTTAGAAATTTCGTGAAAAACGTATAATTTTGGAGTTTTCAATATGAGGATGGGCGAGGATGGAATTGTGAATAATCTTATAGTGTAATGAAATTGGATATTGATTACATGAACACTAATTTGAAGATCAGTGTAGTGTAATATTTGCCTTGCGATAATATCGCCAAAAGCAACAATTCATAAGAATTAAGTGATTAAATGAGTTTTTTCAATCTTGTTTCTTTGAATTTCAAACCTTGGATTGGATATTCTCCAAAAGAGGTCACCGTAAGGAATATCTGTGGTGAATCTGCAAACAAAGCGCAGGAGTGTATTAGCACATTGAGAAATATTTAAATGCTTTCATCTATTTACCTGAGCCGAATCTGGGAAAATGGCAAATGAAAAAAGTGATTTATTTGATGAGACGAGTCTATGGTTAAAATTAATGTACAACTTAAAGACTCACCCTGTATACACACGACAATGCTGCGATTTTTGCGCGCATATCCTGGGGAACATCTTGATATCGTTTTGTAGAAATGTCTTTTATTTTAGAATCTTTCGTTGAGAATGCTCTCAAACGACTAGGTTGGACTCACTAATGACTAATGATGAATCCAGTGTCAAAATCTATCCTGTTCGGCCGGCTGTCTGGCCAAGGATACCATAATTGTCGAACGGATCAAACTACCAACTTGAAACTTTCAGGGTTGGTTGCGCATCAGAATGTCGTGGTCAAGTTCACCAATGGGTAGAATCTGCCTAACGGTTTCACAGTTATAGCCATTTGAAATTTTGAGATTATTTCCTGATACTTCTGGAACTACTGAAGCGATTAGTTTGAAAACTTGCCAATTAACTGTTGAATCATAATGAAACGCAACTCGGAGCAATATTTTGTTGAGATTGTTCCGTCAGCAAATTTAGAATAAAATTCAAAATTTTTTACTTGAAATTTTTTTTCTTCTAGAACTATCACGTTTCAAAAAACCCCAGACCTGGAGCTTCATATTTCACATCCGTGTACTATATTTTATTTTGATACGATCCTGAATTTTTTTATATGAGTGGAAAAAAATATGTCAAATCTTGTGGTTTTTCCCTAGGTGTCGTTGTTTTTTCCGGAATAACTCAGAAACCTAGAAATGTACTGAAATGAAGTCATCAGCATTTACGCGTATGTTCAAATTCGTTGCCGAAACTCCTCTGAAAATGCGCACGAAAGCTGCTGACTTCACGTCAGTGCTTTTCTAGGTTTCAATTTTGCTACCACCTGCTCCCTACTTTTTGGACGCTAATGTTCCTATATGAAGTGCCTTACCTGCATCTCGGGGTTAACACCCATTTGCCACGTTCGATGGCATCTGAACTTTAAATATTTAAGTTAATTTTCTTGTACTTTTGAGCATTTGATGGTACACGAAGTGTTGTAAAGATATTCAGATCCAGTTTGATAGCATTTTCAACATATTTTTCTATATAACAAGAGAATTATTGGTTGTAAATTATTGTGGAACGATTTGTCTGATTAACTGCTACGATTATGATCAACTTTTTAAGTTCGTGAATTTCGGGAAAATATTTTTTTTCGAGTCAAACCCCTCATTTTCGACCCTTAAGTTGCATCGATCCTGCTGATTTTTCGATTTTTGTACAGAAGCCTCCTATTCTTTGGGAGAAAAACTCTGGACGGCGGACGAACGGATTTTGTTTATTCGTTCATCGGAATCTATATACTTCAAAACGTGAACTCTTCAATTTTCAGAAGGGTTTAAATCTCTTTTCTTGTAGCGATCGATCACTTATTTATTCCATAAAATCAAATAATAACCCGAATCAGTTTACACAAAATTTTAGGTAGTATACGATGCCTTATGCATTCTTAAGTACTGAATTCAGAATGACCATAAAAATACTTCATATTTGCCTATTTGAACGTTTTTCTGAGACCAATATTATCTGAGGCACCTACTGACTAAAATATAAATAATTACCCTGTACATTTCGTTATTCGAGTGTAATGAATATTGACTATCTGGTAAATGATTAATTGTAGGCCTACTCATCTGCTCCTCAATTTTTGCTCCCCTACATAAATATTGAATTTGTTGGCGGCCCCTCTGCAAGGGAAACGTTGGCGGATTAGATGTACAAGGATCCGTTTTTCATTTGGCAACGGGTACTTGAAAAATTCTCCCTTTGAAGATAATGTTTGCTAACGTTATGACCTTAGCGACCAGCATACTAATGAGCATTTTTAGGAAGAAGCTCTTCAAAGGTTCAGAATTCTGTTATTACTGTAAAAGTAGCTTCTATAGAAAGGAATCCGTTTTAAAAGTTGCTATAATTGAAAGGAGAAGTGTATTGTACTTGTAGAAATACAGGAAAAAAATTTAATAATTAATTCAAAATTTGATAAATTTAATGAGTTCGAATTCACTTGTTATTCTAATGGGTATAATATAACTTCTATTCATTCCTAACCAATCGCAATGTTGAGGATTAATCGCCGCAGGTGCATTGAATTTAAAGTGGTGAAGAGGGTAGAACCCCCGACCGAGACAAAATTTGACATGAAAACTACACAGAATTCTGCATGAACCTCAACAGTGTCAAGGAAGAGCTCGGAAAACCGGATCATTGGGCGGATTTTACATTTTCTTGAATTCGACCTTCTTGAAGTGAAGGTTCATGCAAAATGTCGTGAGAAAATAGCGAAGAGTATTAACAAGCACGTAAAATTAATGAGTTCTCGTCAGTGTTTTCCTAGAATTTTGTACCATATTCTCGGGATCATTGGGTTAGTCTTACACATTCACGAATTTATAATTTTTTAATGAAAAAGCCTCAAACCCACTCTATAAATATCGAATCAGTATGTGATTTCTCTCAGAAAATATTTTTCCTCAATCTCCAGAATGTCTCTGAATTTGTTAACAGGTATTAGGTTATAGTGTGAAAAAGCTGAAAATTTTTGCGTAGTTCCTAGGTCATCCATCTCTCATCAATCAAGGCCATTCGTCAAAGCAACAAATAGAATTTTGAAAGAGTTAAAAAAAATCCTAAATTTTGCAACGAAGATTTGCGCATAGGTTTGCGCATCGGCATCTTGAAACTAATCATCAAGTTCCAATCTGATCGCCTCAATTTTCTTCGAAATATACAGGAAATTACCCCAAACTTTCAAATGAGCTTAACTCATACACACGTTCCTATAAACGAAACTAACCAAGATCCAAACTCTTGATGAAAATTTCTATATTCTTAGTTTATTACTTCCAATCTAAGAGCACATACGGACAGCAGGACTGAAATGACGTTCACCATGAATTCTTCATCAATGTTTCAAGATACAACGGTTTAAAACCATTTTTGGGCGAAAATTCGAATATTTAGATGAAATGATATTCAGTATTCGTTTTTAACGCTTACTTAAGTTAGGGTAAGTAATTTATTAACTATCTTTGTATTTTTTATGATGCTAATTCATTGAATAACCATGTTCTCCTTTTGATGTCAACTATACAATGTAACTTTTTATCAGAGTGCCTGGATCTATATGAACTTCCGCTTGACACTACTTTTTAAACCCCCTGTACGATATTTCCGTTTACAACAAGGTCATACGGCCCTGCTTTTGGAGGTACACCCAATTAAAACGAACTGCAAGTTACAGGGGTTATAACTCAAATTTCCGAATTTAAATCCCCAGCCATGTTTGGTCTCCCGATCAAAACTACATGCGTGAAATTAAACCAGACTCTCTCCCTATTGCCACCAAATGACAAATTCTTCAGACATGTTGGATAAACGATGGGGTTAAATTTCATAAATGACTGTCTATTACGTCCGCACCCCTTTGGACTCCATTACAGAGTGGACTCGTAAAAGTTTCCGGGACTGGACAGTAGCCAATTTTCAAAGGGGCAGGCCCTCGGACAGGCCTGATTGCCTTCGGGCAAGCATTAAAATTCAACAAAGTGGTGATCTTTCGAAACTTCTTCTGTGATTAATTTTTGAGATTCTCATTTCTTAATTTATATAATTGTTATTTGTTGGTAGTTTCGGATACATTTTTCAAACTTGGATAATATATTTCTGAAAATTTTTCAAAATAACCCTTCGAAATAACCTGAAATACTTTCAATTCCATCACGAACATCAAACTTTCTGAGACTTTAGTGGAATTTTACTATTGAATCAAATCTTCTCGTGAACTGATTTCAATTGAAAAGTTTGGTTTTTTCCAATATATAAATGCAATTTTGAAATTTCGAGAAACAGGGTGTGGAATCTAAACTTGATAAAAGTCCCTTATTTTCCTGATACGAATCTGGAATTTTTCAATTATTTCACTATGAATCGATTGACCTGTATAAGGTTTTCAAATATTCTGACCATCAACGAATTATATTAGGTGCTTCAAAAGTTATGAGCAATTGAAAATATTGGTGAATACAAGGAACACCCTGTATCTTGATTATGGAATCAATTAGCTCTACTATAAACAGGTTTTTTGGACTCGTCTAGGGTAGCTCTACCAGGTTACCAAATGTTCATTTACCAACGAAACACCCTGTATATCGAATACATGGAATGTTTTCCTTCAATTCATATACCATGCGACCGAAAGCAACTGAAAATTTGTTTCCCTTGGAAAAGAATTCTCAGAAATATTCAAAACTGGCTTGGAAAAATTCTTAAAATGCACTGAGATGAAGTCAGGATCTTTAAAGTTCTTGTTCAAATGGCTCGCCCAAGCACACCCAATTTATCCGAAATCAGATCGAGCTGTAAATTGATATAACGCTTTTAAATATTAACTTCAAGGTTCGTGCCAAATTTCATGGAAATCTAATGAATATATTCCGAAACAAATTTGGACAACTATTTTTAGTTTTCTAACATTACGATTCTCACGAAATTTTGTATAAACTAACACGTTGGTGTTCTGCAACTAATAACTGAGCTTCAGTCTCATGGCTACTACCTGAAATATTGGGGAGTCAACCACATAACAGTTCAAATGGATATAACTCCGAACTTTTTGGTCCAATTTTGCTCATCGGCGAAATAGACCGTTACATTTCGATACGCAATCTACCCTGATAGTAGTCGATAGCTCGTTCCGTTCGAAAGTTAGCGTGACAATGACAAAGGCAGGAAGTATTGTTCCGATTTCCCTAATACTGGATGAAATATGTATCGGAAATATTAGCAAAAATAATATCTATTAAGGCGAAATTTATGAGTGGTAACACATCCATGAATTCGAAATTAGACAGAGACTAGATATCTGTACAGTAATTTGTGGCTTGTATCAGACGTTTGTCAGATTATAAAATCTTTGCGAAATAATCAAAGCATCTATTCGGAAAAACAAATTCAATAGCAACTTCAAGTATGAACTTTTACATTAAATTAAATAATTTGTAAATCAATAGATAAAACAAACATAAGTTATAGTTGATTGAAGGTATGAGGAAAGAATATTTCGCCATTAGAATAAAAAAAATATATGCTTTACTCTTTGACCTTTAAAGTATGAACTTTTTCATTGAATCAAATAATTTGTCAATCAATGGTGAAGACAAACATAAGAAAAAGTTAATTGGAAGTATGAGGACAGAATATTTCACCATTAGAATCAAAAGAATACATCCGTTACCAGAACCAGAGCATCGATGAATAAAAAGTTTGTGACAGACTGGAAAAACTAATTCATTTCGAAGGACTAAAATTTTATGTTCCCCTCGTATTTCGTTTTCTTTCGATGAATTGTATTGATGAACTAAGCTTTGCATTGCAATATGTTTCAATAATTTAGTCGTATCTGAATTATTTCTTCAATTGTCATCAATCTATCAAATTTAAAACTTGAAAGAAAAGCGAATAGCACCTGTGAAAGCAATAGAAGCCATGAATATAACAGGCCCAATGAAGAAACGGTAGGGCACCCTAGTATGCTCTTACATACTCTTTAGCCCATTCGCAATACGGTGGGTGCTCTAGTATATTCTATTCATTCAAAATTTGCGGATTGTGAGAGCATACATCACGATTTTCTATCGAATTAGAATGAAAAAACCAAAAACATGTGATATTGCGTGTTACATACAAGAATCCTATTAGGCCTTCCATTCAATAACTTATTACTTAAGGTTTGCAAGTTTTAAGTTGTTCGTCAACATAGTTTTCCTTTCACTTAAACTCAGCAAACCTCTTGCGATCGGACTCGAAAATAAACCGGGTATGTTTCCATGAACCACGAGGTCATATTTTGATGACTTTATCTACAACGTTGGCAGCCCTTCAAACTCAATTACAAGAGGACTCGTAAAAGTTGGGATACTGGCCATCGGCCAGTTTTGGATGGGCATGCAGGACAAGGATCAAATTTGCTAAGTGAGTTAGATATTAGTCCAGATAACAACTCGACGAACTCAGTTTCACAGTGAGGAGTCACTTTAAACCCTTATTTTGGGTCAATTTTATGGCGTAAAGGTATCGGATGATGGAACGATACTGAAAGCAAAGTTTGTATCGAATTAAATCATCGGCGATTTGGTATATTGGATAGAGTCCAGGCAATCAGGGTGGGTTCTTCAATTTGTGAAGTGGGCGAGTTTTATATTGTTATTGAGTTTAATTTTCCTTGAAGAGATACCCCATTGGATAGTTCATTGTAATTGTTTCACGGCATCACAAGTAACTCCAATTGATTTCAAATTTCACATGTCAAGTGCTCGTGAGCAGCTACTCAAATTGAATTAAACTAGCTCGTAGATCTTGGCAGTTCTGAAAGTGATATCTTTTGGTTTAAACAATCTCTTACATGCATTGTGAAAGTGTTTTGAAGGTATTATTATAGCAACTTTAAGCACCACCCGAAGAAACCCAAAAAATACGGAATAATAAAAGATGAATAATGATCTGAAAATGTCCGGGACCTATTACGAGAATTGCGTTTTATTGTTTAAACTGTTACATTCCCTGCTCTTTTAGTATTTATTCTCAAACAAGGGTTAGTTGAGGTGAAGTTCTGCTAATCTATGTCGCACTTGTTCCAATGTGAAATCAACCGCTTTTTTTCACTCCGAAGAACCTGAAACCAACTAATTCCTCTCGACTAGGGTGTTGCTCCTCGCCACAATGGTTGCAGAGATGAATCTTCCCAGAAATCTTCGAACGATTTTTTTTACTTCAGCATTCATTTCTGACTGAATCTTTTTCTTAATTGACTTCAAAGCTCAAATTAGATTTGACCACGAAGATCCAGAACCAACTGTCTTAATTATCTACCTTCAAAATTCAGAAATACCTGTATATCTACGAAATGATAGCGCCCTAGCCAAAATATTCCATTCAGTCACAATATGTGAAAAAAATGTTCTCAAACTTTGTACATCCTCTAGTCGCACAGGTGGTGGCACATAAAACATCCCCCATTCCTGTTTAATTCGAAAGCCAATAACCAAGAGCTGCACTTGATCCAAAGTGAAATCAGCCGCCACTTTTCACATCGAAGAAATTTGTTTCGACGGGGGCAGACGGTTCTATTGGATGGTTTTTGTTTACTTCTGTACTTAAACTGAACAAAAATAAGGTTTGATGTAAGTCAGAGACAAACATTACTTTGCGTTCATCCCTGAAGTTGGTTCTTTCGAGAGGTATTGGGTTTAAAGTTCCAACTTAAAATTGACCATGAAGATTCAGTATTTTGTTTGAAAATTTGAAAACACAAATATCTTCACTGAATGATTTCGCCCCAAACCAGGCGCCCTCAAGAAAATACCCCTTTTCAACAGAAAATCCGCAGAATTTGTGAACAAAATGCATCTTCGCAAACTTCGTGTATCCCCCAGAAAACATAATCCATTCCGGTTTCATTTGAAAGCTAATATCTAAGTGTCGCACTTGATCCAATGAAAACCCCGAAGAAAGCCCCTCGACTGACCAATTCTTCTCCATAATAGCAGGATTCCTCACAACGACGGTTCTACTACAGGGTTTTTCCTGGTTCTGTCTTATCTGAAGCAAATCTACGCAGAAACCTTGAGGGATAATTTTTTCCCTTCTAATCCTCAACCTAACACTTGAGTTGTCGATGTGTAGCATAGCCAGAACTTAGCAACTATCTCAGACTTCTATTTCTTTCCGAAGCTATTGGGTTTGAAGCTTCAATTGAAACAGTTTTAAACATTCGACACTTATTTCACCGTAACGCTCAAACGGCCCTTAAAAAAAAGACCCCATTTCAGCAGAAAATCCGCAGAATTTGTAAACAAAATGCATCTACGCAAACTTCGTGCATCCCCAAGTCGAACCGGTAATGGCCCATAAAACATCCCCCATTCCCATTTCATTCAAAAGCCAATAACTAAGTGTCTCACTTGATCCAAAGTGAAATCAGCCGCCACTTTTTCACTCCGAAGAAAGTTAAACGAACCAATTCGTCTCGACTGGGGCGGGGCTCCTCGCCACGACGGTTTTATTAGGGAGTTTTTCGCGATTCTGTCGCATCCGATGCAAATCTACCCCCCGCCGAAGTACTCGTTATTCCATTATAAAACTTGAAAGTGCAATAACTTGTGATAATCATGACATATATCAAGTTTTACTCTCGCCGAACCAGAGATGAATAATAAAGGAGGTGCTGGGAGAGCAACGCTCTGCTATATATCACTTTTTCCAGAAAAAAATTACCCTCCACTATGTGACGGAAGTTCGCCATGAAAGGGAGGGTGAAGGGGTGGAGCAGGTCATTCTAGAGGTGCTGTGAGAATGTGAAATTCATGGGATACATATATCCGTAGGCGTAGCTATATTACAATTTTTGATGGGAGACGGCAGGTAGACTCGACAATAATGTGATTTGCGGTGAAAACGCAGTTGTTGCTCCAGACAGTGCGCTTTTTTTTCATCTGAATCTCCGTATTTTGCAGAATTTGAGACAATAATTGTTTCAATGGCTTACACTGATGTTTCCAGAAATACATATCGAATTATTTTGATCCCGTAATCAGCATGAAATAGCGAAAAATTCGAGAAATATCCGTGAACACGTTAAAATTTCAAAGTGGTGTATATCATGTTGTTTAACAAGGTATTTAAATGTATTCTGCAGGCATATTCCTTGACAATTTTTACTGCCGAGATATTTAGGTACTTGAATATTCCCAACGATTCTGCACCATTGAATTCGTAATTTTTATCTTTGTTATTAAAACATGAATCTGAAATTTGAAATGACGGTGTACAGACCATTCAAATATTATTTTCGAAATCATGCGAGCTATCTTCTGCGAAATTGTTCTAAAATATGTTAGTTTTGCAATTTTCATATTTGCCATATCTGTTAGTGCTTGCGTAGGTATATTTGTTAGAAAATAAGTAGATTTTCTTTTTTAGGTTTGGTTATTTGAGTGATGATATACCATTTCCTGCTTTTGGCGATGTCGTCTGAGGTAATTGAAAGAGCTAAATAGATCATTGATCTGTACACAGCTAGTTCATGAGAATTAGGGGGATTGAAGAACTGGGCATAGTTGTATCTCCCATAGTGGGTTTTTTAAATTCATCAAAGTATATTCTATCATTCCTTCGTGTCGAGGTTTACTAAATCGTTTCATCGGAACGTTCGCAAATATTTATAGATTTTCATATTTTGTTGAACCATACGATCCCCTCGAAATTTTCAATGTTTGCGCTAGTAGTCTACAACTATGTACCAAGTTTCAGTCTTAGTGCTTTATCATTCATATTTATATTGAGTAAATAATCTACCCTCAAAATGTCGAAGGTTAAGGTCCTTTCCTTAAAAACTTTGTACACATACGAACTGCTGCACAGAACTTATTTTGATCATCGATTCAAGGAATCCAACCTAACTCTAACGGCCATTTTCGGTTTGTAATTCTAAAAAAAAAATATAGACATTTTGGCTATTATTCTACCAGGGAAGGAAGGATTGGTTATTTCAGGATCCTTACTTGAGAAATTGTCACATTTTTCTCTCAAAAATATATCTTCGAAACACTAATGAATAAGTCATGATAAAATATGTCATGCAATTCATCGTTACTAGTGACCTTTCGTAAATACTATGACTCCCCAATAAAAAATGACTCACGGCTTAGCATTCACAGAATATAATCAAAACAACACAATAGGTTTGAGTTCGTACAAAGGCATAAAATACCTGTGATGATGATGAAATGAAAATTCTGGTTCGATCGTTATTCCATCAGAAGTTGCAAGGAGAGTTTTCTAAAATTCTCAGGAATCAGGAGAAAGTATATATTCTATGGTTATGATGCAATGTTTTTCCGATCCAACTTCATATTCACGTGGAAAAATTATCTCTCAATTCGCTTTGATATATATCTAAGATGAGTTTTTGTTAATTGAATATCGGTACCAGAACCATTCGGAACAAAAATGTCAAGGATATTCCTAACAAACGATCTTAATGAATATGGTTTGTCTGAACTATGCTGGGTGTTGTGGAATTTGAGTGAAATACTAAGAGATACCTATGATATAATTTCCACATAAAGGTTGATTCTCACCATACGTTCCGCAGCATTTCCGTATCCGTTCCGTGAGAATTTAGTGGACAAATGAAAATAAAATGGCATAGTAACTGAACGTCACCAGGATGGATAGTGTGCAAACATCAATTCATTTGCACCTTTCAATACTTCACGGAACGGATACTGGAAGGATGAAAATAAACCAAAAATGGTAACGACAGGAAAATTTTCCCCATAACTCGAAGGGCTTATTTAAATGTTTGAATTGTCGAAATTTTCAAAATTGTGACGAGTAAGGAAAAAAGGTGAAACTAGGAACGGCATGTTGAAAATTTGTGGGACCGTCTTCGTATTAAAGTTGAAATATTTGGAAAGTAGGAAAATTTTTCCTAGTGCGGCATGCTTATTTCGAGAATTATTTTCGATCGTCCAGGGGCATGTTAAAGGGCAGATCCGGAAGCTCCTAGCTGGAAATATCGTTCATTCCAACATCGAAAGGAATTACTTACGAATCATTTCGGTTTACTTTCACAACGTTTCGACAGATACTCGGTATAATTTTTATATTTATGAGGAAAATATCAACAATCAGAAATACATTCTGCGTTTTTAGGCTGCTCAATATAAAACAAGGTAGAATAGACCAACGTCATTGTTCTCAGCTCTCACCCTTTCTTCAGAGATTCTATATTCTGAGATTGGGGAAATGAAAAATATGAAATTGTTCAAGGAAAAATTCGAAAACTGGATCTATCATTCTGTGAAGGATCTCTTCAATGACTTTGTTAATCAGAGTCTACTCGGGTAGAGGAAAAAATAAGAAACAGGGTAAAAAAGTAGAGAAGAAGAAGATGTCAATACAGAAATAGATTTCAGTTTTTTGCAGTGTTGTCCACTGTAGCTAAACATCACGCACAAAAACATTATGCATAATGAATATGCCACTGACAGGCGATAATTAACTGGAGCTTCTGTGGTATCTTCGTTTACTCCACTTGGTTCGACATGCTCACTTGTGTACATAAATGGAGTTGGCTTAATGTCTTGTAATTACGTTACAATATTGAAGATAATTCGTGGAATAAACTTCATAATTATCATCATACAAGGACGAATTAGATTTTTTGATGAATCAACTTTTACTCCACCTTGGTCCGAGCTAATCTGCCAATCTACCAAAAGCTATGCATTGAAGGAGCATTGTCCAAAGAATTTTTTAAATGCTATTACTCGGTTTTACCGATCATCAGAACGGCTCAACTTATCCATATAAGATGGAGTTTTAGGTACTTAAAACCTGCTAGATGGTAGTATTGAGAAGAAGATTCCACTTACGTCATCCCACAAGCACCTTACGAACGAACCATAACCTATGAGTGCAGAAAAATTGCAGTCTATACATTTCGTTCATCCATTTATCACTTGATATTAACGGTATTGAGGACTACTGACTTACTATTCGATTATACAGGATTTGGTTGGATGAAAAGAATTCGGTTTTTTCATTGAGACGAGTCGAGTGAACATGGGATTTTTTTATTGATTCGATGAGCTATCATTTTGTTTTCTGCCTGTGCTCAAAGTCCTCAGATGAGTTAATATATGGAATTGGAAATTCATGGAAATTTATCTCTTATGCAGTTTAATCTATTAATTATTTCACATGTTAATCCTTTAAAGTTATATATTGCATTCGAACACTTGTTTGGTTCCACTTAAACTAGTGTCAGTTGATTCAACAGTTAATATACGAGGATTCTAGCGATAATTTTACTTCACCTTTTTCAGCGGCAGATCAAACGAATTTCATTTTTTGTTTTTTTTTTTAAACAAGAGTCGAATAAATGAAGATGCATATGCTGGAAAAGCATTCATGTGAAACTCGAAACTATTGCACAGTAGCTAAAATTTGAGTTATATATTTATTTTTTTGCGAAATACTTTCAGAGCCTACTGCTTTTCAAGTTTTTCATGCAATAGGAAATGAAGAATCCGTGATCAAATTCAATTATGTATGTCAACCCAGAACTGAAGTTTTTTAATTTGCAGGGTATGTGCGGTTAAGATTGTAAGAAGAAGAAATCCGCCTAAGACTTATGCCTTCTAAAATTTTGTTGATATTTCCTCATCATCTCTGAAAATATCCGACAAAATTGAAACTTGTTCTGTTGTAAAATGATGACGATCAAACCTGCTCAAAATTTTGTGGCAATCCTGTTACTAGAAAGATTTGTATACATGTTTTTAGTTTTTCTCGATATATCCGTTATAATCCATTGACATTCTGCAGAAGCCTCCTTGTGAACATTTTACAACCGATTACTAAATTTCATTTCTATCAGAAATTTTTGGGAATATCCAGAAATAATATTTTCTAACAAAACGATTTTGCAATCTTCAAATTATATCCTGAAGAAATTTTTATGACCATATTTTGAACCGAGTACTAGATTTTGATATGATCAGATCTATATTTTCGGGAATATTGGGAGAATGTCATTTCAAATGGATATATTTGTTGATTTCACCTGTGAAGGTATATTCAGACTCCTTAATTTAGCTGTGAACAAAATCAACAAATATCTTCACCTATGGTTTCTGTTTTATTAGTTTTTTAGAAGGTATTATATTATGTTCGTTAGGATTAAAGTTAGGGAATATGAAGAATATTCTGCCCATTTATGAGCTGGACGTTGATTCGAATTCAAACACGGATTTTATTACCATCACAAATTATATTCAGTCTAATTTTCGTTCGAAATAGAATTACGAAAATATTGACCAAATACTCATACTCTGGAACGAGAGCCCGGAGAAGAAGTACGTCGGTATGACGAAAAATAATTTTTCGGAAAACATCGTTTGATATAATTCATACTGTAATTGCCTTTGTGCATGATGCCTAGATATTTTGGGAAATTCTATGAAATAGCATGACTATTTCCATCTGAAAAAATAACGGAAAAATTCTAAATGAAGTTGGCAAGTATGTCATAACCATTTTCCCTCCTACATTGATAACTTAAAATTTTGTCCCAGGCATTTCTCAAATATTCTTATAAATTTTCAAATTAAAACAGTCTACTCACCACTTGACAACTGGTAACACTCCTCGAAAACACCTGTCACTCAGGGAACACAGTTATTCATCCAATCCAACCACAGAAAAAATCCTAACTCATACAACACCTCGAAGATAAGCGAAGAAAACTTCGAAAAACTCGACGCGAGTGGCGAAAATTGGTCGTCGCTTCCTATTCTGACAGCACCCGGAAACGTAACCGGAGCGGGCGAATGCGATACTGAGATATCGCGCACACCGGAGTCGGCAAGAGGCGATACTATGACGGGGCGCCGTCACTTTCTCGCGTTCGAGCTCGCGCAATGCACCAAAACGTCCTTCGAGAGTGAGAACATTAACATTAGGTGAAGAAGAGGTTGACGCCGGTGCTAATTGGGGACGAGATATTTGTGGAATCGCAATTTGCGTGGATATCTTGGACCATTGTTTCCTGGAAATACAATGTCAAGGAAGATAATAAATGTAAAATATTTTTCATTATAGGAATGGGTTTAAAGGAGAAGGAAGACCTGCAGTAATAATGAATTAACATAATCACAAGGACAAATATCCGTCGATAAATCAACAAATATTCCCCCTGGATCAGAGCTAATCATCCAATCAACCAAAACATCTACACCGAAGAAGCAGATCCAAGGAGAATGACTACAGTTGTTTCACAGTTGTTACTGATCTTCAGGTCAACTTACCTCGGATAAAACCGCAGAGGGAATCTCGATACTTGTCACCTTTCAGATGGACCGCTGCAGTTAAGAACATCATTCACATCGATCACAGTATTCTGCACTCGAAGGTGGGATTCGTAAGATGCTTCCAGAAGATGGCGCGCTGTACGTTGTTAAACTGCAACGGTACATCTGGAAGGTGACAAGTATCGAGATTCCCTCTGCGGTTTCATCCAAGTTAAGATGAACAGAAGATCAGTAACAACTGTAGCCATTGTCCTTGGATCCGCTTCTTCGGTGTAGATGTTTTTGTTGATTGCATGATTAGCTCTGATCACTAGGGAATATTTGATGATTAATCGACGGATATTTGTTCTTGTGATTATGTTAATTTTTCATTATATTCCCATTCATTCAATTCGATGAACGAAACAGTAAGTTCGAAACTGAGACATAATTCCAGGATATCTGTGGTTTTCCATCAAAGAAAAATGTTGGTGAAATTCAAAACACCGAGAGACATTATTGAAACAACCAGAAAAGTATACAATAATGTTCGATGACGTGAGGTGATTTTTAATTGCGATTACGTAAAAACTATCCATGGTTTGTAAGTAATTTCTAGCCAAATTTTGCAGAGTAATTCTCTAATCAATTTGCAAAAAAGACGGTCCTACAGGCTTTGGCCTATCGTAGTAAAGTTATTAAAGTTTCTATTGTGTTGTAACGTGTCCCCATTTTTGCACTAAAATGATAACATACCTTAGAAACTATCATCTCAATCTGAATTCAATGAACATCAGTGGAAAGAGCGGAAAATTCTCCCTGCATTAGGGTGGTTTTGTGCACATTTATGAAGCATTGTATTGGTTTAGGGCTCTATAGAAAGAAATTATGAAACTTTTTTTAGCCATATCCAAGGTTTTATTTCCCAAGCTTTTCAATGAATTGAAGAAAACTTTTTTTTCATATATCGACAAAATAATGCCAGAAATCATTTGTGGTTATTCAACCTTTGCCACTCAGTTTCGAATCCACTCAACAAATATCGAGGTCTACGATCGTTAGTACAACTTCCGGAAAAAACAACTTGGAATCTTTTATAGAGTGGGTTCGGGACTCAACTACGAAAGTTCATTTTCCAAATAACTTGAATTATTGCGTAGATACATATATAAAATTTATTCAATCGATAAAATCTGCCTAATACAAGGTTTCTTGCATGTAACACGAATTATCATATTTTCATGTTTTTCTCATTCTATATCGATACAAAATCATTATGTATGCTATCACACACTTCAACAATTCGCGAATTTTGAAAAATTCGGTATTAAAAATGGTCAAATCGGGACTCAAGTTCGGAGCGGGAGAAACGCGTCAGATCGCTTTCTACGTCACTCGATATTACAAGACTCACCGATCGATACAGCCGACGGGGTCTATTGGCTTGCTAGAGAGAAAAGTACACGAGAAGAGGGAGATAGTGGATATATACCGGTACGTCACGGAAGCCGCGAAGATTGGTTCGTTTGAACAGCCGACTTGCGGAGCCAAATTTAAAAGATCATTTTCTCGTTGAAAATTGAAATTTTCGACGGTAGTTAAAGTTTTTCAGTAGTCTTACGGATACAATATTGATTGCAATGATAGAAAAATTCATGCAAGAGACCTATTCAGTAGATATATCAGTTTGAAATATTATTTCCCAATATTTTCAGACCTATAGATTCACCCAGAATAACTTCCAAAAGAACTAAAATTTGACTTGATATTACTGAACCTTACGGCACTGATGTACAGGGTGTCCGTTGATCAGTAGGACAGCGGACGTTGAAGATAGGGGACAGCTGAAGGAGATGGAATTTCTGGAATTTTCACTATTCTGAATCTTCATCATCTAATCTGCCAGTGATTCAAATAATGAACAAAGTTAACTTGAGACTCTGTATACACATGTATGGTTTTTTTTTTGATATTACCGACACCTCCGCCATTTCGCACTATATCTCAACTCTCCAAGCTTTCATTCATTTTAACGAATGAATCAATTTAACAAATATTTACAAACTTGTCAGTTGATATAGCCATGGAAATCATGTCTATAGACTTTATTCTCAAACAACGTTCGTCTGATTTCGAAACCAACTAAATTTGGTTTCCATATTTCATTACTATGAAATAAAATCAATTATCCATCACGTGAGTTATTGAATGTTAACAACCTTGGGCTTACAATCCCTCGGTATTGAAATCTGTTGCCCTCGGTAATTAACATCCTCATAACTCCCTTGATACATAAATATCTATAATTTTTAATATGATAATGGGCAAATATGAAATTGTGCGTGTTTCATGATAGAAACGTTTGGACATCACAACAATATCAATTAAAAGATTAGTGTTTGTATGGTCAAATACAGTGAAATATTTTCATCACAATAATACCTCAGATCTACCGAATCATAAGATTTAAGTGTGTCAATTTCCTCAATCATGATTCTTTGAATTTCAAGCAATATATTGGTAATTCTGCAAAACAGATGATAGTTAGAGATGTGTTGAACTTGCAATCGAAGAGTCACCCTGGATGCATGTGGATCACGCTGAAATGAAGCGTTCGGGAAAGTCGTTGAAATTGCTTGATAAACAGAAGGGCCAATTTTTCCCCATACTGAACCTAGTACAAACTGCAACAGTTCAATTTGAAACTCTGCAACAAAACTTTTCGATGGAAGAAAACTTGTCAAGAAATAATCCTGTGGTCCAGATTAGGGGTAAAATAATTCTGCTCTCTATCCCGATGATTTTTCACTCATCTCAAGTTGCTTGAAAGTGCGCAATTGACTGTTCGGCATTAACCTGGAATAAATCGTTCTAAAAAACTTAATTATTCTTCATAATTTTGAACGTCTTCGAGATATTCAACTTTGAGTGATATAAAACTGAACAAAATTCCAGAAATATCCCTATTTTTTGAGCCTCTGAGCTAGCGAAGGCCGCGATTTAGGCTCCGCTTAGGATTTTTTCAGACCATAAAATATTATGAGGCGTCGTTTGGGATAAAAATGCGTTTTCAAATATATATATATATTTTAGCCAATATATTTACTTGTTGCAGCAATATATTCATTTTGTGTGCCGATAGATTTATTTTTCGTTCATATATATTTATATTCTACGAAACACAATATATTTATAAGTTGGGTGTTGCAAATATACAAATTCGTGGTGTCCAATATATTTATTATTAGTCCAAGTTGTCACGAGAGGGTGCGCCGGCAACGTTAAGCACATTCCGAGCATTTGGCAACATGGCGTAGCCATTAGTCCAACATATCACGTAATTATCTTCTTAATGTGTAGTACCCACACTGGCTGATAGATGGCTTATATATTGCCGATATTGAAAGCAGAAAACTAACTTTTATGTAGCATATTGCTTATGATGAGATGAGTAACAACCAATAATCAATCACTGCCCATTTATAATAACATAATCAAAAATATGTTTCTTCGTTATCTATCTTATAGATAAGTTGATATTATTATATTGAGGAATCCTTATAACAGTTGGTTTGTGTCTCTATACCACAGTTCAATTTAGTTCATTTGGATGGTAGTTTTCTACGACAAGAAATGTGAAATAACGATTTTGTCAACGGTACCGTCGGTACTTCACGAAGTGGAATTTTACACAGTGTTATGGTCAATTGATGCATCATTCAGTCATAATCCTTATTTAACACTTCTTCCAGTAACACAACCCAAACGGTAAACTTAAAATTGTTATTGTTAGTATTTGTATACAGACGTTTGAATGGGTGCGTTTCCATTTTCGTCGAACTGATTAATCGGTTTGATCTCCCTCTCTCTTCTCTTATCGATTTATCAATTGGATTAATAAAAACGCACCTAATCTCTTTGTAATCTGCTACAACTATATGGTTGTGTTAGTTGTATCGTGGTCTTCTAATGCTATTTTTTTGGAACTCGGAACCATGGAGGTAGGAAAAAAGGTAATAGAACTCTGTAAGTTAGATAACTTTCCTAACCATTGCTTACTGTAAGCGATTAATGTACTAATAACTACGCCATGTTGCCAAAAGCACAGAACTGTACCAAACGCTGCCGGCGCGACCTCTCGTGACGACTTGGGAAGTTGAAATAATGAATATATTGGTTACCACGAATTTGTATATTTGTAACACCCAACTCATATATTGTGTTTCGTAAAAACAAATATATCGGCATACAAAATAAATATATTGCTGCAACTAATAAATATATCGGCTCGAAAATACTTATATTTGAAAACACACTTTTGTCCCAAGCTGCGCCTCATAAAATATACAGGACTATTTATCCATTTCTTGATCAGAGTACAGACGTATGTTTGTATTCTATGAACCAAAATTTCCATGGAATTCATAGAGTTCACGATATTTGTGTGAGTTCATATAATTCATTTATAAATTTGATGAAAATGGGAAAAATTATGGAATTTTAAATATGAGAATGAAAGAGGATGAAATTCTGTATAATCTTATGGAGTAAACAAGTGGATGGTACATAAATATCAACTGAAAGATTGGTGTTTCAATGGTGAAATGTTTTCAACACCATAATACTGCAATAAGTACCAAATCATAAAAACTAAGCGAATACATGAGTTGTCCCCCCATGCGGTTTCTGGGAATTTCAAGCAATGGATTGGTTATTCTGCATTACAGATTACTATATCTATGTTCAACTTGCAAACAAAGTGGAAAAGTGTATTAGCACATAGAGAAATATTTGAATGCAAAACAGTGTTTTATTGATGGGAGGAACTATTGTAAAAATAAATGAACAATTTAGAGACGAATGCAACATGTTGTCCTTGTTTGAATTTAGTGTTCGGAAAAGACGAAACAATCGATTAGTAAACAAAAGGCACAATTTTGCTCCCCTACTGAATCTTATATCAACCCAATTCTGCCCAAACCTATTCCGAGTCAATACGATAAAACTAAACGTCCAAACTGCATCAGTTCAACTTGAAACTCTGCAACAAAACTTTCCGATGAAACGAACGTGTCGAGAAACAATCCTAGGATCCAGATTAGGGGTAGTTTCAGAAGCAATTATTCGGTTCAGGTATTTTCCTCTTCAAAATAATTCTGCTCTCGATCCCGATTATTTCAGTTCACCTCAAGTTGCTGAAAAGTGCGCCAATGACCGTTACGGCATAAACCTGGATTAGGGGTGGGTGTTATGAGCGTGGAAAATTGTTTCCTGGGATATTAAGGTGTAACAATGGACTTAGGTGGATTGGATTCTATTCCTGTACGAACGGAAGGAGAGGATATAATTGAAATCTCTATGTGTACGTATCGATATTTCCGAAGGCTTATAAGAACCGGAGTTAAAGTCCTATATGGGATATGGACGTCTCACAATCGAGAAAATGATTGTTGAAATATTGTGTATTTTATAACGTATAAAATTGAAAGGATTATTGTAGGTGGAAACATTTTCTTTCATTTTATTTTAGTGTAAGCGAGCGTTTCCTTGCGGTCGATAACAAAAGCTGCTCGAATCAATTGTGTTGCATGAAGGTGGTGGCTATCGGGGAATCTGATCTCTATCCCTTCAGCTATCCAGAATTTTCGTAGAGTAAATCATTTCAAAACTACATTTCTTTGAAGATATTCTAGGATACCGAAATACTTATAATGATGGTATATTTGGTCATTTGAGACAATATATGGTGTGTAGGACAAGTCTAGTAACATTACTTCGTGAAACATGAACTGCATCACTAAGCTATCGGAATAAAATTCTTTTACATTATAGAAGAATTTATTCAGAAGACTTTTTTATTCGTTTCTTGAACGTTATTGCATCCGAGATTATAAAGAGATGGTAAATGTTAAAACATCGTTATACTTAGGTACAGTGGAGAGCATTTGAACTCATAAGTTCTTTGTTAAGGTCTAAAAAGAATGCGACAATTTTTATCCTCATATTCGTGATAGCCTTATAAACTCATCCACTCCTTCCCGTTCTCTTCAGCATATTGTAGGTACTTTGAAATATATATGTATATGATAATGTATTGTTTTCAGGGTATAACGTCTCTCGTTGTTGGAGTAAAAGGAAGTACTCTTTTTTCTAAACCAAGCTTTCGCAATTTGTTTATTGCTTCTTCAGGGTTTCGAAAGTGAGGTTAAACATGAAACCAGCAACAACAATCATGACACAATACGTTTTTAACACTTAAATATTCTACATAAATTGCAAGACACTAATTCGAACTTCATGGATATCAACTTGTACATTCTTAAAATTCTCAAATTTCATCTTTCTACGTTCTATAATAAAATTTTATTTTGATCAAAATAAATTTATATATGTATATGTATAAATGGGAATGAGAAAAAATTGTTCTCAAGGAATACTGGTCTACAGGATGTTTGAGGACTCAAAATGTGTCGTATTACTCTATTTTGAAGCAAAAACTTCAAGTATCAGTCTCCCCAAGATATTGTAAGGGCCGGTTTCTTCACCTACGTTTAAGGTCCCAGGGAGACGTTACCGGTCAGTTCGATAAAATTTCGGTTTTTTCACATTCAGGTGAAGGCAAACTGACAGTTGACAGGCATATCCGGAAGTTAAATTCGCCACCCGCTTGAAGTGACGGTGATTGCTATCATCTGCCAGTTATGAAACGTTCTCGTCTATATTTGACATCTTGAAGTATCCTTGAACCCGAAGCTGAAATAATGTTGACTCTCGTTTGCTGGCAGAAAATTTGATTGATGACTTTGACTTTAGATTCGATAATAATTTGATAGATTTTGTGATAGATAATTTTGGTGATTATAATGTGAAACAACGACTGAATTATTGGAAAAATTGTTTCGTGTTCCTATTAATTTCTCATTTGAATCTCAAATTTCAAATATGAAAACAAGCCTTCTTCGAAAAAAAAAATTGAATCTTTTGAACTGAATGATAGTGTGTAATGCTATCAACAAATGAAAAAAAATCGATTTCGTTTTTGTTTTGGGTAGCATCAAATAATGCCCCATTAAAATGTTTTTAGTCGTAGTATAAGCGTATGTCACTTCTTCTTGTGTCTGTAATTAATGGTGAATGAACAAAAGTTACTGGTTAAAAAAACTATATCTATCGAATGCAATTGATACCTTATCAGAATATTGGATTTTCTCAAGTCACACAATTTCAAAAATAAAATAAAACAAAATTTTTCATTTCTCATATAGATCAACCGAATTATTATTCATTATCATTCATCCAAATTGTTTCGATCTCATTATGATTTCCATTTCAAGCAATTTCCACTTCTGCCCTTTTTTTGAAAGTTGTTTCAAACCAAGTGAAATAGGTACCAAACATTGGACAAGATTCAAAACAAGTGAAACAACGAACATCTGTCGTCTCTGAACTGAAAACTGAACAAAAATGACATTGAAAGGTTAGATATGATAACTTTACCAATCATTCAACCCTTAATGAAAAAAGGTGCAGTTTGCTAACTGTCCGTTTAATTTCTGTGAAAAGAACCGAAGGGGGTCACTGAGAGATAGAGATTCATGTGACCGCTCCGTAACCGAAAAGTTACCAGTTAAGCTGAAGCAACCGGCCCTTAAGGTACGAACAGAACAAGTAAGTCACGGTCGATATAAAGGTCGAGCTCGATGCTTCTCGTTAAGTTGATGTCGATATTGACAGCACATAATAAGGAGGTTAACTTAGATGCTCGGTCGATGTCGACAACACATAATAAGGAGGTTACCTGCGATGCTCGGTCGAGTTAGTAATGGTCCAAGATTGCTAATTTGTGAGTAATTACTCACATTTGTGAGAAATTTCATGGCATGTGAGTAAAGTCCTAGTGTAAGTAATTGTGAGCTATCACAGGTCAGAGAAAATTCAGTGCACAAGTGCACAATAGGCCTCCCTTCCTTTAATTCGTGGAGCTGGCTTAAATTTAGGAGGTAAAATTTTCTAAATTTATTCCGAGGTTATGCACATGCTTTAAGAACTATCGACTATTCCTTTCCTGAAATCCTTGAAGATTGTCAGAAGAGGTTCCATTACATCCTTATAAATCCATTCAGTGATAATTGTATCTTAGTGTATAGCCAAATTATATGTAATGAAGTATTTATATCCAGTTTGAAACTTGTAAACATTCTCTGGGAGTTGCTTTTGAAGGTAATGGCAACTTGGCCTTGAACGCAGAAATTACTGGGAGCCATCCGTGTAGACCACGCTCTAAAAATCTATGCAAAACAGAGTATTTAGCATCCATGTAAACCTCCTGAATGGCATCGCTCTAAACCTCCATCGTGAACTACCCGTTCTGTTGTCTTCCATTAATTTCAATCTATTTGATTTACACAGATGTCGACATCAAGCTCGTCCTCGAACTTCACCTCGACCGAGACCCACTTGTTCTGTTCGTACCCTAGAATAGGTGACTAGAAACTATGCGATAGTAAAAGTTGATTAACAGCTGATGTGTACCGTTTTTCTGATACGCTCGATCCCAAAACAATTTATTTTTCAATATACAGAAACAAAAAATTGTAAAATTTCTGTCCGTATGAACTAAAAATTTTGTACATTCGGATGAAATTATTGTATCATTCAAATCTTTCTTCTTCCACTTTTCAAATCAAAATGGCTTATCGACGTCGAACACCAGGCTTCAAACCATGTCACAAACTCTTCAGTGATACATTCACAGGCTTGTTGAAGCACATAATGACTCCCTGCCGCAAAAAAACAGATACATGGTAAGCAAAGGGGGCTAGCAAATATCGAGTCAATTCATTTATGAACAAAATAAATAAAACTGGGTTCAACACGGAACCCTGATACTATCCTTTTCAGAATAGATTTGCCTAACTCTAACGGAAAACAATCCACCATTCAGGAAACTTCGCAGCATATCAACGAATACACCCCTGAAACCAAGACTTTAGCACTTCTCAAGTATGAATTCAAAATAATGATATGGAAGTATACGACCATCTTACGTGGTAATAAGTAATAAGTAATTTATTGCCATAAAAAATTACATGGTTTGTCAAACTTCAAACAAAAAATTCTAAGGCATATTAAAACTCAAGAATTCTTCTATGGTATAAAAACCATTTGAACACAATAATTTTTGTATGCTCTTCATGAAGGGTTTTTCGGGTAACTCCGTCATTACAGTTGGTAGCTTGTTTAACATTTTTATTCCCCAGTAGGTGGAAAAATTCTGGGTTTTCTTCTTCCTGTGCAAAGGTGTACTCAGGTCATTCCTGTATCTAGTTTCATAAAAGTGATATGATCCGTTTCGTGTCAAGCTTTTTCTGTTGTGGTGTACATATCTTAAACACTCTTTCATATACAGTGATGGTAAGGTGAGTATTTCATGATTTATATAAACTGGCTTACATGACTCTCTGCTGCCGATACCAAAAATAATTCGAATAGCCTTCTTCTGCAGAATGAAAACTCTCGTAGCTTCCGATGCATTACCCCATAGGAGAATACCATATTGCATCACACTCTGGAAGCTCGCAAAATATGCAGATCTCATCATCTCGTGAGTCCCACAATTCCGCAGCTTCCTCAGCAAATACAAGCTTCTAGATAGTTTAGCACACAAGAGATCGATATGCGACGCCCAATCTAGTCTGTTGTCCAAGATTATGCCCAAGAATTTGGCGCTCTCTCTGTTTTGCCCACTTCCAAACCTTAAAACGCTTGTTTTCTCCGAATTGAGCTTGAGAGAGTTCTTGAGAAACCATTCTTCAACTTCCTTCACAGCAAGTTCTTTTTCATTCAAGAGATCAATCAACATTTTTGAAATTAGCAGTATTGAAGTATCACCACAATATATGCACCAGCTGTTGCAATGCTGAATTATATGTATATTAAAAAAAGAAAAGGTCCCAAAACTAACCCTTGGGGTACTCCACACTCAATTTTCTGTTGATTGGATATCCTACCATTCAAGTGAACTCTCTGATATCTATTTTCCAAGTATGATCTTAGTAACTTGAGTACAGTTCCTCTGAAACCATATGATTTTAGTTTTTCCAGCAGCATTTGGTGTGATATCACATCAAAACCTTTGCTCAAATCGAAATTCAGTATTTCTACTACGTCACCATTATCTAAAGCGTCCATCACTTTATTAATAATCTCCATTAGAGCAGTCGTGGTACTTCGACCTTTTCTGTATCCATGCTGACTACTGTTGAATAAATTCTTCTTTTCTATCCATTTCAGTATTCTATGCAGGGTAGAACTGCTATTGGCCTGTAGTTGTTGTGATCAGTTTTGTCTCCTTTACCTTTATAAATGGGAATAGCTTTTGCAATTTTTAATTCATCTGGAAAATAACCTTCTTGAAAAAATTTATTGATCAGAAACCAAATTGGGGACTAATTTCGTCACTTAATCTCTTTAAAATGACCGTCTGTGTTAAACTTAAGAGTATGTCTCGTTACGATATTACTGAAATAATATATGGCCCTACTCAATAACATAATTGGGTTTGGATAAGGATGACAACAGAACACTGTTATTTGAAAATGAACCATTGCGTGGAATCTTGTGGATTATGATAAATGCACCTTCTTACTTATTGATACAATAACATTCAGTCTTCACAGAAAACTTTTTGGTTTGCAATTGATACTGTGGAATCCAACTAAATTTCACATTTAACAAGTGCCCAGATTGAATTTGAATCGGAGACAATTTAAATTGTCAATCAAAAAACTCGGCGAGGAAAATTTTAGAACGAATTCGCCATGATGAGGTTCGCGATATTTATGAATATCCATAGATTGTGTCTAGGCTCTTCAAACCAGGTAATTGGATCCACATATCGATCATTGTAAACATCGTGTCTGATTGGCTGGAATATGTGTTGGTGCTCTTGATTTCACATCACTGATGTTATTGTTCCTATAACAAAGGTTATTGATGAATCTTGATTATTCGAACTGATGAAACTACTAGTTCAGTCGGACAAAGTACAAAGATGACCAAGATCAATTCTTAAAACGGTTTGTGGATATGTTCCGTTGGTAAACTGAAGTAAGCATAGCAAAATATGTTCACTCTTCTGACAGACAATCTACCACGTATCCTGCAACGTATTACTGTGAATAACCTTTCTTCAGAAACGAACCAGTTTGGTTTGGAAACCTTTACCGAAGTATCCCATTAACCAATGTATATTGATCGATACTGTTTCACATCGGTAGTCTAGTGGTAGTGATAAAGCCCCATTATCGTGAGGTCTCGGGTTCAAGCCTTTGGTCGGGATAGAATTTCTGGTGTTCAGGGTACCGTCCATCCATTCGCTGTTGGGTAAACGATTATAGCAGTGCTGTTCCTGACGTGGAGTAAGGAATCAGTAAGAAATTCTACACAGAACACACCCCTTCTCCTAAACTCGCAGAAGCATTAGCTTCCGAGGGGTTCCTGGAAAAATCGGCAACAATATCTGTTCCTAACTGAAGTTCCACTGAAGTTTCCTGAAATATTTTCTAGGTGTGACATCGATCAGTAATCATATTTCCAACTTAATCTTTACAAGAAACAGATCTAAATACTTAGGGCCGGTATTATAAAACTTAACTGGAAGTTATCTTCAACTTTAACTGACAGTTTTGACAGCTATGTCCTATCATAACTGTCAATACTATCAGTTAAGGTTAAAGATAACTTCCAGAAATGGTTTATAATACCGGCCCCTAAACGTTTACGTAACCTCACCTTTTCAGACGAACCCCAGTACGTCTGGACATTTTGACGATTCAACTAGACATTTGGTTGGCTGTAACTGATGGTGAATTTATAGCCTCACAGCATGGGCAATGTGATTTGAATTCATTAATTGTGCCTAAGTTTTCCCTGATATTTCCAAAAATACTTTATTTAAAAATGACAGCTTGAAGGTTCCTGCCGAATTTCTTGGGGAAAATAATCTTTAAAGATCGTCACACCTTTCAGGCATCAAGAAAAGATGCGTTTCGCGGGGTCAATACGTGAACAGATAACCGCCTTTGGCAACGAATTTGAACATATGTGAGCAAAAATTGTTGGCTTCACGTCAGTTTTTCTAATATTGATCGGGGAAATTTTATGGTGTAATATTTCCAAGACGACCCTGCTTTCCTCGCTAAACTCCCGTTAACTATCATAATTTATTTCCGTCCCATTGGAGGTACCTTCTTCCGATATTCAATCGGAAATTTTCAATTATATTAATGGTTTTCATCGCAGTCATTTTCCACTTTAATAACCACTCTTTTTCCGACGATGATTTTCCCAAAGTGCTGACTTGAGAACTTGCGGGATGCCGATATTCAACATTCAAACTATACTGCGGGATTCTGCAGATAGTGCACGATATTGGATTCGAAATTGGAAATGGCTATTTAAGAACTGGGCGTTGAAGTCTGATAAGCTTTCGGTGTGAGGTGCCATTGTTGGGTGGAATGTCGAGTAGGTTGAACTTGACTTGATGAAGGCTCATAGAGTAAAAACTGTATGGTTATTTCTACGTTAGAATAATCGTTTTATCCAACAGTTCAACAAGCTAAAGGGAAAATATGAAACAAACATGAAGAATTATAACTATCCGAAATATAGATTAACAACAACACAACTACAAGAAGAATACAGATATTATATACAGACTGGGCTCTATTTCTGTATAAAATAGACGACAACGGATGTCGGTGTCTGAGGGCCAATTTTATGGGGAACCCATTGGCAAAAATTGCAACTCAAAAGTTATCACTGTCATATAGTATTCAGGTGTTTATCAGGAATGTTCATGTTAGAAATAATGCTGTAACATTTCTTCTGTGGAAAAATCATTACAACTCCAGAAAAATATCAGGTGTGCTATATTTTTGAAATTTCAATTTGGAGATTCCTATGAAAAGATACTGCAGGTTCCATTTGAAACAATATTTTCATACTTATCGACGTCGAATTCAGTTAACTTCACTGAATTGTACGTAAAAAGTTGCTACTATTGTTTTTACAGAAATGGCAAATTTTCTACAGAAGAAAAGTTACAACAAAAATTCTGAGATAAACATTTTCGCGAAACATTCAGTAGCTATATGAATGTTATAGCTTTGGAGTCAATGAGTTTCTCATTAAAATTGGCTCTCAGACATCGACATAATTTTCGTCTGTATAGTACACAGATAACACTTCCCATTCATAAATGTCCCATTTGGCCCAACCAGTACAACTATCTACCGAACGAACCAAAGAACTATGAAATATGAGGATGAGATTGCGTCCATCTTGAAGGTCATGAACGCTATTGGCTATTTTTTAGGTGATAACTAGACAATATAGTTTTTTGACACTGTTTCATTTCCTTTCATGTTGTAAAATTGAAGCAATTCTGAAATAAAGAGTATACATCGATATATCTATGGTCTCTTTGACATGTACTTCCAGAAAACGGAGGGGACACTGGAAGGATAAATATGAAACAAACATGAAGAATTATAACTATCCGAAATATAGATTAACAACAACACAACTACAAGAAGAATACAGATATTATATACAGACTGGGCTCTATTTCTGTATAAAATAGACGACAACGGATGTCGGTGTCTGAGGGCCAATTTTATGGGGAACCCATTGGCAAAAATTGCAACTCAAAAGTTATCACTGTCATATAGTATTCAGGTGTTTATCAGGAATGTTCATGTTAGAAATAATGCTGTAACATTTCTTCTGTGGAAAAATCATTACAACTCCAGAAAAATATCAGGTGTGCTATATTTTTGAAATTTCAATTTGGAGATTCCTATGAAAAGATACTGCAGGTTCCATTTGAAACAATATTTTCATACTTATCGACGTCGAATTCAGTTAACTTCACTGAATTGTACGTAAAAAGTTGCTACTATTGTTTTTACAGAAATGGCAAATTTTCTACAGAAGAAAAGTTACAACAAAAATTCTGAGATAAACATTTTCGCGAAACATTCAGTAGCTATATGAATGTTATAGCTTTGGAGTCAATGAGTTTCTCATTAAAATTGGCTCTCAGACATCGACATAATTTTCGTCTGTATAGTACACAGATAACACTTCCCATTCATAAATGTCCCATTTGGCCCAACCAGTACAACTATCTACCGAACGAACCAAAGAACTATGAAATATGAGGATGAGATTGCGTCCATCTTGAAGGTCATGAACGCTATTGGCTATTTTTTAGGTGATAACTAGACAATATAGTTTTTTGACACTGTTTCATTTCCTTTCATGTTGTAAAATTGAAGCAATTCTGAAATAAAGAGTATACATCGATATATCTATGGTCTCTTTGACATGTACTTCCAGAAAACGGAGGGGACACTGGAAGGATACGGAACGTAGAGTGAGTATCAACCTTCAGGCTGTAATATTTCTATCAATCATTCGATTTCAATCTGCTCTAGTCTGTAGTTTTAGAAATATTGGCAAAATAAAATTTTGAATGGCTCTATCGGCGGAAGCAAACAGCGGATTTTACATATTCGGCTTTCGTCATTTATGTTCGAACCTACTTTGCAAATATCGACTCTCTAAGTTGTTTAATTCGGAAGTTGTTGCGTTCACGGATGGCTGTGCGAACGAACGTAAACACAAGAACTTTCGAGAGGATCGACTTATAGATACTTTTCATTCGTAGACCAGCTTTGTTGGTCTCATTACGAAGGTCATATTTAAGAATGGATGAAATCTGCCTCATGATTTTTTGGATATACCCATGCAAAATTCCATGTTCTCAATATTTTCGAAGTCTAGATTGGAGCGATAAGGAATCCAGTACATTATTGAAAAAATTAGCCTGTAGGTTCATGCAAAGTTTCATGAGGGCTTTAGGAAAAGAAGGTGCGTTTGACGAGTTAAGAAGTGGACAGATGACCGCTTTATGCAGCGAAATTAAATTTTCGCAAAAGAGCTGCCGACTTCACGTCAGTGCTTTTCTAGAATTTTTAGTTATATTCAAACACAAGAAAGCTCAATGAATGAACATTTTGATAGATGAAAATATAAATTTCTGCCCTACATATTCACTATCCCTCACTCCCCTTTCATCCGAAAAACTCAAGTTCGCTTATATGAAATCGATAAGCGACAGTTTGAAACGACACACTAACAACTGGTTCCACACACGCAGCGGAATAGATAAAATCTGAAAACCTATTCCTCAGGATGAGGACGGTTAGATTTCATTAAGGAAAGTATGGTTACGCAAACCCTCCAACAGGACGCAGGGGAATGGCGTTGTAGATCCAACTGGGACCAATCTCATAACTTAGCCAATATAAGGACGTTTCCAGATTTCTTGATATCCCCAGAATCTCTTCTAGGTTACGAACAGGACAGGCATTGAAATGGAAATATATAGGTTGGGTGTGAGGATGAACTAGTTCTGTATTATCCTAATCGAATAAGAATTCGATTGCGCAGACCTAAACCTCGAATTTTGAAGGACTCGAGGATATTTTGTCTATTTCATGGGAAGATAAAAAGATCTGAAAAACTAATTAGCCTTGAAATCCCCTCTTCCTTGAGTTTCTGGGTATTACCAACATCGGCACAGTAAAAACCAAGCGAACACTGAAAGGTAACTTTGCGACCTATCATCGAATACTTATGTCAAATCACTGAGTTGGTCAAACTGATATGTGAAAAAACCATAGACCTATAAAACTATATGGACATGGCTTAAAGAGAGAGGAAGCGGGCCGACAAAGAGGGAACTAGGGCGGGCCAAACCATCATAGAATACGGCAAAAATAAGACAGATTAGTTTGAAGCCATAGACTATAATAATGAATCTGTTTGAAAGTTCTATCTCTCTCTCGGACCTCTCACTTGGTTCATTATCCCCATTCGACTCTTCACAAATGGATTCGTATGCCGTGTCCAGAGAGTTTAATATGTCTATGGAAAAAACCTAGAAAACCACTGCCGTGAAGGCAGCTGCTTTTGCGCGCATGTTTACTGGTGCCAAAGCGGTCATATTTGGCAACGAATTTGAACATGCGCGCAAATCCCTGCTACCTCTGCTACCATCACGGCAGTGTTTTTCTAGGTTTTATCGATAAATACTATTCTTGGAAATATTGGGATGATAAGATTTCGAATGGTTATATCTAGGGAATCATTGACACAACCGTCAACACAATAACTTTCGAAAGACACAACTTGGGAACTCGATATTTATTATTACTATTATTATTATTATACAGGGTGAGTCTTTGACCTTGCAGAATAATTTAACAGAAGATTCCTGCAGCCAAAAGGAACACTTTTTCCTTACCATTTTTTCCGATTCGGCTTGGTTCGTAAGATACAGACTGTTGAGAATCCATAAAAAAAATTTGATTTTCGATTATATCTCTAACGATCTCATCGAATGAGATGATTTTTGGAAAATAGTTTTTTATTGATACGATGAATGTTCCTGGATTACAAAATTTCATCCACATCCTCCAGTTTCTTTAATATGACCATAACATTTCATAAAAATACCAGAATCCAACTTTTAAAAATAATTTGAATGCTATTCCTTATTTTTTTTCGTATGATGCGCCGTTATCGAGTAATCTGAAATTCAAAAATAAAAAATATCTGTGAAATTCCGAGAATTGGGTACTTTGGCTGAATGCAACTCTATTCAAAAAATTCACAGAATTCAATTTTTCCGCGTTGCCACGTCTAAAAGTTGAGAATGGAATCCTAGCATTTTTATTTGGAATGATTTGTAAGCGGAGTAGCCGACTTTGGCCAATTCACAATGGACGTAACCGTAAGAATACCGCAACTCGTACATAAAAATCAAAGAGGAAACTACAAAATTCATAAGTACCAAAATCTTCACAATAGGTTCAGCCTTTCCCAAAACTATATATGTGTTATACAGTGGTGATTCGTTCCTGAATCCATTCATGAAGCTTCCTTCTCAATTTCGAGCTAATTTGTGTGGTATAATTGATTAACTTCTCACTTTTCCATGATAATGGGGATTCTTACTGGTTTGAATGCAATCTTTCTGCTGACCCAAATTTCTTGAAATTATGTACAGAACTTAGATAGTATTTATTTTGAGGTATTCTTCAAATGCGCAATGCGCTTTCATAACATGGAAGAAAACCACCGTGACATAACCTTGAAACCACGGAGCCACAGATTTATAGTTCAGTTCAGAATCATACACTACACAAGTGTATACATAGAATTAAATTAGCATATTGTATGTTGTTTGATTTCAAAGAGTTCTTTCTTTCTGTTCGTCAATTTGGCAACGTTTGTACGTTCATAGATAAATTAGGTACATCTGTTTTATTTATTTATGAAAATGAAAGTTTGAATGGGTTATGCCTGAATCTGATCATTCTTGGAGAAAATGAAATAAACAAAGAAAATTAATAATTACAAATTGAAGATGAATCTCAAAGATAATATGAGTGATAGCTAGATGAATTCCTCATTATCGAAAATGAAACCAAGAGAATAATAATCAACTTTTATCTCTCACGAAATTTGGAATACCTGACTTGTTTATTGTACTATAAATACAACTTTTTTCAGCAACTGGAATGTAAAAAGTAAGTTGACGCTTGTTTTCATAACAGAGTTGCTTATTTCGAAGATTTAAATGATATACCTTAGGCTTTGAAAAACTTCAGTGTTCAGGTTTCCAGGGGCGGCTAGCCTATTATGAAAATTCATAATGCCTTTATCTTTCTATCAAGGCCGAATCGGAAAAAATGGTAGAGGACAAATGTGTTTCTTTCAGCTTCAAGAATCTTCTATTAAAATATTCTGCAAGGTCAAAGACTCACCCTGTATAAATGGGTAGAGCTGATGCAAAGCCTATTCGAGCTCAAAATACAAAATAAAATCATCGGAAATATACAACAGTAAAAGTGAAGCGGGAATGAATTAGTGAAAAAAAAAACTTAAAAAGTGATAAAGAAGCAAAACATCGGTCAGGCGATGGACGAAGGTCTCCCCCGCTGGTCGAATCTATTCTTGATTATATTCACACTTGTAGCTTCAAGACATCCACAGGAACAACTTGTTCCAGGTGGAGAACACTCTGTTGGACAAAAAGTGCTGGCGAGGGGTCCTTCTAAAGTACTCTTTGCGTAATTTATATGCGTGACCTCTCAAGTTATTTGTGTTGTGAACGAGGAAAGCTGACAAATGAGTTCCAATCTTGTGCATTATTCTGAAGCTCACGATCAAGTCGCCCCTCGAACGACGATCTTGGAAGTATGTTAGTCCAAAGATTTTCAATCTTTCCTCATAACGTGGACGTACTAAACATTACGGTATACGAGTGGCCCATCTTTGAACTGCTTCTAGTTGTTCTAAAGCTTCGTTTTGGTTCCGACTTCAGAACCAATTCAGGCTGTTCGGAACGGTTCGAGTATGTGCAATTGCGATTTTGGGTCTGAAAAATCGCAATCACGCATACTCGAACCGTACCGAACAGTTCTGCACTCAGAACCAAAACAAACCCAATATCTGACTTGAGGTTGGGGCACCAGGCAAGTCCGGCGAATCCAAGAATAGGGCGTATATAAATTGAATGAATCTTCGCGTAAACGGTAGGTAGAAAACCAAGCTCCTTGCCTTAGCTGTAATCTTTTTTACGTGCTTCGACCAACTTAAATCTGATGAGACAGTTAGTCCAAGACAAGATCATCATGACAATCAGTCGGGGTGAGTTGATGGCAACACGCAACACTTTTCCAGATTCAACTGGATAAACCATTCATCAGACCAATTAGATATCAAATTGAGATCTGATTGAAGAGTATGTTTGGACCTTTATAACGAAGACTGAATCCGGGAATGGGTGACATCCACCCAATGATACCGCAGATACACCTATTGAAATTTTATTCCCCAATATGTACAAAAATACAGATTAGATCGAATTGAAATCCAGATTTTCATCGAAATATGACAGTTCGAAGGTTTATACAGAATTTTATGAGGATAGTATGCTTAGAAGATCACAAAATGTTAAATATTTGAGAGAAAAATATAGTTCATTAGCATTTTGAATTTAGCTGCCAAGTTTCATCATGATTGAATCAGTAATTATCGACGTATTCTGAAAAAATATAGATATCGAGAAAAAAAAACACGAAATTTGACATACATCTCCAAAATTATAATCGCATCGAGCTGAAATTTCGTACACTGCTGCGGAATATGAGGTTCAGAGTATGGTCAGAAATTTGCCCGATTAGAATTGACAGTTCCTGAAAAAAAAATGTTCACGAAAATAATTTCGAGAAAAAGCTTTTTTTTATTTACTGACAGCAAGATCTCAGCAAAATTTCGCGAATAGTTGCAAGTCTTCATATTTCAACTAACTTCCAAGTTTCTATTCAAGCGCTTCAGTAGTTCTAGAAATATCTGGGTAATAAACTCAAAACTTCAAATAGCTATAACTCCGAAACTATTCTGCCGATTTCACCCATTAACAAACCTAACCTTCGCATTTTGAAATGTATCCAACACTGAAATTTTCGAGTCTATAGGATCCTCTAGACGCCCGTGATCGTACCTACGGACGGACGGCTGGCCGGACAGAATCGATTTTGATACCGGATTCGTCATCAGTGAGTCCAACCTAGTGGTTTGAGACCATTTTCGGCTAAAAATTCGAAAATTACAGACATTTGGACAAAACGATAGCACGCTGTTCCCCAAGAACATGCGCGCAAAAACAGCAACAAAGAAACAAACGAACTTCGTCACCGTTGTGAGAGTTTTTGGTCAATAATTATTCTTTCAATTGGGTGTTAACATGGCAGATTCCGTTGAGACGTCGTTTCAGATACCCATTTCCCCCAAACATTGAGAACGTTCAGACCAGTTTCAATAGGAGTTCAATTGAGATTTCATGATAAGATATCATTTTATAATCATTGAAAAATTCACAATTAGGAAGTCCTACGGATTTCCAAATTCCAGCAGCCAGTCCATTAGGTCGGAGGCGATGCGCGGCGTGGCGTGGCACGCCGCGGCACGTTATGGAAATAGGGAGGTTGGTCCACTATAGAGCGGTCGGCCAGGTCAGCGTCCAGTTCTCACTGCCACAGTGAGTAACAGCTCCAGAGAAATCACAGAACACAAATCCTGTCACAATACATCTCTAGTACTTACTCGTCAAGCCTACAGAAAGCTTAACAAAAGCTTAGCGGCCAATCGTAAACAAAATAACTTCCGGAAGAAAAAACTTAGAAACTTGATATTTGTAAAGTAGGTTTTGACTTCTGACCTTAATTACGAGGGCCAAATTCGTGAATCGGTAAAATTTACCCAATGATTCCGCAAATATACCCAATAACTGCATTTACCCAATATTTCCAAAAAGATAGATGGGATCGAATTAAAATTCAGTAATTTATCGAAAAATGACAGGTTCTACAGAATAGGTCTCTTGCATGATATACGAATTATCATATTTTTATGTTTTTCTCATCCTATATCGATACAAAATCATAATGTATGCTATCACACACTTCAATAATTAGCGAATTTTGAATAATTCGGTATTAAAAATGGCCAAATCGGGGCTCAAGGTCGAAGCGGGAGAAACGCGTCAGATCACCTCTACGTCACTCGTTATTGTACGATTCACCGATCGATACAGCCCGACGCTATCAGGGGCCTTATTCTTGAAATCCGATGGTATAGAACGTTCTCTATGGCACAATCTCCCGTTCTACCTTCCTCCCATTTGTCAAAACGTCAATCCGTATTCTTGAACATCAAGAAGCGCTATTCATGAATTCTGGGAAGAGAACAATCGTGGAAAAATTGGCGTTCGACGCCGTTGGCAAGGAAACGCAAGCATTTATGATAGAAAGATAGAGAACGTTTATACCATCGCAGTCAAGATGGGGAGCAGTCCGAATGAGCGGTCATAGACGAACAATTATGCCAAATGTTCTAACCAATCAAAAACAAGTATTTTCGACAGACTTGAAGCTAACTTCATTCATGTAGCCAACTTTATGTATAATGCATCGACATAGACTATATTTCTGTGATATATTGTCATAATTCAAATTTGAAATCATACAGTTGTCATAAGAGTTGGGAGCGTATTTCGGAAAATTGTAAAATGGATCATTTTGGGAAAAAAAAGATCACTTCCAATCAACTATAAACAGAAGGGGCTGCTCACCGACTACATTACACGAAGACCTGAAATGTGCATAGGTCGGTTAAATTCAGATTATACAAGGGAGGATATGAAAAAAACTGGAAGGAAATCACAGTGTTCCGAGTTGAGCTTTAGTTAATCTAAACATTTTGATTAATGTTGGATCAGATAGATCGAACGGGTTCCATTCAGAAAGCAGATGGACACCTATTTGGTATTGTTGTTCTGCATCTTCCACTTCTTCATTCAGTACCTACTTCCCACATAATTGCACACGTCATGTCCATCTTCGAGTGAAAACAGAAATCTTGTAGTGAAAGGTCACTGAGATTGTTAAGACTTAATGCCAAATAGATCAAAATTGTCAAATACCTCGTCCTCTATGTATCGTTCGATTACAAATCGTAAGAGATACATCGCTCGCTCTCCGTGAAGCACTCATTCATTTCAAGAATACCGTTTCCCTGAAAAATTCGTAGACACGCCCCCTTTCGATCAATCGTTCTCTTCCCCGGTTTCAAGAATCGGTAAGCAGCCCCTTCTGTTTATAGTTGATTGGAAGTGATCTTTTTTTCCCAAAATGATCCATTTTACAATTTTCCGAAATACGCTCCCAACTCTTATGACAACTGTATGATTTCAAATTTGAATTATGACAATATATCACAGAAATATAGTCTATGTCGATGCATTATACATAAAGTTGGCTACATGAATGAAGTTAGCTTCAAGTCTGTCGAAAATACTTGTTTTTGATTGGTTAGAACATTTGGCATAATTGTTCGTCTATGACCGCTCATTCGGACTGCTCCCCATCTTGACTGCGATGGTATAAACGTTCTCTATCTTTCTATCATAAATGCTTGCGTTTCCTTGCCAACGGCGTCGAACGCCAATTTTTCCACGATTGTTCTCTTCCCAGAATTCATGAATAGCGCTTCTTGATGTTCAAGAATACGGATTGACGTTTTGACAAATGGGAGGAAGGTAGAACGGGAGATTGTGCCATAGAGAACGTTCTATACCATCGGATTTCAAGAATAAGGCCCCTGATAGCGTCGGGCTGTATCGATCGGTGAATCGTACAATAACGAGTGACGTAGAGGTGATCTGACGCGTTTCTCCCGCTTCGACCTTGAGCCCCGATTTGGCCATTTTTAATACCAAATTATTCAAAATTCGCTAATTATTGAAGTGTGTGATAGCATACATTATGATTTTGTATCTTGCTAGAGTGAAAAGTACACGAGAAAAGGGAGAGCGTGGATATATCCCCATACGTCACGGAAACCGCGAAGCTTCGTCCGTTTAAACAACCGACATGGGGAGTCAAATTTAAAAGAGCATTCTCTCGTTAAAAATTTAAATTTTTGATGGCGGTTGAAGTTTTTCAGTGGTCTAACGGATAGAATATTTGAATCCAATAATGAAAAAAAATCATGCAAGAGACCTATTCAATGAGGATATTATGATCAGAAGATCACAGAATATTGAGGATTTGAAAATTTTTTATTTTCAAACTGTTCTAATGACACGATCATCACGAAATTTTGCACAAAGTTTTCCATCCGCATTTTCGAACTAGACACCAAGTTTCTTCATGGTTGAATAAGCATTTTTTGAGTAATTCTGAGTAAAAACAACGATATCAAGAAAAAAACACGAAATTTCGATCCAATCCTTTCAGGAGTTCCCGAATTAACTTCGGAATAACCTTGGCTGTTTTTCCCCATTAACGCACTTTACTGTCGCATTTTGAAATGCAACTCACCCTTAAAGTTTCAGGTCGAACGGATTCTCCGGACGACCGTAATAGTGCATACGGACGGCCGGCTGGACAGAATCGATTTTGACACCGGATTCGTCATCGGTGAGACAAACCTAGTCGTTTGAGACCATTTTCGGCTCAAAATTCGAGAATTCTAGACATTTGGACAAAACGATAGCACGCTGGTCCCTGGAACATGCGCGCAAAAACAGAATATTAGTAGATATTATTTCAAATAGTTACAGAGTCAGATCGAAATTCACGTATTGTTAGGATTTAGAACGTCAATGTGGCTTTATTTTCGGATTACCAATATACCGATTCACACAAAAAGATTGTAAATATTTTTATCCATATGATTCCTGCTAACTTTCCGGTAACGAAATAATCATTAGCGATTTCAATGCCAAGAAGATGCGTTTAATTCGGTCGGTGAAGAAATATTGGATAATCGAAACAAAATACTTATTACATCGGATAGTCAAGCTGAAAATATAAAACAAATTTCAGGAAATCCATGTCATTTTCAATTTGCACTCTGTCTGTCTTTTCACCATTTTACTGAATTTTCAGCATAAAATCTCATTTATTCGAATTTCTCAATTTTCTCAGAAAAACGACTTGGAACAAACGAAGTACTTATTATAGGCATTAAAATTCATCCGCAACCTGAAATGGTTGGTGCGTAGTGGGAAGAAAGCACTAACCAAATCCAAGATTACCCAAAAACTATGATGGTGCATGAAAAATTTTATATGTAACAAATTCGAATAAATAGGTAACTAAAGATTAAGCATGGATTCAGAATTTGTTCTAAAAACATTTTGCTTACTTCATGCGGCCAAAGATTTATCTTTGCAATATAGCTTAGTCAGTTTGAGCACAGCCGTCTGTAGAGTGTTAAACAATAAAGATGACTGTTGGAGCTGTCTACGTGAGGTGCGGAAGACTTTCGATTCGTCGATCTTTTTGAACTTTTGGCGTTGGGAACAGAGTGACCCAGAGATAATGCACCGTGTTGTCCGTGTTATATGAAGAGGTCTTCGTCTGAGAACATGCGGAATCCGTGCGAGGTCTAGTGGCGGAAAGAAGAAGTATGGATCAGAGACGGTAGACTTCCACGGTGATAGTACTATTTACATTGTAATACTTCTATGACGTCCATGTGTGGTAAGAAAATGTCGGAACTAGGAGTTACCAAAAAAACCTCGCCAGAGAGGACAGAATATGAGAATATGGAAGTTATCAATTATACATATAATTGATAACCTCTTTATTAGATTCAATCCTAAACTGAAAACACTGTCTTTTATGCGTTGGTTATGACAATAATGGAACATAGGATGAATTCCAATTTAATTTGTCATGAAACCGAATTTCTATCACGAAAATAAAATACACATTCTTCAGAACATAAAACAACTAATAAAGTAATCAAATCCTCGAAAATTGCACAAGTGAAATTGCATCAAACTAACTCACTTCACCTGTGTATCCGCATATTGATGTTGTTTCATAAGAGTAGGAGAATTTCGTATAGGGAAATAATTCTTTAAACTTGAGCATTGTTTCATTTAAACCGAAAAATCTTTAGAAGGTGTGATTTGAGAAAATGTTGCTTAAAAGATACACATCAACAAAAGTATATTATTCTTTCACCAGGAAAACACAGCCACATTGGGAAGATAGAGCAACGTACCCAAAATTATGTTAACATTGTGATGATCTCGAATATACTTCGTTGCGAAGTTGCTAGATGTCTATTTTCTCAACTAGAAATTCATCAGTTTCTTTGGAAATGGCATAATTGATTTCTATTAATACCCCAAAATAATTCCACATCTTCGAATTTTGTTTGCAGAGCGATGTTTCAAAATGACAATGTTTCGAAAAAATATGCGGTATTGCACTGAGATAAATTTTAATGTGGAACTTAAGGCCACTGCCGTGTGATGTGTGTTTTCTGAGAAACCTACCCCTATCATTGCCATTTTGCATCCCATAAAAATAGGGCGTATGTGTAGATTTGAAGGCATATACTAGATGTTTGAAATTGCAATCGTGTCCATATGTGCAAACGATTCTGAGTGACGAAACTTCATTGTAATATATTAATTTCGTCCGATCAACAAAAAAAGATAGTATTTATAAATGAGCCTCAGACTATACGCAGTGGCTGCAAGGATTTTTTATTGTATGAATTTCGATTCTATTTCTATGCCATTAGTCGCATCTTCCTTTTACTGAATTTTTCGCCTGCGTAGGCATTGGCTACTTTGAAACCATATTAACACTGGGACACGATAAGTGAGTGTTAACCTATCAAAATCAAGAAAGTAGAACAGCTGTAAGGATCGATCTCATCGAGTATCCACTCAACTCCGAAAGGGTCCTTTCTCCAAGGAACGGGAGAACTGCCGCTGCCGCAAAGGAGTATTCCGGAATTCTCTGTAAGATCTCTTGTCGTTTTCTCTTTTCCGGTGATTTGCGTATCAAAACTCGACTTTCTGCGTGTGAAGTAGACGTGATAAACGCTACAGTTCGGAACCATATAGTAGCCATTTAAGCTTGTAGGTATTTGTTGCCTCAATGGAGTAATGAACTGATTATACAAAATCGTATCAGAAGCTTGGCAGAATTCAGTTCTGATTATCATAAGCTTCATCATTTTATCCCATAGAGACATCAGTAGTTCTTATGAACTAATTAACTTCAATGGCGAAGTTGTGGCTCATATGGCCTTCTGATAGGAAGAGGGTTTTGTGTTTGGTATCGATATATACTTCGGAGAATTTTCACGAATAATTCAAGAAGAAGATAAGTCAACATAAAAGCGATATCGAGGTCCCGAGTAAGACATGTACCCTAGCCGAGCACTGCAGAGTTTACACAGCATGGAATTTGAGGAGACGGAAATTTGGAAGAAACCTTAGGAACTTTTAAAGAAACCTTAGGAAAAGCCTTTTTCTGGAAATGTTTTACATCAATGTTGGTAGGAATAGTATGAACTATAGAACCGACATACAAAATGTTAAAAAAATCTGACCCATTCACTTTCTATAAGACAAAATATGCCACATAAAAAAACCAAGTGGCGCATCAGCAGGCTGGTTAAGATGCTCAGAATGATAAGGTCCAAAAACAACTACAAAAACAGGCAGATGACATTCCTTGTCAATGTTGTCAGCTAAATGTCCTCGCGTGGAGTTGGTTTTTTTTTTCTTATTATCACCGCTTGTAGAGAATTATTAATTTCGAAATAACTAACATTTATGGAGTTTGACAATTTTGAATGTTAACCTCAAATTTTGGTGAGCCTTTAGAAATGTTCCATTAAATAATGTAATAATAACTTTACTGTAGCATCCTGAGGAAGACAGTGACTGTTGTCGAAACGTTGATGAAAAATAAAGAGTAAAAGAAACAAATGAGCCACCATTGGAGCTGTTATTTCCCTCCCTGACACTTGTATAGTTGATATATACAAACTAATCGTTTTTGCGATTAATAAGAGAAAATAGGTAAAAACCTGTTAACGTTCTTTCTCCTTCGTTGGGTTGAAATAACACCTGGACAGGTAAGTATTTATACTATTGACAGTATTTATTAGTTTTGGTTATTATGGTGAATATTAGGATGAAGTATCAATATAATTATGTAACATAAAAAATCAAAGAATTAAATATTGAAAAATGTAAGCTATATTTATAAGAGCTGCTGTGTTTTTTATCGAAGATGGGCAGATGCTCATAAAAAGGGTTTCAAGAGAACCGAAATTTTTATAGAAAATTCAAAGTAAAGAGATACCAAAAACTTGGTTCCGCCCGGGATCGAACCGGGGACCTTCTGCGTGTGAAGCAGACGTGATAACCGCTACACTACGGAACCATATAGAATTTGCTTGAATTTTTGAGTGTGTACTACTTTACAGGAATAATTAACTGTCAATTCGAAGTCATACCAAAAAGTTGGTTCCGCCCGGGATCGAACCGGGGACCTTCTGCGTGTAAAGCAGACGTGATAACCGCTACACTACGGAACCTGTTAGGGAGTGGAGAAACTTGATTTGTTTACGTCCACCACCACTTTCATTTTCACCTATTCACACTTTCGTTCAATTGAGATTGGTGTTTCCTCAACGACATGTTCTGAGTTATGATATACTTCGGAAGCATGTCGTTTTTGCCTAAAGTTTTGAGTGTGTACTACTTAACAGGAATATTTAACTATCAATTCGAAGTCATACCAAAAAGTTGGTTCCGCCCGGGATCGAACCGGGGACCTTCTGCGTGTAAAGCAGACGTGATAACCGCTACACTACGGAACCTTATCGTGTTCGTGCAAACTTCTCAGTACTTTCCGATTTACAGAAATAATAATATGTAAATTCAAAGTCATACCAAAAATCTGGTTCCGCCCGGGATCGAACCGGGGACCTTCTGCGTGTAAAGCAGACGTGATAACCGCTACACTACGGAACCTGTTAGTGAGTCAAGAAACTTGCTGTCTTTACGTCTACCTTTACTTTAATTTCTACTGTACGACTTTCGTTCAATTGAGATTGATGTTTCCTCAACGACAGGCTCTGAGTTAGGATATACTTCGCAAGCATTATATCAAAGGATTATAAGTGAATTTTTTCTTCGTGATTTCAATTATATCATGTCAGGAAATCGGTGAAAAAATCACTGACCGATACAATCAAGTGGGCAATACAGACTACATTCGGACCTGACTTAGTTATTCACCCTGAAAAGCATACATATAAATCTAGAAGAGCACTGACGTGAAGTCAGCAGCTTTTACGCGCTTGTTCACATTGTGAAATGGTGACTTGGAAATTTGAGTGAAATTTCAATGAATTAAAAAAATTTCGAGAAAAACTTAAAAAAAAAAATTTTTTTTTCGGATTTTTCCAAGGATAATTCTTCTTATTGACACTGTTCATATTCCAACCAAGTTTCATTTCGATCAGATGAATATTTAGCGAGTTATTGGAAAATCAAAATTTCAAATGGCTGTAGCACAAAAACCATTCGGCCGATTTGGCCCATTAACGAACTCAACCGAGATATTCAGGATCTCAACCTAACCTGAAAATTTTAAGACTCTATGTCCTTCCTTTCGAAAGTTACAGCGCACACGGCCGGACGGACAGAATCAATTTTGACCACGGATTCTTCAGTGAGTGCAACCTAGTCGTTTGAGATCATTTTCGGCTCAAAATTCGCAACTTACAGACATCGTGACGAAATGATAACGCGCTGTTCCCCAGAACAAGCGCGTAAAAAAACAGTGTCATCTATGTTTACTGGGAAGAACAGGCAGTCTGAAATAACGTCATATTTATTCACGAAAATAAATCATTATAATTAACTCTTATTCTTTGTCGAGTATCGGAAGGTTTTACTGATTCAAATAATTTTTTTTGTTATTCACATCATTCAAATGATATTGATGAACTCATTGAGAGAAAGGAAATCTAGAAAACATTTATAACATATTATGAATTTTTCTTTACCTCTGCAAATATGAACACTTCCAGTGATAGAAACAAGTCACAGTTATTTTTGTTTATGTTATTGAGCATTTATTATTTTATTCCTGTCTTATATTTTCTGAAAAATATTTGGCTGCTTGCCAATTAAATAGTTAATGATACAGTCAGGGTGGAAATGATTCAATGGTTTACTATTATATTGAATAACTACTTCAAATAATTAGGTCCTAATTAGAGTTTTCTTGATTTTATATTAAAGACATCGGTGGAATTGCAGTATCCACAAGTAGAATTCATATCACGACGAGCTACAAGGAAAAAACTCTTCATATTGATGATTTTCCACCTGCAAATTCATTTTCAAGACCAACAGATACGTAGATCTCGAGTCATAAGGAACAAACATTTTAGATGCATAAAACTTGGGCAACAGGATAACACTCTTGTCCCCCAGAACAAACAAGCACCACTTAGGGTCTATTATAAAACTATTTTGACAGATAACTGGGAGTTAACTTGTGAAACCTGGTTAAATAACGCGCTGTTCCACACAATATGCGCGTAAAAATGAGTTAACTGCTCTCTGTGATCAAAATAAATTTTATAATACCTGCCCTTAGTGCCGGTTTCTTCAACTGCAGTTGAGGTTCCAGGTAGACGTTATACGTGAGAGGAAATGTTACATCAATATTTCTAAAGGGTGTTTTTTTAGAGGTTTAGTTTTTGAATTGGCATCAATGTTTCTATTGATTGTCAATTTGACAGTTGGTGGTATATTTGTGTTCAGTAAGTTTTGCCATTTCACAATGAAAAGACTCACTTCTGAACAACACTTGCAAATTCTGCGAATTTATTTTGAGAACCATGGTTCAGTTCGCAAACTTATTGTGCCTTACGTCCATTTTGAGCCTGGTCCAGATGGGTGTAATCCGAACAGCGAATGCTATAAAATTGGACTGTGAAAGGGCTCATTTTTGGTTGAACGGATACGTCAATAAACAAAATTGCCGAATTTGTAGTGAGGAAAACCCAGAAGCCTTCATTGAGACGCCCTTACATCCATGGAAAGTCACTGTGGGCAGGTGGAATCATTCGTCCATATTTTTTTGAAGATGATACCGGCTAGAATATTACCGTCAATGGAGAGAGCTATAGAGTCATAATTGCAAATGTTTTAGTTCCCCAGTTGAATGATGTGGATGTGGCAGAGCTTGGTTTCAACGAGATGGTGCAACATGCCACACATCACGCAACCCCATCAATTTACTGCGGGAAACATTCGAAGAGCGCTCAATTTCGCGTGAGGGGCCTGTGAGCTGGCCTCCACTATCACCTCACACCTATGGATTACTTTTTTTTGGGAACTGTGAAGTCATACATATACGCAGATAAATCACAGACGTTGGACTACTTGGAAGCAAACATTTGCCGCTTTATTTCAGATATACGTTTTCAATTGCTCAAAAAAGAGGTCGAAAATTGGACTTCCCAAGTACGCTTCATTCGAGCCAGCCATGGCACCCATATGCCCGAAATCTTTCCAAAAAACTGATGGCATGAAAATGAACATCAAATAAAACCAAAACCATGATAATGAAATTTATTTTTGCGCGCATGTTCTAGGGGAACAGCGTGCTATCGTTTTGTCCAAATGTCTATTATTTTGATTGAGCCGAAAATGGTCTCAATCGACTTGGTTGGACTCACTGATGACGAATCCGGTGTCAAAATCGATTCTGTCCGGCCGAGGACACGATAACTGTCGAACGAAGTGAGCTAACAACTTGAAACTTTCAAGGTAGGTCGCGCATTATAATGCCGCGGTTAAGTTCGTTAATGGGCCAAATCGGTTGAATAGTTTCGGAGTTATAGCCACTTGAAATTTTGAGGTTATTTATTTTTTATTGGATTCAAACTTGGCAATTAGGTGGAGTATAACGCAACTTTGAGCCTAATTTTGTCAGCATCATATTGTCAGTAAATTTGAAAAAAAAAATTTTCATAATTTTTTTCCAAAAAAATTTTTTTTTCGGAAACCATTCATGATATTTGAAAAAAAAATGCACAAGCACTTTGAGCTTTATAATTCACAGCAGTGTACCAAGTTTCAGTCTGATACGATCATAAGTTTCGGAGATATCGGAAAAAAATATGTAAAATTTCTTCTCAATATCGTTGATTTTTTCGGTATAACTCGAGAAATACAGATTCAATCCAGATAAAACTTCGCAGCTAGTTTGAAAATGCCAAAGGACAACTTCATGCAAAATTTCGTTATGATCGTGCCATTAGAACAATTTGAAAAAAAAAATTTCTGTGATTTTCTTATCATATCACCCTGATTAAATTCTGTATGAACCTTCGAACTATAATTTGCGATGGAGTACTGGATTTCAATTCGATCTGATCTGTATATTTGGAAATATTGGGAAAATAAAATTTTGAATGGGTATATCTGCGAAATCATTGGGTGGATTTTACCCGTTCACGAATTCAGCCTTCGTAATTAAGGTCCAAACCTTCTCTACAAATATCGAGTTTCTAAGTTGTTTCTTTACGAAGTTATTGTGTTTACGCAGTCGGCCGTTAGGCACAATTTATGGATATTTATAGAGTAGGTTTGGGCTTAATTACGAAGGTCGAATCCCCCCAATGATTTCGTAGATATACCCATTCAAAGTTTTATTTTCCAATATTTCCAAAAATACAGTTTAGATCGTATTGAAATCCAGTTATTTATCGAAAAAAAATCAGAAAAGCACTGCCGTGAAGGCTGCAGCTTTCGCGCTTAAGTTCAAATTCGTTGCCGAAGCGGTCATCTACATTGAACATGCGCGCGAAAGCTTCTGCCTTCACGGCAGTGCTTTTCTAAATTTTTAGGTGTTTCATTTCATTTTGAATTTGTGTACCTCCGAAAAAAAAACCTTGAAAATGTACGTTTTCGAAAAACACCCGGTAATTATGTAATTGTTATAGATATGGAATTGCGGTTTTCATCAATGAGTTTTTCATGAAAACTGGCCCTCAGACACCGAAATCAGTTTTTATCTAGTACAGAAATAGGAGTTCCCCTTATGAAACGTTCTACCTGAAGGTGAAGAATCCAGCCCTCATATTTTTTGCTGTTGTTTCTATCAAATAGGCCATCCAGCTGAAATCACCTAATTTACATATAATTATTAACAGCAATCAAGCCCTCAGCTTGCGACACATGGTCTGAAACAACTGCATTGTTCGCGGCAAGTGGGATCCTCGTGAAGTATCGGAAACCCAACAGTTTATCCCAAACACGTCAGGTAATGAATTTCCCATATAACTACCGACCCTCGCAAATTACAATCTCCAATGCCATTGCTGAGACATGAAGTTATCAAGCAGCAATTGAAATTGTTCGGAAACAGTTCGCTCGATTGAAGTTTCCATTCAAAAGGATTGTTTTTGGGGTTTGATTGCTTTGCAGGAATTGCTATACAGAGTTTCTGGTTGAACAGTTGAACTTGGGTAACGTAACGAGAACTGGATAGTATCGATTTTTTTCTGTCTGGATATATCTATTAGTGGGAAAAACACTACAGTACCATTCGTGTATTATAGAATATTTCTTTTCAGCCATGCGTGTACAGGATGTTTTCGAAAGTGAGTCATTAAATGCAACGGCCGACCGTAAAAACAATAACTTCTGAAAGGAACAATTTAGGAACTCGATATTTGTAGAGGTGGTTTGGACCTTAATTACGAAGGCTGAATTCGTGAATGGGTAAAATCCACCCAATGAATCCGTAGATATACCCATTCAAAATATTATTTTCCCAATATTCACAAAAATACAGATTAGATCGAATTGAACTCCGGTACTTTATTGAAAATGACAGTTTGAAGGTTCGTACAGAATTTAATGAGGATAATATGATTAGAAGATCACAGAATATTGAATATTTGAAAAAATTTCAAAAAGCACTGCCGTGGAGGCAGCTACTTTTGCGCGCATGTTCAATGTAGATGACCGCTTCAGAAACGAATTTTAACGTGCGCGCAAAAGCTGCTGCCTTCACGGCAGTGCTTTTTGAAATTTTTTTCTGATAAATTACTGGATTTCAATTCGATCTGATCTGTATTTTTGGAAATATTGGAAAAATATAATTTCGATTGGGTATATCTACAGAATCATTGGGTGGATTTTACCCATTCACGAATTCGACCTTCGTAATTAAGCCCCAAACCTACTCTACAAATATCGAGTTTCTAAGTCGTTTCTTCCGGAAGTTATTGTGTTTACGGTCAGCCTAACGGCCGACTGCGTAAACACAATAACTTCCGAAAGAAACAACTTAGAAACTCGATATTTGTAGAGAAGGTTTGGACCTTAATTACGAAGGCCGAATTCGTGAATTTGTAAAATCCACCCAATGATTCCGTAGATATACCCAATCAAAATTTTATTTTTCCAATATTTCCAAAAATACAGATCAGATCGAATTGAAATCCAGTACTTCATCGAAAATAACAATTCGAAGTTTCATACAGAATTTAATGAGGATGATATGATGAGAAAATCATAGACATTTTTTTTTCAAATTGTTGTAATAACACGATTATCACGAAATTTTGCACAAAGTTGTCTTTTAGCATCTTAAAACTAGCTGTGAAGTTTAATCAGGACTAAATCAGTATTTCTCGAGTTATACCGAAAAAATCAACGATATCGAGAAGAAAACCTCGAAATTTGACATATTTTTTCCCGATATCTCCAAAACTTATGATCGTATCGAACTGAAATTAGGTATACGGCTGTGAAATTAGAAGGTCAAAGTGTGAGTATAATTTTTTTGGATATGATGAATGGTTTCCGAAAAAAAAATTTTTTTGGAAAAAAATTTCGAAAAAAATTTTTTTTTAAAATTACTGACAATATGATCCTGACGAAATTTGGCTCAAAGTTGCGCGTCGTTGTACTTCATCTAACTGCCAAGTTTGAATCCAATCGCTCAGGTAGTTTCTGAAATAAAAAATAAATAACTTCAAAACTTCAAATGCCTATAACTCCGAAACTATTCGATCGATTTGGCCCATTAACGAACTTAACCGCGGCATTCCGATGCGCAACCTATGCTGAAAGTTTAAAGTTGCTAGCTTGCTTCTGTCGACAGTTATCGTGTCTACGGCCGGCCAACCGGCCGGCCGGCCGGACAGAATCAATTTTGACACCGGATTCGTCATCAGTGAGTCCAACCTAGTCGATTGAGACCATTTTCGGCTCAATCATCCAAAATTACAGACATTTGGACCAAACGATAGCACGCTGTTCCCCTAGAACATGCGCGCAAAAAACATTCAAATTTTTTTTTCAAATTGTTCTACTGATACGATCATCACAAAATTTTGCACAATGTTGTCCTTCAACATCTTCGAGCTAGATGCGAAGTTTCATCACGATGGAATCAGTATTTCTTGAGTTATACCGAAAAAAACAACGATATCGAGAAGAAAACCACGAAATTCTACATCTTTTTTCCCAATATCTTCAAAACTAATGGCCATATCAAATTGTAATTTGGTACACTGCTGTGAAATATGAAGTTCAAGTTATAATTGAAATTGTTCTCGAATATGAACAATAGTATCAGAACAAAAAATTTCGAAAAAAAATTTTAAAATTATTTTTTTTTGAGTGACAATACGATTTCGACGAAATTTCGCTCAAAGTTGGGCGTCGTTATGCTCCAACCAACTGCCAAGTTTCAATCCAATCACTCCGGTAGCTCCTGAAATATGACAGAAATAACCTCAAAATTTCAAATGGCTATAACTCCGAAACTATTCGGCCGATTTGGCCCATTAACGAACGTAACCGTGGCATTTCGATGCGCGAACTACCCTACAAGTTCCAAGTCGTTAGCTGGCTCCGTTCGACAGTTACCGTGTCGTCGGACGGCCGGCCGGACAGAATCGTTTTTGACACCGGATTCGTCATCAGTGAGTCCAACCTAGTCTTTTGAGAACATTTTCGGCTCAATCATCGAAAATTACAGACATTTGGACAGAACGAAAGCACGCTGCTCCCCTAGAACATTGTAAAATTCTCCATATTTTCTGCGCGCATGTTCTAGGGGAACAGTGTTTTCTGTCATGCAAAATTATACTTTATTGTTGGCTTGAGATAAAATGCTCTCAAAGCCGGTGTCAATTGATTTAAACCAAAAATATTGAATTTCGGACATATTCCTGGGAACCAAAAGAATACAGACTCCCACGTTGCAGAAGCAACAAGAACTACATACTTCGTTGAGATTTTTTCCGTTCCCCTAATTGTGCCAGTGTGTATGAAACACGTCCTCCTGCCTTTTCACCCTGAAGCTAGAAACGGAAAAAATAACGGAACCACATTTTTCCAGGAAAATGGTTTTTCACAAACGAACAACGCGGCAACGAAAAATAAAGTAAGGGTGAACTTACGACAAAGGTATATACGAAGCAACTTCGTCGGACGTATAAACTTATATATTTACGGCATATTATTCTTCTACATCCCCGTCATTTTTCACATTACCCCACCTAATATGAGTTTCCTGAAACAGTAAATGGTACGGAATAGAAATCTTAATGGGCCAAATGACCGATTCCCCAGCGGAATGAAACTTGAGGACGTTTTGTGGGGAGATTTTCGGAAATAAATCTGCAGTATCTAACAGGGGCGAAGAAATATTTCTGCAGGTCCGACTTCATTTTTACGTGACTTGAAAACTTAATTCGAAACTTCTGTAGGTTTTGCTGGGGTATGTAAAATGCAGTTAGACAGAAAACTACCATTTTCAAGGAAAAATTAAAAACACTGATAATCTGCTACAAAGTCAAACTTTAATTCAATTTATTTTTTAGTTTTTTTCTGGGGTTGCAGCGCGTTATCATTTCGTCACGATGTCTGTAATTTTCGAATTTCGAGCCGAAAATGGTCTCAAACGATTGGGTTGAACTCCCTGAAAAAGAATCCGTGGACAAATTTGATTCTGTCCGTCCGGCTTTGTGTACTGTAACTTCCGAAAGAAAAGACCTAGAGTCTTGAAATTCTCAGGATAGGTTTCGATCTTGAATATCTCGGTTGAGTTAGTTAATGGGCCAAATCTGCCGAATGGTGTTTGTGTTACATCATTTGAAATTTTGATTTTTCAATAACTCGAAAAATATTTATCTGATCGAAATGAAACTGAAAAAAATGAAACGGTTCAGAGTACCAAGTTTCTTATATAATTCTTAATTTTCTGAAACAAGCGATCGAAAAAGGCCCATAACATTTTCAATAGTTCTGTTTAAGATATTGGTACTGAAAACCCAGAAAAACCTAGAAAATGATACGAAATCCTCTCAAAATTAGCTTCAATCAATATTTAATTCACTCGTAAACTTTTACAAAAAAATTAACGTCAATTTATGTCATTTTTGACTTCGCATTGTTCTGTGTTCTTACCCTTACTCTGTAAACATTACAAATATTTCCAATAAGCGAATGCCACGTTAAGTACAATATTTCAGAGTGAATTTTAAAGAACGAGGAGACTAGGAGAAAACAAATGGAGGAAGGTTTATCAAGTATAACCTCACATTGAGTTAGTACTTCGTATATTTTTAGAATCTTAGAACTTATGACAATGTCTTCTTTTTAGACCTCTGATGAAGCTTCACAATATGATAGTGAAATCTCAGGATAATCAATAAACAGTATAAAAAACACCATTGTGACTCCCAATATACCCGATATTCAATTCCATTCGCTCCAATCAGAAAGAATTCTAGAAAAATTACATTATGCAGGGTGTTCCCAAATTGAAGGTTCGAACGAAGATGAGAGATTCCTTGCATAATTTTAAGGAAAATTTCCATAATCATGGGACTGCAATGTTTCGATTTCGATATACACCCTGTATATCAAAATCGAAAATCGAAAAATCAAACTTCAACACCCTGTTGAAGTTTGATTTTTTTGAAGTTTTTCTTAACATAGTATCAGCATTTCACAGGATATTCAACTGAAATTTGGCACAGTAAATACATTTTATATCTCACACATTGTGACAGGCCAATTTCGATTGCAAATCTACAGGTTGATATTTTTTCTGGAATACTGTCCGCTGTTTTTTTTTGTGTGCCACTGTTAATTTGTAAAATTGTAAAAAAAAGCTCTTGTTGTTTTACTGACTGCTACTGATTTGGAGAAAAATATTCAAAGGATTCTCCCGAAATCTTAAAAATTTTCAGAAAGATCTATTTTAAAAATCCAGTTAGTAAGCTGCGGTGAATAAATTCAGTATTAGTTTTTATGGATATTTTCCTGACCTCTAACAATGGTTCATAAAGATTCGATAAACTCGTAAAATCATCTTGTGAAATGCAGACACCATATAACATGAATCTATTGTAGAATTATAGAGACTTGCCTAAGGTAACACCTCGTGTGCAGATTTTCTCCTCAACCTAATATACAAACAAAGAAATTAAGAAAAAACTTCAGACACTTTCTAAAATAAGGAATCGAAATGGTTTGAATTCTACTATTCGAATTGTCTAAACGTGAGTAATTTACGAATTTCGAGACGAAAATGTTCTTAAACGACTAGGTTGGACTTACTGTTGACGAATCCGGTGTCGAAATCGACGTTGTCCGGCTGGCGGTAGGCAAACTGTTCCGGAATTATAACTATTTGAAATTTTTAGGATATTTCCCTGATATTTTAGAAATTCTTGAAGCGATTGGATGAAAACTTAGAAGTTGGCTGAAGCATAAATATATTCAATTTCTTGAAGAATTCTGTTGAGACTCTACTTTACAAAATATTATAAAAAAAATCCGAAATTTTTTCCGACGATGATCATGTCATTAAAACAGTTTTTGAAACAATTTTTTTTTTCTCGAATATTCAATTTTCTGGGATCTTTTAATCATATTCTAAAAATATTCTTCATGGACCTTCAGGCTGTTATTTTTCAATCAAGTACTAGTTTTCATTTCGATCTTATCTGTATTTTCGGAAATGAACTTTGAATGAGAATTCATTGAATGGATTATACCCATCCAGGAATTTAGCCTTCGTTATTAAGGTCTATGCTGTTCTACGAAATTCGGGTATCTTGTACCTTTCGTAATTGTGCTTATCATCGGCCGTTATGCTGACCTTGAACAAAATAACCTCAGGAAGAATCTCCTTGGAAACTAGATATTTCTCGAGTAGGTTTGCAGCTTCATTACCAATGTCAAATTCGTGAATAGGTAGAATCCGCCCAATGATTCCGTAGATACCCATTCAAAATTTTTCCAATCTTCCTGAAAATACATATAAGATCGATATGAAATCCAGTACCTGAAAAATGAGGAATTGAGGGTTCAAGCAGAATTTCGTGAGGATAATATGATTAGAAAGGTCACCAAATATTTCCACCAGAAAGTGAGTTTCTGAATGAGATATCAGCCTTGATTTCCCACAAAAGTTTTGTAATACTCGGTAGATTCCATGGCGAATACCATGCATCTCAATATATCTATCTATAATTACCTTATTCATATTTGCATTCTCAAGATTACATACTTCAACGATAATGGAAAAACACATTACATCAGAGCTGCGATTCTTTGTTATGTCGCTATTTAACGTTATAAACTTACGCAACTTTTCGATCAAATTGAATAATACCTAGTTGAACAATCGACCTAACGGTTTTCATTACATGTTGCAACGTTGGTATCTCTCGTTTTAATTTTAGTTAAGGATATGAAAAAATTGAAACATTCAATGATATGTAAGTACAAGACCAGTCCACATTGGCATGCAGAAATTGCGATAGGTTCTCTCTCGATGAGAGTATAACTATGTGAAGGTCGCATGCCGGTGATTTTTCTTCTTCAGATGAGGTTCATTACACAGATAAATTCCTCAGAACTGCAATAGTTTCTAGAGGAGGTTCGACATTATTTCTGGAATCAAAGTGGGTATCCACGAGATGAGAGCTGACTACTTAACAGAGATGCAAAACGAGATATGACAGCAATATAAAGGGGGGCGATTCTTGAATCTCGATCAAGAAATGAAGAGTATGACAATTTACATATGTTCGCGTCGATTTTCTAAGTTAAATATAAACAACGAGTAGACATGACCTGCGTATGGAACCGAATGTCACTCGACATGAACATATGACAACAGACGGCTTCGGACCAAGTTGCCAAGACACAATTTTCTTCACAAATTTACTATCACTGGGGAACGGGAATTTCAGGACAAATTCGACATGATAAGGTTTGCGTTATTTATAAATATCCGTAAAAGATGTCTCGGCTCTTCAAACAAGATAATTCCTTCCAAATATAGTTTTTTGTTAGGCTGAGATTTAAGTTGGGATTCCTGATTTCATGTTAATAGTGTCAAATTTATAAAGGATATGTTCCGCAAATCAACTTGGTTATTTCGGTTGCCGGTTTTCCGTTCTGTAAATATGAAATACTCGGTTGGTTCCTGAAAAAATGGTTATACTGGAATTTGATTGATGAAAAAGCAATCTTTCTGTCACAAGAACAAAGACATAATAAATCTATGCACCAGAACGACAATCAATGTTTTATGGTAACATATCCATAGCATAGAACAATCTTCATTTACCTTATGATCCATAGACTCTACCTAGTAATTTTTCCTTGTTTATTGTTGTCTCTTCTATGTTCTATGGATCATAAAGTAAATAAAGATTGTTCTATGCTATGGATATGTTACCATAGTACATTGACTGTCGTTCTGGTGACGGAAAGAACGTTTTTTCATCATTCAAATTCCGTAATGAACCTTTTTGTTAGGAAACAACCGAATTTTTCATATTTACGGAATAGGAAACCGGCAACAGAAATAACCATGTTGATTTGCGGAACATATCCTATATAAATTTGACACTAATAATATGAAATCAGGAATCCCTACTTAAATTTTAGCCAATCAGAGATGATCTGAACAAAACCCTATATTTGGAAGGAATTATTTTGTTTGAGGAGGCGAGGCATCAATTTCTCATAACTTTGGAACCACACAGTATAATCCGTTGATATACGGAAGAACCTATGATTATTTTATACAGGTCAATCGATTCATAGTCTAATTATTGATAAATATCAGGTCCGTATCAGAGAAATATGAACTTGAGTCAAGCTGACATTCAACAACCCCCGTATTTTGTAATTTCAGAATTGGATTGAAATAATTGATGAAGGCAGAAAAATTCCAATTGGACCCAGTTGATTTTTTTAGCCCACAGGTTGAATTGCTTACCGGGCACCATAAGTTTATTGAAAATCTGAACTGGATTTTCGTATATCGGACCACATGAGTATTTTCTTCAGCATTCGCATAGTCAGGATCTTCTTGGATAAGCAATTTCCAAATATGTAATACGTAGAGGGGACTGCTAGCTGGACCTCTAGACTAAGAGATTTGAATACTGTCGATTATTTCATTTGGGATTATCTCAATGTATAGCAAATAAGCTCATCGATGCCGCCTACTATGAATCACGTTATAATGCAGACATTACCAAAAAAATCTAGAAAAGCACTGCCGTGAAGGCAGCAACTTTTGCGCGCATGTTCAATGTAGATGACAGCTAACGGCCGGACCGTAAACACAATAACATCCGAAAGAAACAAGTTAGAAACTCGATATTTGTAGCGAAGGTTTGTAACTTAAGTACGAAGGCCGAAGTCGCGAATGGGTAAAATCCACAATTTCATTCTCCCAATATTTCCAAAAATACAGATTGGATAGAATTGGAATCCAGTACTCTATCGAAAAATAACAGTTCGAAGGTTCATGCAGAATTTAATGAGGATTATATGATAGAGAGATCACAGAGAAATATGTATTCGAAAGAACAAATTTGAAATTTTCTTTTAGAATGGTTCTAATGACACGATCATCACGAAATTATGTACAAAGTTGTGTTTTAACATCTTCAAACGGGGTGCGAAGTTTCATCATGATTGAAACAATATTTCTTGAGTTAAACCGAAAAAAACAACGATATCGGGAAGAATACCACGAAATTTCATAAATTTTTCCCAATAGGTATCTTCAAAACTAATAACCTTATCGAATTGAAATTGGGTACACTGCTGTGGAATATGGAGCTTGAAGTTCGCGTTGGTTTTTTTTTTCAATGTTGAAATTTTGAAGAAAAATTTTTTCAGAATATACTGACTGCATGATCCCAACAAAATTTCGCGGGAAGTTGCGCATTGCTGTACTCCAACTAACTGCCAAGTTTCGATCTAATCGCTCCAGTAGTTTTTGAATTACCGCCAAAATAACGTCAAAACTTCAAGCGGCCGATTTTGCCCATTAACGAAGTTAACCATCGCATATTGAAATGCAACCTACCCTGAAAGTTTCAGGTCGATAGGATTATCCGTACGACCGTAATCGTGTCTACGGACTACCGGCCGAACAGAATCTATTTTGACACCGGATTCGTCATCAGTGAGTCCAACCAATTCTGAAATTTCATTGTACAGGGTGTTGAATCTCAGCTCGATACAAGTCCCATATTTCATGACATGAAACTGGAATTCTTCAATTTTTTGTATATGAATCGATTGAAATGTATAAGTGAAATTATACGTTTTATTTATCAACGTATGATACTGGGTTGTTCGAAAGTTATAAAAAAACGGAAATATTGGTTAATATAGAGACCAACCTATATTTTGGTAATGAAATTGATAAGATTTAGCATATATTGTTTTTACGCGCTTGTTCTGGGAAACAGCGCCTTATTGTTTCGTGACCATGTCTGTAATTTTCTAATTTTGAGCTGAAATTGGCCTTAAACGACTAGGTTGGACTCACTGATGAAGATTTCGTGGTCAAAATTGATTCTGTCCGGCCGGCCAGCCGTCTGTGTGTGCTCTAACTTTCGAAAGAAAGGACCTAGAGTCTGAAGTTAAGTTAATTGGCTAAATCTGCCGAATGGTTTTTGTGTGCCATTTGAAATTTTGATTTTTCAATGATTCGAAAAATATCTGTTCTGAATGAAACTTGGTTGGTGCATGAACAGTAACAATAAGAAGAATTATCCATAGAAATGTTTAAAAGAAAAATTTTTTTTAATTTTCATATCTCATTTAAACTTCACTGAAATCTCAGAGCACTTTATTTCAACCGAATCAGACTACCTCATTTCCCAGAGGAAAAAATCAATAGAAAATTTGGGAAATTCAAAAACTCGAAGACCCTGTTTCAGTCCCATCAGATATGTTTTCTTTGAATTGCAGGACAGCTGTGTCAATAGATCGTCAATCGACGTATTACAGTCGTCTGTTCACACTAGATGCTTTATTGCCTGGAACTTTTATCGGTACTTCCCCGTAGCGCATGAGCAGTGTATCGGAATCGTCACTACTTAACAACAGTGCTTCAAATTTCAGCTTGATCCTTGATTGGATATTCGTCTTTGGAGATATTGGAAAAAAAATATATCTGCTTTCGTGCTGATTTCCTGAGAATCATTGATATTTTCGAAATAACTCAAAAAATATTGATCGGATCATGACGAAACTTGGAACTTGATGCGCAAATTCGTGAAATTCCTCGATCATCTCATTGGAACAATTCGAAATTCAGAGATTTAGTTTATAAATATCGTTTATATTCTTATCATATATGGTTCTGGGCAATAGCGTGATACCGTTTCATCACAATGCATGTAGTGATCGAATTTCAAACCGAATATAGTCTTGAAAGATTAAGTTGGATTTCCTGAGGAAGAATCCGTGATCAAATTCAATTCTGTTCGGCCGACCGTGTCTGCTTAAATTTCTAAGAAAAAGGCCTAGAGCAAAATGGGTCGAAAGGTTTCGGAGTTATAACATTTCGATATGTTGAGGTTTGATCCAAATTTAATTGATGCGATCAGATTGAAGATTCGTCATAAGTTGAAGAATACCAACGCGCAACGTATTCACAATTTTGAGATGATCTTCTAACCATTAAAAAAATTTCAAACAAATGTTTTTCGAAAAAATTTTTTAGGAGAGTACAAATCATATCTGGATGAAATTTGGCACATACCTTGAAGTCAATATTTAACAACATTTCAACTCGATCAGATATTTATTTCATTTCATGAAACATACTGAGCATATTAGAAAAGAATGAAAAGCGGCGGTTCCGATTGTAATATTGAGGTAATGAAATCAATTAATCCCTCAGTTCACTCGAAGAATTGGGATAGGATCTCCGAAAATTTTAGTATTTGAGCAGCTGTAATGAATATGTAGGTAATGTAGGTTTGCATTCATAAGTTATTTGGTTGAGAAACCATGAATTTTTCCACCGTAGTTTTATGGCATGAGACTTTTTGTGCATATAACTATTTCGGAATTATTTGAAAGAGAATTATAATTGTAACACTCAATTCAACGTTATGAGTGATGGTTCCGTAAGAGATGCATAGAAAACATATGGTGCGGACACTCTTTGACATATTATTTTGGGTCCGAAATGATCGCTAATTGTTGTCAAAATACGGCTTTGTTGTCCTCCTCCAGTTACGGCGATAGATGCCGGCATAGGAAAATCTGCCCCAGAAAATCTGAAATATTTACGGAAGTTACTGACCTGTCATATCAAAACTAGTCAAATCAGAACCTCTTTCTGATTTTCCGAGTTGGACATTATTTTCAAGAATTTATGAAAATAAACTCATTTTGACAAATTGAAATCATTTCATTCAGTAAGAATGGCGATAATTTACATAAAGGTTTCCTTCATCTCTGAAACTTGATATTTTTGAATATCTGTTTATCACAAGAGGTATTTATTATCTCAATATTTAGTTCATGGAAAGAAAGTCTTGCAGAGTTTTCAAAAATACCTCAAGAAATCATTTGGAACGATAGACAGGTATACTACAATGAATTTGTCTGGTTTGAAATTCGTCTGATGAATTCGTATGAACATGTACAGCAAAGTGAAAATTCATAATTCAATTATAGTACACATGAATATTTACTCTAAATATTTTCATAATTATGTAACAAGATTCATTCAACTTTGGAATTGAATAGGTATTTATTAATAAAGGTACATACAAATTGATGAATCATATTTTCATGAAAGGAGATCCAAACTAGCCAATAAAATATTTTGGTAATATCAATCTTCCGTTCCGTTTTCCCGTTATTGTTTTGGCTTCAAAATGACTACTTGTATCCATCCATGAAAATATTCTTATTCCCTTATGCATATTTAATATTATTAATAAGTAGATATTCCACATTTGTTCAAACTCCTATATTATAAGAATCCATAATTTCAAATATCTGATTCATTTTTTGAGAAAAAGTTTCATCAGATCAATCAGATTATAGCTTAATTCATTTTAATTCAGCGGAATTAATTTTATGGACTTGAAACAGCGACCTTTGCGCCATCATCGTTTACATAGAGGAATAGGACAATATTTGACAATTCTAGGACCACGTTTTGAACCCGAAAATTTATTAGGTAATAGCATGATGTAAAAAACATCGTGTGCTCATCTGAAAAATGAGTGACGTCAGCTAGCAGAAAATGCACAAAATATACAACTCTTTGCATTTTCTGCTAGCTGACGTCACTCGTTTTTCAGATGAGCACACTATGCACATCCAGATCATGGGTAATAATAGGAAAGTGTCGACACCTGATATATTCTATGCATCTTGGGACCGTATTATCCATGATGTAAAAAACATCATGGTATTATCGATCGTCCTCCTTGAAAGGTTCGATCACTAGGAAAACCAGATTTTTGATGTGTTAGTGCGAGTCCACAACGGAGCACCAAGCACTGACCATGGCACCGACCATCGCAAATTCACGAATATAACCTATACAAAATATTGATTTGCTTGTAAAAAAACAAAATGAATTTTAAAGGTGAAAGCTGAAATTAGTTCTATGGTCAGTACAACGGTCAATATCATGAATCGAGGTTGTTTGCTTTTAAAAACAAGCTGTAAAGTTTTCTCGGTGCGGTGCTTAGTTCGATACTGCGATTTGGTTCGCCGTTGTGGATGCCTACTTACTGTGCCGACAGACATTTTATTTAGCTCTTCCACGTATCTAATACAAATTACAAATAGATTTGACTTGCCATCACAACGATACATACTTGTTAGACGCCGAAGTACACAAAACTTAGAAAGTGTTGTTATACTCTATGAATTCATCAACATTCGATGGTTCCGTAGTGTAGCGGTTATCACGTCTGCTTTACACGCAGAAGGTCCCCGGTTCGATCCCGGGCGGAACCAACTTTTTGGTTCCGTAATTTAACGCTTCACTAACGAAAAGATCCTCACGGCCTATTATAAACACAATAACTTCCGAAAGAAACAACGTAGAAACTCGATATATCTGTAGTAGGTGCGTGCAACCGTTTCGTCCAAATATCAGTAATTTTTGAATTTTCTCCCGAAAATGATTTCAAACCAGGTTCGACTCACTGATGATGAGTCCGTTGTCGAAACCGATTCTGTGTGGCTGGCCGTCCGGCCGACGACACGATAACTGTATTTTTGGAATTATTGGGAAAATTTTGAATTGGTGTATCTGCGGCATCATAGGTTGATGGCTTTCACCCATCCACGAAATCGGCTGTTAGGCCAACTGTAAGCACAATAACTTCCGGAGGAACCGACTAAAAACTTGATTTTTGTAGGGTAGGTTTAAGGCTTATTTACGAAGTAATTGAAAACCATCTTCCCTGACAACGAAAACCCCTCACCCGAAATTGAAAACCTCATCCGAATAAGAAACCGAACTCTGAAAGTCTGGCCGAAATACCAATATCCCCATATACAAAATAGGATATAATAACGTTTTGAGTGAAGTTTTTACATTTGAAATGAAAGCAGAAATCAGAATATTCCAGAAATCAATAAATTGGGGAAAAACTTTCGAAACTGAAAAAACCCTCTGGCTGTTCTTTTTGGATAATGACAACAATTCAGACAGAGAATCAATTTTAAACACCAAGTTTCAAAGTCTCACAAATAATCAGGTCGATTCTGTTTGCGTATTTCTATGAACCTTGCTATTCTTGTCATATTGCTATCTTTCTAATTTATAGCAATATGGTCATGATATTACGTATTCTGTTTCGAGTGTTATATAGCAATGTTTGTTATCGTCATAACAATAGTGCTATCATGGACTTCCATAATCGTTGATTTTAGAGCTGACAACACTGTATTTTGTCACTTTAGAGCTACAACGAAGAAGAAAATACCCTACTTCGTGAGTTTTTTTTATGATTTTGCATACATAACCTTTTTCTACGACTTTCATTCTTTCATGATTCATGTAAATATCGACATAAAAAATGTTAGGAAACGAAAGCGTCAAATCGACCTATATAAGCAATTTCCTGGATACCAATAGAATATTGGTTACCAGAAATCAAATACAGCAATTTTATTCAGGCGTTCATAATTCGAAATCCGATAAACTTTTTCGTTAGCACTTCAAAGGGATTATTGCTGTTATTGTGATGTTCAGAATAATCATCTCAACTGTTTTCTACTTTGCCTGTATTTTCGTCTAAGAGTTTTCCTTGAAATGAAATATTCTAGAGAACCTCGAACACATTTCCATTAGCATATACTAGCATTTTTTCATTCATATAAACATCGACTTATTCAAAAATGTTACGAACAGGAAAACAAACTAAAGTCAAACTGACCAATTTCCTGGAATATTGGATTCCAGAAATCAAATGAGGCAATTTTATGCAGGCGTTAATGATTCGAAATTGGATGAACTTTTCTGTTGGCAATTCAAAGGGATGGATGTTGAGATCATAAGAATAATCCTCTCAGGTGTTGCTTACTATTCTGATATTTGTGTCTAAGAATTTTCCTTAAAATTAAATATTCCAGAGAATCTTGCACAAATTTCTATTAGTACATACTTCCCTATCTTCAATTCATTCAGGCCTATTTTCGAGTTCTTGGATGAAATAATACTGAAACAAATGGATCTCTGTAAGATTTCCTTTCTAACCTATCTTGTTATCAAGCATAGCAAGTACTATTTTGAGGTTATTAAGATAGCAATATTGATAGCAAGATTCTTGTTAAAGTGACAGATCATATGGCTAAAAATCTTTCATCAGAATACCAATAATTCCAATCTTGCCATGATAGCAATATCTTTTTACTGGCAATATTGCTATTTGCAAACAGAATCGACCTGAATATGATCTACAAAATAACAGACGAGAACTGAGCTATTGTCATTGTCAACAAGTTACGAGCCCATCACAGATAACAGATTACTCTCTCTGTTATCTGTGAAGCCAATTGACAAACCTCTAGTGAAAGTCAATGCTGGAAATTAGCTGCTTTTATTCTCCAATGAGCCAAAATAACTGACTAAACACAAAATATGAACAACTTAAACTTCATTAATCAGACCAATTAGGTATAATAATAGCGAGATATTGCAGTGTCAAATTTGTGTGACGTTATTAACGCAAACGTTATTTTTGACATCTAAGCATGCGCAGATTCATTTTAAGAATAACGCGACGTTAATTGGCGTCTGAATTTAAGATTGCAGCGCCACGGTGGCCAGTTTTAGAACCTTACATACAGACATAGGTTTTGTTTTGATAGTCGATTTTGTACTGTTTGTTAGTGTTTGGTTTGATAATTTTTGATTTCACGATTTATTCGAAGACTTTTTAGACTTTCATAGTTGACGAGAGTATTACTGAGAGTACATATTCCATTCTTATAATCTAGGTATATATGTATCATCCTTCAATCTAATTGAGTGTAGCAACTCTAAAATTACGGGGATATAGTTAGACATTATTTATTTTCAGATCCAAATGGCAAGATTGACTTTGGTGGATTTTTTAGGCTGTCTTGAAAGTTCACTATTTTTATAGGGAAGGACTAAATACTCAATATATTGTGAATAAAATGAATACATTCACATGAAACTAATGCTACTTGTACCGTAAGCCTTTTTCATTATGGATTGACAAATAAATTTTCCAACACTCATATGATTGGTCTTGAGAAAGCTGAAATGAATAAGCCTTGTACAACTTTGCTTTCATCGGCAGAAGAACTTTGAGTAAAGAGTATTCATCACCAGATATTTCCTTGTTGAGACTCTTTTTGTTCAATAGTTGTTCTTTAATGATCAGTTTAACAGGCAGATTTCTGGAAGGCATAGCATTCCTCTTAAGTAGATTTCTCTGCTTGGATTGTGGGCCTGGAAAAAAATTGTCTTCATGAATGTGATCTAATATTTCATGAGCAATTCGTGCTCACCTCTAAAAAAATCATCATCATCGGTAAACTGCAGGTAACAGACTCTCGAAAATCTTGTTTGTTGGTTTTTATCGATTCTTCAACACTTTCAGGCCCGACTTGTTAAAGGAAGTTTCTTTCATCCTAACTCGAAATTTTTCACCGGGCTGTGGAAATCTATGGGAAGGGACATTTGAGTTAGCTTTTCTCATTAGAAGCACTTGTAAAATCACACAAACGCCAAGAAAAATGCATAAACTTTCTCATTTTCTTAACATTTCGTTCAACTTGTCAATGATAATGTCTGTACCTCGGGTTACTCGGATAGCCACCAGAGGGAGTAGCGCTTATCTTCATTCGCCAATAGCGTTAGCGTCTAACGTTATTTACGGAAAATTGCGAGCCGCAATTTACGTTGCGCTATTCTACATCGGAAGGATTCGTTAAGGTTCGGGTCCTTCCGGCTCCGATCACTGTCATAGAGAAGCTGTTTGTTAATATGTTTTTTGGTGTTAATTACACAACTTTCTCGGATTTTTTAAATCTATTCTATAATGCCTTCTACACACAACTGATATTAGACATAAAGATTTCTTAGTGCTACCAGAGCAATTTGTTTCATATATAGATATTTGTTACTTTTTCACGAATTAATACTTTTGGAAGCAACATGGGAGGTTCGAAATTAGAAATATTTTGAACCATTAAGGGATAGAATCACGAGTTTAGGACTTCACGTAAAAAACAACCACTCAAAACTTTAGGAGTTTGTAACATTAAAATCTGACGTCTCACATAACCTAACCAAAGAAACTGATAACCTCTGAATCAAGAACATAAGGAAGGAGCATAATGCCTCACGAAGTGGGTCCGGGATGGATGTTGCATATGGCCGACTTTCCTTTCACTTTGAAGAGAGAACGACTTGTTCTGAGACTTCTTTGTCCGAAAAAACGAACTAACATGAGTCATACTTGGAGGTTCAATATGGGCGCCTATGTCCCACTTTTATACGAAGTAGAAAAGCGTTATGCTCCTTCCTGTTGTTCTTCATTCAAAGCTGATAACTAACGCAATGATAACAAAAACGTGTAGCAATATGTCTACTTTTGGAATGACAGTTAAAACCTAAATGTTATTTTTAGCGTAACCGTAATAACATAACGTTTGCGCTATTCGAAAGTCGCAATATCTCTCTATGGTTCCCATGGGTTTCGGCATTGTGACACTTGAAAACGTGGTCGATACGACCGATACAAAATCCTCAAAATAGAATGTCAAGTCCATAGACGTATAAACTTACAGCTAGGGTAAGATTCACAAGAACTATAAAACTTCACAAATCCTAAGAGTATTCAATAAATTAATGATGAAACAAAAAACATTAAAGCGACCCTGTTAACATAATAATTTTATAGAGGATTCAAAAAGCGATAACGAAAAGACTTCCCCGTGAACATCTGCCCATCTTCATATTCATTGACATGATAAAGACACTTGACCATTAGTTTCTAAATGAAAATCAATTCTTTGAATTATTAGATTAATTGAAAAATTGCTACATTCCACATGAAGTTTCTCATGTCATATACATCTTAAATAATCCTTTATTGCTGAACATCAGGTTCCGTAGTGTAGTGGTTATCACGTCTGCTTCACACGCAGAAGGTCCCCGGTTCGATCCCGGGCGGAACCACTTTTTTTTTGGATTTTAGAATACTTGAATAATTCTTTGAGGATTTTATTCTCGACGAATGTATCGAGTTACCAATCCAAAAATTTCGGAAATTTTCTAGCAATGGGTAAGGAAAATTGCAGACTGAGACCTATCAAGAGTTGGAGTTTCACAGAGAATAAAAACTCATTCAATATATAGGCCATATTATTGAACCAGTTCAATTTGAGTTCTTTCCCATTTGAATTCGTGAGATTTCTAATTAGAAAACAGGTGTTTTATTCAATGGTTAATTTCATTTCATCGAATTTGAAAACTGAGATTTTCTAGTAGCATAGGTTTATTAGATTTTTTCAATTTCAAGTGAATGAAAATTGTTGAACAATTCATGTTTATTCAATGAAGAACAACGAAAAATAAAGCACATTCAATAGTGAAACTAATATGCTTAATTGGGGGTTGATAACTAGATCCCCGATTAGTGAGAATGATTGGAAGACAATTATGAAAAGAATGATATGTTGCTCAGTTTCATGAAGTTTTTACCTTCTATAAATAGGACTCTTCCTTCATCTGAACACTTAATCTGCATTGTCCAAACAAATAGAAAAGGGGCCCATTAAAAGGTATCTGAGTATCTACACAATTCTTCAAAGCTATTATAACACAAAAAGGTTTCACGCACTTATCAATAACCAAATAATAATCTGGTAAAACATAAATAATACAAAATGACAATTGCCGAATTACAATTAATAGTGTCATGCGCTCGGATTGGTCGATTGGTGGCGTTTCATCGGGAAGATACGTTTGGCAGGGTCAATGCGTGAAAAGATGACCGCGTTGGCAACATATTTGAACAAGCTCGCAAAAGCTGCTTACTTCACATCATTACTTTTCTAGAATTCTTCACGTGTTATTATCGCTTTATACATATTCAATCCATGGAAAGATTATTTTATAATAAGTTAAGCTGCGTTGGGCGGGATAAATATCTGAATGGGTGGACATTCTAGCTACCAAACAAAATTCGAACGAAGGCGTAGCAACTCTTGACTTTGAGTGCTTCCCCTGATTATTCAGACACTTGGCTAATGTATATGAATTCTTTTTTCACGTCTAAAATTGCCAGATTTATTCTGTCAATTGCCAGATCAAACCGCGCAATTTCCAGATCAAATCTCCCCGTTGCAATCGGTATCACAAATATGGCACTATTTAGAATGAATCGCAGATGTTGTACATATTCTATTTTGCTTATAGTTTTTGTATGCAGAAATCCACTCGCCATAATTAATCCAATCGCCATATAGAGATTGCATAACATTTGACCGAATCAGTCCACTTGCAGTCGATGATTCATAAGGAAATAATTTCCCATAAAAACAACCTAATAATAACAAATTCTCATATGGAAAAGCAATACCGTTAACCGAGATACTTCTGCAATTTTCAATTCATTATTCAACTATGCAACTATCCTTTCTAGTAATTCCGATGGATCATAATTAACTACGAGTGATTTACAAGTATTTTAATTTCATACCTCATTGTACTCAACCATTGTTCATAGGAATTAGGAAATCATCAACCATATACTTTTTAATAGATAGTAAATCATGATGTTTTCCTCCAGAGAGGAGAGACAGGTGACAGTAGAAAATATTTTCATGAGATTGATTCATAAGTGATGTAATCTTATAGATACGTGGATAAGAAGTTGAAAGAATTCCCAGCCACTTTGCATGATCATAAGTTTGTAGGTATTAGAAGCAAACATTTTTTTGTGTAGCAGCCAGAAAATAAATTTCCCTAGAAGTCATATACTATTTCGCATACATTCCTGAGCGCTTAGTATCATTATCATTTCTCTACGGAACAGTGTGAGAGTATTGGATTTCAGCTAGATTTAGATAGAGAACAGAACAAGTTTTTGCGCGCATGTTCTAGAGCTAGAGTCTCAAACGACTAACTGATGACGAATTCGGTGTCAAAATCGATTATGTCCGACCGTCCGACTGTATGCACGATTACGTGCGTAAGGAAAATCCTATTGACTTGAAACTTTCAGGGTATAGGTTGCATTTCGAAATGCGACGGTTAAGTTGTCTAACGGGCAAAATCGGCCGAACGGTCTCGGAATTAAAGTCATTTGAAATTTTGAGGTTATTTCCTAATATTGCCTCAGAGGCACATTTGGGACTAAAGTGGGTTTGCAAATATATTCATTTTCTAGTCGATATATTCATTAATTGCAGCAATATATTTATTTTGTATTCCGATATATTCGTTTTGCACTAAACGCAATATATTTACGAGTTGGAAGTTCCAAATATAAAAACATGCAAGATATTTATTAATTCGATGTATCGAACAACGTCAAGAGATGGCGCCCGGAAGCATGCAGTGTCCAGTAATTTTGATGAACATCTGAGTTTAATCACGCCGAATATTTGAGAAATAACACTTAGTATCCACAAATCATATGAAAATAAGGACTGGTAACAATATTTTCAAGCTTCTTCGAACTAGGATTACTGGATTGAGGGGTACTATATGCTTGCTTTGGTCGCGCCCTATCTTGAAGATGTTCCAAAGATCGAATTGATAAATATATTGGTTCCCACATTTCAAATATTTGAAACTTCCAACTCGTGAATATTTTCTGTTCGAAAGAATATAAATATATTGTATTGAAAAAAAAATATATCGTCACACCAATTTTGCAACTTATTTCTCGACAATATGATGAATATTAATATTTTTTAAATGATACAACTACTGTAAGGTTACTTGTAAACCTAAACGGACCTGTCATCTTTCGTTTTCAAGGATAGATTGTGAGATGTCGAGTGGAATGTTGAGTTAATAAATCAATTTCTACATTGATTCCATGATACTCTTTCTGAAAATTATAAGTTGTACAAAATGGAAAAGGATGGAGATTGAATCACAACCTCTTTCAGTGGCCATTAAAATCTTTTAAACAAGTAACAATCCTATGATCATAAGGATGTAACCTCACATACATCAAAATATCACAGGGTACGGTTTCGAGAAGCCCTATAGGAGAGTGAACCAGCTATCTTGCGCCACAGCCCACAAATCCAAATGACGTGGATCTGAACTGGAAGCGAATTAAGACTGGCGTATACGAGAAAATTCGAGCTGCGTACTCGGAATAATCGGATCCCAATTAGTCTGTATTTGTCGCACCGGCACACTCATATGGAGAAGTATCCGACGGAAAGTGCAACATTGTCAGTGAACGAGAGTTCTTTTGGAGCTCGTTTTTGATTGATGGTGAATTTCAGATGAATCAGACTGAATGAAGGTAATCGTTGTCTTTTATTTTTACCTTAAACTCATACCCAGAAGGTCTTTAGGTGTTATAGCTTCCTTGAAATTGGATTTCTTGGCTGCATAGCATATATATCCCTCGGAGTGAGGGATAATGAGCTGGAAACTCGTGTACACTCTCAATGTTTCATCAAGAATCATGTAGGGTGGCGGAATTCTGCCAATGAATTTCTTTTCTCTGATTTTGAATCCAATCTACAGAAATAATTCTGTTTCGTAGCTCATCACAATGTTTGCTTTAATATACTTCAACAACTCGCGAATTTTGAATAATCCGGTATGGCAATTGGTCAATACGGAACGAGAGTTCAAATTGGGTGAAACGCGGTATATCGCCTCATTCGCCTCCTACGTCATATGCCAAAGAACAATTTCACGATCAATACAACCGACGTTTTCTCTTAGCGTCGGTATTGTAAAACGTAACTGGAAGTTATCTTTAACTTTAACTGACAGTTTTGACAGTTATGTCCTAACATAACTGTCAAAACTGCCAGTTAAAAATAAAGATAACCTCCAGTTAAGTTTTATAATACCGACCCTTAGTGGAGTGAAATGTACTATAGAAGAAGGAGAGAGTAACAAGGACCCATTACGTCATGGCACGCCGCGAAGCTTGGAGCGTTTGAAGAGCCGATATGTGGAACCGTATTCAAAATATCGCATTAGAACTTTTTACGGTAATTGAATTTTTTAGTATTATGTATAGAATAATAGTTTCAAATGATAAAAAAATACCTGCCAGAGACCTATTCGAACAAGAGCTTAAAATCTCTTGATTTGACGTCAGTGTTTTTCTAGAATTGTTGCCTCCTTGTATACAGTGCGCGTCAAAATTTTGGAACAAATTCATTTTCTCAGGAGAAAAATATTTGGCAACAAAATCCTGAAACAGGTCAATTTTTTGCCACTTTTACCAAATTGTATGCATTTTTGAAGGGTTTTTGTTGCACCCTGTGCCATCACCATCAACCCTCTAAATTTTTTGAATAGGGAAAATGTGTCATGTGGTACTTTTTTGGCAAGGTCTTTGTATCTTCTTTATAGGCGTGCAGAAATTTCCAAGAAAAAAATTTTTGTTCAAAAAATTAGTTAGTTCATAGAGGTTTTCAGTTTGTGCACTTTGTCATGGCTCATTCACTTTGGGACGATATTACCTCATGAAATTTGTCACCGAATGAAAGTCGACCATTACAGTTTTATTCATGCACAACTTTCAACCTCTTTCAACCCCCTCACGTGAAAAATTAGAATGTGTGAAACACTGCGCTTCAGTTATGATCTTAAGTTAGCATATTATTAGTATGTGAAACATTTAATCGAAAAGTTTCAACTTCAGTAGAAACGTACTAATAATATACCTACTTAAGATCATATCTGAAGCGCAGAGTTTCACATTCTAATTTTTCACCTGAAGGGGTTGAAAGGAGTGGAAAGTTGTGCATGAACAAAACTGAAATGGTCGACTTTCATTCGGTGACAGATTTCATCAGGTACCATCGTCTCAAAGTGAATGAGCCATAACAAAGTTCACATACTGAAAACCTCTTGGAAGTCACGAATTTTTAAAAAAAAAATTCATTTCTTGAACATTTCTGCACGCCTGTAAAGATACAAAAATCTTGCCAAAAAAGTACCACATGACCCACTTTCCCTATCCAAAAAATTTAGAGGATTGATGGAGATGGCACAGCAAAAATCCATCAAAATTGCATAAAATTTGGTAAAAATGACACAAAAATTGACCTGTTTCATTATTTTGTTGCCAAATATTTTTCTTCTGAGAAGATGAATTTGTTCCATAATTTCGACGCGCACTGTATATACTGCTCCACAAGAGTAAGGGATGTCGTATTCGTTTTTAAAAGTGTGTAATCTTCAAGAAAATCGCAGTAAAATCATTTAAAACTCAATAACAACTTGAATCGATCCAATGAAAATCAGTATGAGACATTTCGTCAATCTGGTCGCCTTTTTTCTGAAGTTTGGTTCTTTGCATATGCTTCATGAATGTTCTTATTTCGAAATGAAGTCCGTTTATCAACGGCTTCGATTTGAAACGAGTTTTCTGATAATGCCAAGACGTAAATTAACAAACGCTGAGGCTAATAGGGCTATCGGAATGCTACAGGGTGGCCTTACTCAGGTTGTTGTAGCGGAAAGGCTCCAAGTCAGCCAAAGTGTGATGTATCGACTTTGGAATAGGTTCAGGGAGACAGGTTCCGTGTTGGAAAGACCAAGGCTTGGTGGGCGACGAAAAACAACACCTGCTCAGGATCGTTTCAGCGAGAAGAAAGCCTACATCTACGTGTGAAATGCTACGGAATACTCTTCAAAATGCAGATGGGGTCCAAATTTCCATCGAAACCATCAGACGACGTTTGGGAGAGGTGAATCTAGGTTCTAGACGTCCATTAAGAGGAGTTCCATCAACACGTGACCATAAGCGTCAAAGACTGGAATGGGCAAGGCAACATATCGATTGGAACTATCAATGGCGTAGTGTCCTTTTCACTGATGAATCCAGATATGGACGATTTTCAGATTCTCGAAGAATAAGGATATGGACAATCCCACGCATACCCCGTAATCTTCGCTATGTCCAAGAAGTCCATCCATTCCGAGGAGGTAGTGTTATGGTATGGGCCGGGATATGTTTCAACGGGCGCACAGAACTGAACATTTGTCCTGGGAATATGACCGCCTTACACTATAGGAAGCATGTCATTGACAATGTTGTGCCAAATTTTCACGCTGCTATTGGTGAAACTTTTCAATTTCTAGACGATAACGCTAGACCGCACCGTGCAGCCATAGTTGAGAATGCGCGCGAGGAGCTTGGTATTCCACATTTACCAATACCTCCGCACTCACCAGATTTGAATTGCATAGAACATGCATGGGATATGCTCCAAAGAAGATTAGATAATCATCAACCTACCCCAGAATCCTTAAATGATCTGAGAGAGCTTCTGCCCCGTTTATGGAACCAAATTCCTCAAGAAATGTTCAACAACCTCGTGTGTAGTATGCATGTAGTTATTGATGCCCGTGGAGGCCATTCATTGTATTGATAGTCTTGAAATGCTTGAATTCTCTGGAAATAAAATTTCGTCATTTTACTCGATTTTTCTTAACCACCCTGTTACGCTGCAGACCTACAGGCTAAAATTAATTTGCAACTTGAAATCATATTAATATGAATTTTCATCACAAAAATCTTATTTTAACTATATTTTTTTGAAATTTTAGTCAATGTTCCTAACTCATGTGGAGCAGTTTATTAATTGCTTGTTTAGGATATTACGGTCGATCCGCTCCCCTCTTCTCAACCAACATCAGATATCTCACAAAACCATAAGTTTCGCTCGTAATCAAACATATCTGATCGAACATACGTTCGTGATAAATACGAAAATACCGATCTCCTAAATTTATGGGCCCGATTACATACATTCCAATTCTTCGAATACAAGAATTATTGACCAGATACAAAGAAATAGGATATCGGGACTAGCGAGCAGATATAAGTAAGAAATATGGAACACCATTGAGCACAACTGGATTTTTATGCGCCTGCTGCTAGGCTCGCACGCCGGATCTCCTCCTTTCTTCCAGGAGGAACATATCGTCCATAAGTAACGGTCTGAATGGCCTACAGGAACTATGAGGACACATACCACGTCTTCCGCCCTGGATAAAACGCATCGAGATTCTCGGTTGGATGAAATTAAATGGATCGGTTATCTCGCTTAACTCTATCTCGAGCAATCTTACGGCGTTCTGGGGTCGAGGAACGAACTTGATGGCATTCTCAGTCTTGTATACAGGATGATTCGTAAGAAAATTTGTAGTATTTTCGATTTTATTTATTAGAAGACAAAACATTCTCACAACCTGAGAATTCCTTAAAATTAAATAAATTCAAGATGACCCATATACCTATATGTACATATACTTCTAGTCATATTGCTATCTTTCTAATTTATAGCAATATGCCTATGATGTTACGTATTCTGTTTCGAGTGTTATAGCAATGTTTGTTATGAATTTTGTCATAACAATATTGCTATCATGGACTTCCATAATTGGTGATTTTAGAGCTGACAACACTGTATTTTGTGACTTTAGAACTACAAGGAAAAAGAAAATAACCCTAATTCGTGACTTTTCTTTGTGTTTTCGCATACACAACCTCTATCTACGGCTTTCTTTATTCATGTTAACATCGATATAAAAAATATTAGGTAACGAAACGAGTCAAATTGACCAATAACCAATTTACTGGATACCAATAAAATATTGGTTATCAGAAATCGAATGCAGCAAATTTATTCAGGCGTTAATTATTCGAAATTCGATAAACTTTTTCGTTGGCACTTCAAAGGGATTGTTGTTGAGATGATTAGAATAATCATCTCAGCTGTTGCCTATGCCTGTATCTTGGTCTAAGAATTTTCCTTGAAATTAAATAATATTCTAGAGAACCTTCAACACATTTCCATTAACATATACTTTTTTTATTCATGTAAACATCGACTTATTCGAAAATGTTACGAAACTGAAAAACCAATTAAAGTCAAATTGACCAATTTTCTGGATACCGATAGAATTTTGGTTTCCAGAAATCAAATGTAGCAATTTTATGCAGGCGATAATAATTCGAAATTCGATGAACTTTTCTGTTGGGAATTCAAAGGGATGGCTGTTGTTGAGATCATTAGAATAATCAGGTCAGCTGTTGCTTACTATGCCGGTATTTTAGTCTAAGAATTTTCCTTAACATTAAATATTCTAGAGAACCTTGAACAAATTTCTATTAGCACATTCTTCCCTATCTTCAATATTTTCGAATTCTTGGAAGAAATAATACTGAAACAAATGGATCTCTGTAAGATTCCTTTTCCAACCTTTCTTGTTATGAAGCATAGCAAGTACTATTTTGAGGTTGCTAAGATAGCAATATTGATAGCAAGATTCTTGTTAAAGTGACAGATCATATTGCTCAAAATCCTTGATCAGAATACCAATAATTCCAATCTTGTTATGATAGCAATATTTTTTTCCTAGCAATATTGCTATTTGCAAACAGAATCGACCTGAATGAGTGGTTAAATCGAAGCTACATTGGGCCTTATTTATGGGGGAAGTGAATTAAACCCAGTTGAATTTTGTCGAAGTTTCGGACATTGATTTATTGATATTCGAATACAAAACATTGGGGTAGCTCTTTATCATGACTGAAAAGTTGCAGATACGATGACCTAATCATTCATATATAATTACCTTAATTCATTTTGGATCTTTTAAAATCAACCACTAGATCATCAACACGAATTTAAAACAGGTTGTGAACATTAAAATGACGGAAGTCGCTAATTTGATGTTAGTCAGCTGTTCGGATCGATGATCCACAAATAGGAGACATTACATCCAAGTCCAAGTTGACAACCCAATAATTTCGAGAACTTCTACGACTGGGAAAGGGCAATATCAAAACGAATTTGGCAGGATGAGGTTGGCTTCATTTATAAATATCCGTAAACTGTACCTCGTCTCTTCAAACCAGGTAATTGGATACAAATATCGATATTTGTAAAGGTCATGCCTGATTGGCCGGAAAGTTTGTATTTAGTTATATACAGAATGAAAACCTGCATCCGAAATAGCAAATCTGATTCACGAAACACTTCTTTTGCTAACTATAAAGGGTTCGCAGGTTACCTCTGGCCAAATTTCATAGGGTGATTCTATGAGCAATTCGCAACAAAAAAGATCGTACAGAGTATGGTCCAATTATCTCCCATTGTCGAGATTCTCATGTTTTTTAATGTGTCACCACATTTCCACACAAAACATGAAACAACTACGAGCAAACACTACCCCCCAGTAGCACACAATCTTGGCTAAACATTGATTCAATATTAGCCCAATATAGATTCATCGTACATCGAAAAACGAGTATACGCCAATGTTGGCCCAATATAATAATATAAATTTGTGATAAGGCCAATATTGTGAATTGGTACTTTTGCCAATATTGGCCCAATATTGGGATGAGTGGACTGTGCCAATATTGTTTATCAATGGAAATGCCAATATTGGGCATAAGTTATTAGCCAATATTGTAAATCACATTGCTACCAACATTGGCCAATTATCGGGATAAGTGGATTGCGCCAATATTGTTTATCAATGGTATCGCCAATATTGGTCCAATATTCGGCATAGTTTTTCAGCCAATATTGTGAATCACATTGGTGCCAATATTGGCCCAATATCGGGATAAGTGGATTGCGCCAATATTGCTAATCAATGGTTTCGCCAATATTGGTCCAATATTGGGCATAGGTTATAGGCCAATATTGTACATCCAATTGCTACCAATATTGGCCCAATATCGGAATAAGTGGATTGCGCCAATATTGTTTATCGATGGAATCGCCAATATTGGTCCAATATTGGGCATAGTTTTTTACCCAATACTGTGAATCACATTGGTACCAATATTGGCCCAATATCGGGATAAGTGGATTGCGCCAATATTGTTAATCAATGGTTTCGCCAATATTGGTCCAATTTTGGGCATAGGTTATAAGCCAATATTTTGAATCACATTGCTACCAATATTGGCCCAATATCGGAATAAGTGGATTGCGCCAATATTGTTTATCGATGAAATCGCCGATATTGGTCCAATATTGGGCATAGTTTTTTACCCAATATTGTAAATCACATTGCTACCAATATTGGTCCAATATCGGTGTAAGTGGATTGCGCCAATATTGTTCATCAAATGTATCGCCAATATTGGTGAAAAAGTTCTTTTGGCCAATATTTAAAATTACATTGCTACCAATATTAGCCCAATATTGAGATGAGTGGATGGCGCCAATATTGTTTATCCATGGTATCGCCAATATTGATCCAATATTGGGCATAGTTTTTGGGCCAATATTGTAAATTACATTGCTACCGATATTGGCCCAATGTCGGGATAAGTGGATTGCGCCGATATTGTTTGTCAATGTATCGCCAATATTAGTCCGATATTGGGAATGGGGTTTTAGCCAATATTGAAAATAACATTGCTACCAATATTGGCCCAATATTGGGATGAGTGGATTGCGCCAATATAGTTTTCCACCGTATCGTCAATATGGGTCCAATATGGGGCATAGTTTTTTGGCCAATATTGTAAATAACATTGCTACCAATATTGGCCCAATATCGGGATAAGTGGATTGCGCCAATATTGTTTATCGATGGTATCGTCAATATTGGTCCTATATTAGGCATGGTTTTTTTGCCAATATTGTAAATCACATTGCTACCAATATTGGTCCAATATCGGTGTAAGTGGATTGCGCCAATATTGTTCATCAAACGTATCGCCAATATTGGTGGAAAAGTTCTTTCGACCAATATTGAAAATTACATTGCTACCAATATTAGCCCAATATTGAGATGAGGGGATGGCGCCAATATTGTTTATCCATGGTATCGCCAATATTGGTCCAATATTGGGCATTATTTTTGAGCCAATATTGCAAATTACATTGCTACCGATATTGGCCCAATATCAGGATAAGTCGATTGCGCCAATATTGTTTGTCAATGTATCGCCAATATTAGTCCGATATTGGGAATGGGGTTTTAGCCAATATTGAAAATAACATTGCTACCAATATTGGCCCAATATTGGGATGAGTGGATTGCGCCAATATTGTTTTCCACCGTATCGTCAATATTGGTCCAATATGGGGCATAGTTTTTTGGCCAATATTGTAAATAACATTGCTATCAATATTGGCCCAATATTGGGATTAGTATATTGCGCCAATATCGTTTATCAATGGTATCGCCAATATTGGGCATAGTTTCTTGGCCAATATTGTAAATTACATTGCTTCCAATATTGACCGAATATTGAAATGAGTGGATTGCGCCAATATTGTTCATCAATGATATCGCCAATATTGGTCCAATATTTGGTATAGTTTTTCGACAGTATTGTAAATTACATTGCTACCAATATTGGCCCAATAAAGGGACAAGGGGATTATGAGTGTGAATCGTTTTCCTGTGGAACTTCGGTTAATGGCAAACTTTGGAGGCTTGCAAAGGACATACTCTAGAAGAATATACTGTAAGATTTCTGAATTCCCTTGAAAAATCGAATACTTTTGGTTATATTATTCCTTTCAGGTTGATTATTTTCGACGATATATCGAAGCATTTTGTACATGTAAAAGTAGAATTTCATCTGAACGGATGGGTAAATACATCAATTCTCATGAATTTACCGACTAAGCTTTCCACTGTTTCAGGGGACTTCATTTTGGAGATATTAATCCGAACTGAAAGCTATCCAGATAAGTATTCTGATACTACACAAGCAGAAATTCCGAACAATTTTGATTATCTTATTGTCTAGAGTCTAGAGGAGATATTCAATCTAACGCGTGTTCGAGTCAAAAGAAAATTCTGCAATTTATTCAGGCGATTGGGACCAGTTAAAACAATTTATTGTATATTAAAAAATAGGAAATTAAGTAACTCAGTATTAATCGAATATTCAGAAATAAATTCATTTATGCTAATTCTGAGGTTATTTCGCACTTACAGAATACTTTCAACGTATTTCACCAATGAAGGTACATAATTCCATAATATAGGTTATTATCTGTGCACAGAAAATTAAGTCCCACCTGTTGAGGTTGAAATAATCAATAAATCCTTAAAATAAGTATTAGTTATAATTTGCATTTCCAACGAATAAATCTCGAAAAACATTCCCTTGTTATAGCCTCCCGAGAGTGGCTTCCGCCTATCCAGATGCTGTTTTATTGCCCTTTGCTTACATTTCAAGGAGTTGTCGCGTATCATTCTTCGATTCACATTTTATTTTTACATAATATTCCTTTTTGCATCCCGATAGTTGTTCCATCCCTTCACTTCCTAATTCATTAGTGTGCAACCAATCTTTTTACGGGCTTGTTTTGGGGAACCCGCATCATCATTTCGTCACGATGTCTGTAATTTTCGAATTTTGAGCCAAAATGGGTATCAAACGACTAGGTTGGACTCACTGATGAAGAATCCGTGGTCAAAATTGATTCTGGCGTTCGGCCGTCCTTCCGGCCGTGTGCGCTGTAACTCTCGAAAGGAACTATCTAGAGTCTTGAAACTTTCAGATTTGGTTACGAGCCTGAATATCTCGGTTAAGTTCGTTAATGGGCCAAATCTGCCGAATGGTTTTTGTGCTACAGCCATTTGAAATTTTGATTTCTCAATAACTCGAAAAATATTTATCTGATCGAAAGGAAACTTGGTTGGAAGATGGACAGTGTCAATGGGAAGAATTATCCATGAAAAAATTGGAGAAGAAAATTTTTTTTTTCGAAAATTTTTATATTTCATTAAAATTTCACTGAAATTTCCAAGTCACCATTCCGCACTGTGAACAAGCGCGTAAAAGCTGCTGACTTAACGTCAGTGCTTTTCTAGATTTTTTATAGTTAAGGTCGGCCTAACTACCAAACGTAAAATGAAAAGCCATTTAGAGACTTGATTTTTTTTGTTGAATCGGTTCAATTCCGAAAGCTGAATTCGCGAATGGGTGAAATCATCCAATGATGCCACATATATATATAATTAATTACAAGAAATTCGACACATTTTTTTTCTCAATATCTCCAAAGATAAATATCAGATCGAACTGAACTTTGAAACACTGTTGTAAAATACTGAATCGAGGTTCTCACCAATTTTATTGAAATCTGATGAAAAGCTTCCGGTTGAAAAATTCTTCAACAAAAATTCCCAAAATATTTGAATACATTTTAACAGTTTTCCACCCCTACGATCCTAACAAAATTTGTCAGTTTTAAGTATTTTTCTACTTACTACATAGTTTGAATCTGTTCGCTTCTGTTCTTCTTGGAATATTGAGGAAATAACCTCAATCTTCCAATATCTCCGAATATAAATATCGGATCAAACTGAAATTCGAAGCGCTGTTTTGAAATATTGATTTCAAGCTTTATACCAATTTTCAATCTGATCGTGTCGATAGTCATCGAGATATTAAGGAAATATTCTGAAAATTTCAAATAACAACAGAATTTTACATATTTTTTTCTTAATACCTCCGGAAATAAATATTAGATCAAATTGAAATTGGAAAAAACTGTTGTAGAATACTCACTCCAAAGTCGGCGCTGAATTTCATCGAAATCTATTCAATAAATTAGAAAAAACAATTGTTTTTTCGATAAATATGTGAATAATTTTCGAAAAACAATTTTTTCTTGGTTCGCGTTAATATATTCTCCGAGTAATTACGAAGTTTGATGTAGTCGCATATGTGCTTCTCGACATATCCAGGAAATTTCAAACAACGAAATTTGACAATTTTTTTTCATATATTCCCGAAAGCAAATATCTCAAGTTTAAATTTGAAACTCCGTTTTTGAATATTGATTCCAAGGCCTGTGACGGATTTCATTGAAATCTGATCAAAATGTTCGGAGAAAAAAAAAAATTTCCACAAAAATTTCAAACATTTTCGGGTAAACATTTTCTTTGAATTTTTTAACCACTGGATCCATACGAAATTTTGCGGAAGGTTTCGCTTTGGTATCCTTCAACTTATTACGATGTTTCGATCTGATCGCATTTGTTTTTCTTGATATGTTGAGGAAATAACTTCAAAATTTTTGTCATATTTCTCCGAAAGTAAATATCGTATCGAATTGAAATTTGAAACGTTTTTGTTGGAAGACTGATTCTAAGATATATGTGCCAAATTCAGTTGAAATCTGATCAACACTTTCCGAGAAAAAGAAATTTCCAATGAAAATTTCGAAAATTTTTGAATAATTATTTCTATAAATTTTTTAACAATTAGATCCATACGAAACTCCACACTTATTTGTTTGTTGGTATTCAAGAACTTGTCACGAAATTTCAATTAGATCGAATCAGTTCTCCATGAAATATCGAGAAATTAACCTCAAAATTTTATATACTCCAAAACAGTTTGGTCTATTTGGTCCAATAACGAACTCAGTCGAGATTTTCAGGATCTAAGCCCAACCTGAGAAATTCAAAACTCTAGGTCCTTTCTTTCGAAAGTTAGAACGCACACGGCCGGACGGACAGAATCAAATTTGAGTCTAACCTAGTCGTTTGAGACCAATTTCAGCTCAAAATTCGAGAGTTGCAGACATTGTGACGAGACGATAACGCGTTATTCCCCAGAACAAGCCCGTAAATACAGTGGAAATTAACGAATACATATTCATTAAAACCGTTAAATAAGAAAGTAAAAGGATAGAAAACCATAGGCGATTTAAAAGCTGTCTGTGCAAAATGCCTCCATTCAATGTAGAAAGAGAGCATCATTAAGGGGTTACAGGTTCCCCGTAAGTTCAGGTACGATGACGAATGACGACAGAGCGAGCTAATAGCTCTGGGAGCTCCTGTATCGTTATAATACAAATTGTATGACAATTGATTAAAACATCTACATATTGATTGAAGCCAACCCTATCCAAATGATGAATTGAAAAAATAGTTCGAGCTCTGAGCGACAAAAACATCGAAAAACGATAAGTGACAAACCCTTGCAAGGGGCAATAAAATAACATCTGGTAACTTCTAAATGACGTCAACAGTTCGATGGTCGCCTAAAACAGATTTTTCAGGACCTTCCGTTTTTTGTTGGTTAAAATTTATAATTTTCATCCTCATCAGATTTTGAATGCTATGTTTTCTTGCTCTCTTCAACGCGTGCGGAAATCATTGTAATTGATGAATAATGAAGTAAAAAAAACAAACCTTCTCCATAATTTGAAGATTCATACTTCCATACATTAATAATCACGAAATTTCACTGAAATGAGTGAAATATCAAATAACGCGGTCTCCTAACTCACAGAAGGATAATAATCAGCAGCAATAATAAACCTTCCTCTCCTTAACCCGGTTTAAAAAGCTTAATATTCTATTAAAGTGAAAATTTTCCTGAAATACTTACCTAACCAACTAAATCAATACAAAAACAGTTCAGAGTTACTCAGCGTTGGTCGTAATCAAAACAAATACAATGTAATATTTCGCATCATAAGCCTAAACTCGTATGGTCATGGGTAGCCCAAGGGTAGAGCTTTATACTTGCGGCGCAGATTGTCCGGGTTCTATTCCCGCAGCGGACGATTGGTTGGTGTTGGATTTTTCAGGTTGGTGGTTTCTCGTATTTCTATAGGTGGGTCGTACGTCAGAGTCTCAAGTTGGTGGGTTTCAGGAAGGTCGGTGATGGGGGGTGGTGGTTGGTCATGAGTTTCGTAGTGGGTTGATTCGGTGTATTTTTTTACTTTTTGAATATTGGGCCAATATTGGTTTCCAATATTGGTATCCAATATTGGGCCAATATTGGTATTCTATATTTGACCAATGTATATTTCCAATATTGGGCTTATGTTGGTAACCAATGTTGGCCCAATATTGCAAAAGGTCAACATTCTTTATTGGGTCAATATCGGTATTCGATGTTGGGCCAATATAGATATTCAATATTGGGCTTATATTGGTTTCCAATGTTGGCCCAATATTGCAAAAAGTCAACATTCTTTATTGGGCCAATATTGGTATTCGATGTTGAGCCAATATAGATATTCAATATTAGGCTTATATTGGTGTCCAATGTTGGCCCAATATTGCAAAAAGTCAACATTCATTATTGGGCCAATATTGGTATCATATATTGGGCCAATATGGATGTCCAATATTGGGCTTAAATCGGTATCCAATGTTGGCCCAATATTTCAAAAAGTCAACATTCATTATTGGGCCAATATTGGTATCATATATTGGGCCAATATGGATGTCCAATAGTGGGCCTATATTGGTATCTAATATTGGCCCAATATTGCAAAAAGTCAACATTCTTTATTGGGCCAATATTGAGAAACTATGTTGGGCCAATATTTTCACAATATTGGCCCAATATTGGTCCAATATTTGTGTGCTACTATGGCCACTTGGTGGTAAATAACGGCATCGCAACACAGCCACATTCAACTCATTAAACCCACAACCCACTGAGAAAAGAATTAACTAGAGCGGCCACCCTGATGCTCGCGGTATGTCAAGCTTCCCCCACTCTCTGGTACCCTACTAGCTGACTCGTACTAGGCAGGCTCTTATAAGAATTGCATTATTCCGAAGTTCAATTCGTTTATATCAACCCTTTTTGTTTTGATGATTACAATAGAAAGAATGGGAGTGTCCGTCGCTTTTGAACGCAATATCAGGAAGAAAAATAGGAAAATTGCAAGTACCGAGGTGAAAAAGAAGTTCCTCTTTATCGTTTACCTTAAGATCCCGAATTCACGGAAAATTCCTTCAAAAGCAAGGAATTTCACAACTACCAATTTTGAAATATGCTCACATTTTCAGTCAGTGGTGAGACCTAAATTATTGTTGAAATTACACGAGCTAGAGTTAGTTCACAGAAATTTTAATTGAAATTACTTTATACACCTTTTTGAGTTCAATTTACCATAGGAATGATAAAAAGTAAAATATATCTTTAATCGTGTTCCAATGATTGTAAGCCTTCCCGCCTTCAAAGGCCGATTACAGCAAAAAAGAGGCCCATAGATTACTATTTTTTTCTTACGATTTTGGTAGTTAAGGATTGGCCAAACTTTTTAACCAAAAGGTATGAACACTTCCTTTTGTATTTTCTAGTTGATGTTGAATGTTTGAGTGAATCCTACTGAAAACTAAAGTTCTAACTTTCAAGCCTTTTTCGGGTAACTTTGAGTGATTTCAGATAGCTGAGTTATATTTCATCCAAACAACACTAACTGAGATCATGTAACAGAAAAAAAATCTGTAAAATACCTACTACATAAAAAGAAATGAAATTTTTGAAACCTCGCTGTCATCGCAAAAAACAAAATACTATAACTCGAAAACTATACAGAAAATTGCATTTTTGTTTTTCAAATATGCCTTGTTCATAGTGAAAAAATTGTGAAACGTTCCAAAATATCAGAATCTTGAATGGATAATAAATTTGGCCAGGCATAAAGCAGAGAGAGTAAAAAACGTTTTAGAACATTTCATCATACAGAATTCAAAAATTTGGAAAAGCACTGCCTTGCTATAACTTCGAAACTGTTTGGCCGATTTGGCCCATTGACGAACTTAACCGCTGCATTCCGATGCATGAACTACCCTACAAGTTTGAAGTGGCCAGCTGGCTTCGTTTGACAGTTATCGTGTCCACGGCCGGCCGGACAGAATCGATTTTGACACCGGATTCGTCATCAGTGAGTCCAACCTAGTCGTTTGAGACTAGGCTCAATCATCGAAAATTACAGACATTTGGACAAAACGACAGCACGCTGTTCCCCTAGAACATGCGCGCAAAAATGCCTCTCACTTCTATATCACTTATATATAACGAATTTTCAATTGATAGCGAAATATTTTTTCACGGTTTCTGGCATTATTCGATCGTTATGTCCATAAAAGTGAGATTTTCCATTTATAAATTAGACGTCAATGAAGATCTTGAAAAATAAAGCAGTTTCCACGTTTCACATCGAATTTCTTCTGAAGCTCGATATGAACTGACATCTAATCTAGTTTTTGAAATGAGATCCTATAATATGAAAGTTTTTCAAGGTGTTTTATATCATCGTAGAAAAACGTCATAAAATGGTACTAATGCTAACGTATTGAATCAACATACATGGATGATATTCTAGGAAAATGACGGTAAGACTTTGGTTTACTGAAAATCAGTTATGTAAATAAAATAAGAACATGGCGATTTTGCGCTCTCATCCGATTCTAATGGTACCATTTTTGTTTCGCGGAAATGCGCTGTTGCCAAATTGGTCATTTCAGATTACTGGAAATCTGATGTGAAGATGGTTCGTAGTAGACACCATTCTAGCGGGCTAAGTGATTCATGATATGACATTTGAAATTTGCCGGAATGCGCTGTTGCCAAGTAAAGGAAACTGATAACCCTTGAAAATAGATCTTAGGGAATTTCAGTTGCAGAATATTGATGAATATGAGAATTTTCACTTAATGCGCTGTTGCCAGGTTGTTCACTCCGGATTACTACTGGAAATCGGGTATCGAGATGGTTCGAAGAGGATTTTATTTTATTGAGCCAGGTATATTATTATAACAATAGTGCATTATTGAAAGGAAACTAACATGAACTAATTCCTATTTTTGTTTTCAACAAGTGGACAGATTACTCTGTTGGACGAATCGACTGCATATGATATTCTTTATTCACGGAAATGAGGTGATTCCAGCACATTTTGAAATTGAATGGTAAAATATTTGAGAACCTCGGAAAATATTTTTTTTTAATATCGACTATTGCGTGAATAATTCCGAATCTGACATGGAGATGGCCCTAATATAAGTAGAAATCATTCATTCAAATCCGGTGAATCTTTAAACCCAATTCGGAGAGTGTTGCTTCAATATTATCGATACCTATAGATATGCATGTCATTTAGATATAATTTCTATTGTTTTGTTTGCTGTGGTAAAGCTGGTCACCTCTGAATTTTTCATCAGACAAATTGCTTTGTGATGATTTTTCGTCGTATTGTAAACAATTGATATCTGAGTAAAATTTCAATTGCCAGCAGCCAGCGACTTTTTGCTGGCCCGATCAGTATAACCTGATTACCTGTCGAGTCCGCCAATTTATCTGCTCTGAGATTGAATTTTGTACCTATGCATCTATAATAATTAGATCTCGATAGAATTTCATTATTACTGAGAGTTTTCCGGTAGAGAAGGATTTACTTTCTGCAACACTAGAGGGTATATTATGTTAATATCACTTAATCATATATTACACGGTATCGATAAGACAAGATAAGGCCGGACGCTCGCGAGCATCAACCAACCCTCGACATGATTTTATTATAACAGAAATTGGTCTGGTTGAAACGAATCTTCATATTTTGTGAGCAAACAAATCTAAGTTTGAATCTGATTGATCATAAGTCTCATAGGGGAGGGACAAGATCAGAAATACGAGCGTAGCGATTAGCGAATTGTCGCCCGGACGTGCGCATTTTGATAACCAGTTGGTACAGTTTTCCATGAAATTCAGGAAAAATGTTTAGTAGGACAAGTCTGGACTACAGATATTGCTACCATGCTAATAAGATAATGACTCGGAATAATTTTCACTTGAGATTTTCTTCATATAAGAAGCCCTATCGCCTTATTGTATATTGAACAAAATTTTGAGTGATTTTCCCGTCGCTCTATTGAAACTAATCGAATCCAACCAGCTTTCTCAGAGTATGGCTAGGATTTATGAAAAATACCATAATAATGAAAGTTTCCATTAATAGAGTTTCCAATTATTTGCAGAGCTCGTAACTTGGCATTTTCTTAAACTTCGCATATTATATCGAAAGCAACTTCAATACTTCAATAGAATGTTTTCCACTTCGAACTATTTCGACATTAGAACTTGGCAACAGCGCATTCCCGCAAAACAAAAATGGAACCATTGGAATCGGATATAGCCCCAAAATATTACGTCAATATTGTTTTCCGAATCAGATTTCGAGTAAACCAAAGTTCAGCCAAAATCGTTACTTTCCATTTCATAAAAATTTTATTCATCATAAAACGGGATGTCAATTACTTGCAAATCACTCGACTACTATTTACACCTTCAATTTTATTCCCACGGTGACCATATGAATTTTCAAGCATAGGTACATTCAATAATCTCGTGAATGTGACCTACATAAACATAAACAGTATTCTATCGGAGTAACAAGTCAACCTCACAAACGGATTATAAAAACATAAAATCGTCAACCTACTATTCATGAACACTAAACCTTTACCACTCCTTTGTTCTTATTCCTATTGACATTTGAGAATTATGAGCAGAAACTTGAAAGAATGAAAGATCCCATGAATGACACTGTGTGATTCCACTGAACTAATAATAATAATAATTAGTTCAGTGGTGTGATTCGATTTGGAGTTCCATATCTATGATGTGCACTGAATTATATTATCAGAGTTTTACCTTCATTATTTTTTAGATTTTCACTTCCAACATCTGAAACAGAACTATTAAAAATTGAATAAAATTTGTTATTTTTTTCATGAAAAACGCCCTTGCGGATTGCAGTATCAAACTATTTATCGAGGGCAGTTTTTCGCAGAAAAGATTGCCTAATGAACAATACAGGAACAATACAAACTATAAATAAAACGTACTGTCACCTTTCAGAGTACAAATATGACTCTTTCATCAGACAAACCAGAAACTTTCATGAATTATTTTCTTTCGATTTGAGACTTTTGTCACATTTCAATGTGACAAAGTCAAAAATTTGAACAATCGCGTAATGCTCCTGACCTCACGTCAGTGCTTTTTTAGTATTTTTTTTTAATTTTTCAGGAGTCCTAATAAATGGTCAAAGGTATGGCGAAATTTAAACGAAACTGTCATGTCCATTTTTACGTTTACTAAAATGTAACTCTATTTAATGTGCATACATTGTCATGGCTGATTGTTGTTTTCCAACTAAAATAAGAATTGATTCATCTTATGCAATATAATTGATTTATCATCATCCATTTATTTATTCACATATACGTAAAGAATTTTTTTTGTTTCATAGTTTCTCTCATCATGCTTATTCGTGGGGAAAGAGAATCAATTACTGCTTTGAAAAATTTATTTTACCCAGCACGAAATCCGTTTGCCATCTCATGAATTATTATAGTTTCACGGTAACTTCACAAATCTATGTTTACATAATATTCTGCGTTCACTACCAAAGCACCCTCTGACAGAACCTCAAACAAAAAAGATGTTACCCAAAAGTTTATTTTCCAAAGCTGAAATAACTTACTGGAATTGACTATTACCGAGGAGGAATATAAAACTGCAAGTCACTTGAGAAATGGAGAAGTAGGAAATACCCCCATCGGGAAAACTGTCCTCAGATAGCTATCTGATCTTCTCCAGGGTCAGGCACTTTGATACAGAGATTGACTTTGAAAGTTGGTGAACTTTTTGTGAACGTTTTCAACGTTATCATCCAAGCATTTGTTTTATGTTCATATTTTTCGAGATATGAACCGAAGATTGCCTAAAAGGATTAGGAAGGACTAACTGATGAAGAATTTGTGGTCAATTAGTTGATGGGCAGAATCTGCCTCACGGTTTCGGAGTTTCACCAATTCAACATTTTTATGTTATTTCCTCGATATTTCGAGAAGTACTGATGCGATTAGATTCAAACTTGGCAATCAACCCAACAACAAGGCGCTAAATTTAAGTTCGTTTGGATTTATGCTTTCGTTAATAACAATAATAATAAAAAAAATTGATTATAAATCAAATAATATTTTGAATGGCAGAATTTCGGGGTGAATTTTACCCATCCATGAACATAAACTCTTTTTTTTGCTCTAAGCATGCTTTATTCGTTTTGGGCCTACATAATTTTTTTCTAAAGTTATCTATGTTCATAATCGGCCGCTATAGGTTGATCGTAAACTTATAACTGAAACGAACAACATAGAATTTCGATATTTGTAAAATAAAATTCATGAATTTGTGAAACCCGTCCAGAGATTTCGTAGATATGATTCTCACCAATTTTGCATGAACCTACACACCATCATTTTTAGACCAATAACAAATTTAAATTAGATCATATATTTCAAGAAATATTGTGAAAATAAAATTGCGGCTGGACATATCGGTAAAATCATTGGGTTGATTTCGCTCGTTCAAGAATTCAACCCTCGTAATCAAGCTCGAAATTAATAGCTAACGGCCAACCATGAACACAATAACCTCCGAAAGAAATAACTTAGTAAGTCGATATTTGTAGAGAAGGTTTGGACCTTAATTACGAAGGCCGAATTCGTGGATGGGTAAAATCCCCCCAATGATTCCGCAGAGATCACCATTCAAAATTTTATTTTCCCAATATTTACAAAAATACAGAATAGATCGAATTTGAATCCAGTACTTTATCAGAAAATGACAGTTTGAAGGTTCATACAGAATTTAATGAGAAAAATTTGATGAAAAGATCTCAGAATATTGAATATTTGAAAAAAAAAATTAAAATTATTTTTTCAAATTGTTCTAATGACACGATCATCACAAAATTTTGCACAATGTTGTCCTTCAGCATCTTTGAACTAGCCGCTAAGTTTCATCACTATTACAACAGTATTTCTTGAGTTAGGTATACAGAAAAAATAACGATATCGAGAAGAAAACCACAAAATTCTACATATTTTTTTCCAATATCCCCAAAAACTTAGAACCGAATCGAATTTTGGTGAACTGCTGTGAAATATGAAGCTCAAAGTCCAACTAAAATTGTTCTAAAATATGAACAATTGTTTCAGATTGGAACGAAGTGAAGAAGTAGGCGCCTTCATAATCCAGAGAAAATAAAGTACCTATATTATATAAATAATTATTCAACGCTAAGCTGAATAAAAATATTCGTACCCCTGGTGGGACTCGAACCCACAATCCCCGGCTTAGGAGGCCGATGCCTTATCCATTAGGCCACAGGGGCTACGAAATGTAATGTAATATTGCTCTAATATATTGTCACATCTAAAATTCTTCGAATTTTAAAGTCATGATGAATATCTAACATAATGGGTGGTTTTCCCCATTTCCCCCAGAATTTGGGTTATTTATCCAAATGCAAATTCAAACATAATTATTAGTGATTTGATTCATCAGTTTCCCACATTGCCTTCAGAAAGTATTCAAAATCAGATTTCAAAATGGGGGTTTGGAATTTGCCAGGCATGCACGAAGTGTCAACGGTGTTTAGTAGAATAGCTTTTTCTGCTATAGAATAATGAAATATTTATTCCTATTCTGTGGTACACACGTGTTCTTTGTCATATGACCAAACAATTTCCATTTGCGATTTGTCAGTAATATGACAGTATGCCAGTCTTCTACTCTATCCAGATCGAAGTATAGCTATCTCTGTTTTCCAGAGCCGGATCTAGGGCGTGGCGAGGGAGGCATTTGCCACGGGCGCCAACCAACTAGGGGCGCAAAATTATGATTTTTTTTATGGAAATGATGTTTTTTCACTTCAGAAGTCAATTCATATTTTACAGCGGTGCTATAGTGCATGCACCTGTTTTACAATATGCGGCGACAAGTAGTTACCAATAAATTAACAGATGATAAATTTACGATTCCTGATCGCGTCCAGATGGTTGTTATTCGAACACTGAAGACCTCAATTAGCGGCAAGTTCAGAGGGAGTTTAATGGTTCGAGCTGGCGGCGGTAGCGCCCCGTCTAGGGTCGGTTTCTTGACGGCATGACAAAGAGATTCAGACCGTCCACATTATTCGCCGTTTCGTTCATCACACCGGCTTTGATAAGGGTATTTCGAAGACGTTTACGACCAATAGGCTTGATGAAATCACCCCAGTCTTATTAATACTACTTTTTTTCTCGCATGTGGGGTATTTTCATGCAGCGGCGCACTTGATAGCATCAATAAGAAAAATAGGAAACAGGACCTTATCATTATATTTTATATAATGTGCAATACCGCAAATAACGTGATCGTGCAAGCGGGCCGGGAAATTATTCGTGCTGGAAAAAGTTTACTAATTTCAATCAGGTATGTTTGAATAATTCAATTTTGAGTTGAGAATTTTTGCGCGCTCGATCAAATTATCTGTACGTGCACACGAGAGTCAATCATTTTCGAAAGTTATAATTCAGAGACTGCAAAAGTTATAAGGTTATGTTTGGTTTGGGAATATGTCGGCGATATTATCGTTCGAATTTTATTTGCGAGATCCCAAATTATACCGATTCAATTAAAATTGCGTTGTACCAAAATAACACGAGTTTTCATATTTATAAGAAGTAAAAAAAAAATCTAAATGTTGAGAAGAATGCGATAAATTTATCGTATCTCTAGTATTCTATTAATCAGCTTCTTAGCTATGGGTACTACTGAAAGACGATCAAATATCGATCAAATGAATAGTATAATTCTTGAGTTCCACAGAAACATGAAACCTTTTTCTGTCCTCCTGATATTTGTCGAGCATTGAGACAATTCAGATATGAATATAAACGAGCGCGCAAAACATTCCGATTCGACGTCCATGCATTTTCAGAATCTTATATAATTTTAGGTTGATATAGCCAACTGAAATGCCGCCCAAGAAACTATCAGGATCGCAATCTCGGAAGATCAGGGATAAAAAATTATTAGACCTAAAAAAAAATACTAGTAATATCTCAAGTTACTTCGAGAACGATGCGGGTTGTGTCGACAAAAAGTGGTTCCACTAGCGAAGCCCATCATGTAGTGGAATTTCCTTCTACATCTTCAAGTACCGAGCCTATCGTAAGAAAGTATTCCATTTTGGATAATTCGGACAAGGAAAATTCTTTTGACTTGGAATCAGGACTTACTGAAGTTAAACCTGAACCATTTGATTTTAATGACCCTACATCATGGCGAATTACAAAAAGTAAAATTAAAATGTTCGTTATGACCTATCGTATATCAATACGTTTGTGAGTTCTCACTACCTTATAAGATACATGGGAGATTATAGTAATTTCTATACACATATTGTTTGATATACCTAAGAATCTAATGCTCGTTCTCAAAAGAACATAATAATAGTAAAATATCTAAGCAATAGAATAAATACTATCATTCATGAAAAGTATGTAGTCATTGAAAAAAAAAATTTGAAAAGGGCGCACTTCGATCACTTGCCACGGGCGCTGAAATCCTAGATCCGGCTCTGCTGTTTTCCTTAGCGAAGTAACACATTTGACGTCCTTTTCTTTCCGAGGAAGCTGAATTCGACGTTGCCATATCGTGCACTCAAGACAATTCCCTTTAAATGCAAAATAAAGAGAGGGGAAGCGGGCTGACAATGTTGGAACTAGGACGGACTAAACCATAGAAAACGGCAAAAATAAGACAGATCGTTCTGAAGCCATAGACTATAATTAGGTATAAGTCTATGTTTAGAATACATTTTTTTTCAAAAGTTTTGCAAGTCAAATTTGTATTTTCCGAGGTATTTCAAGGTATTTCAAACCAGATTCTGTGTTATTCCATTCTGAATTAGAATATGAAGATATAATTTACGTTTTTTTTGTGTTTTCATAAGCTTTTTGAATACAATTTGATTTCCTTCATTACAAACCGGGTTCAATGGTGAAGAATAATGATAAATTCGTGTTGTGCCATTAATTGTACGAGGAGATATAAAAGGAATCCGAGCGCAGTAATGAATTTCGCATAGTTATTCACTATTTAGTGCATTTTAATCGTTTGAGACCATTTAATGCACAAAATTCAAAAGCTGCGTACAGACACGCGAGCTGAGCGGCTTTCTACGCAATTTGATTAGGCTTCTTCGCAAGTTTGGACGGTGTTGAATGGCTCGCGAGCTGCTCAAAACACCGTATGTATAGTTGTGAGGTAGCCCAATTAAAGTGCTCCGGAAGCCGCTCAGCTCGCGTGTCTGTACGCTGCTTAGAAAAAAATCATCTGGAGCTAAGGATACCGTCCTGAAACAAGCGGCCCAAGAGAATTCGAAAGAAAAAGAGTCATTTATCAAATATTGTTATTGATTAATCATTTCGAATATTCATATCGGAGTTACGTTCACATTCATCACCAATTTTCAAAACTTCAATGTAATCTAATATACCAAGGAGAAGTCATTTCCCCGGAGATTCCCTGAGTAAATGCTTCATTTTATCTCTAGATCGGCGTCATAATATGCAAGTGAGATCATTCTTCATCTCACTCTCCATGCGCTATAGTTTACCGGATATTTGTATCGTGTATCTTGTCCATGGTCTGCCCGATCCAGTTCCATCTCTCTCTCGGACCTCTCACTTGCTTCCCTATCCCCCACTCGACTCTTTAGAAATAAATTCGTACGCCGTGTCCAGAGAGCTTAATATGTCTATGCTTCCACCCATGATGGAAAAAACATGGTGTGCTCATCTGAAAAATGAGTGACGTCAGCTAGCAGAAAATACAAAGAGTTATATATTCTGTGCTTTGTATTAACATGCAAATTCAAAGCACACAATATATAACTCCTTGCATTTTCTGCTAGCTGACGTCAGATGAGCACACCATGTTTTTTACATCATACTTCTACTCAGCTTAGATATAGTCATGCATTCTTTTCATCAGTGATTGTCGACCTCTTTCAAACACACCAGATTCGTTTTGAATGGAGTTATATCTAGCAATTATTCAATTTCGACCAAAGTTCCTATAGAAGCGTAAACTGATAACTTTAAGTATGATGATATGATGATCACTAATTAGTCGGGCTAGACTTTAGTCTAAGCTACTCCAGTAAAAATTCGGATGACTTGAGAAAGTGAATAATCGCTGGATGTAACTAACTCCATTCAAAACGAACCTGATGGTGTGTTTGAAGAAGTCCATCTTTTAATAAGAATGCATGCTTGTATCCAAGCTGGTGGAGGTTATTTTGATCAATTATTGTAGATTAAGCAAGTAAACATGTGCTTTTTAATAATAAAATGTTGTAGCTGTCATAATTTTTTTGCCCTGTAATTCTGAAACGAAGCGGTTTTTCGAAAATCATTAAAAAACGAAATATCCTCAAAATAGTTCAAAGAAACACCCTTTGAATGTTTGCCCCATATATCTAGTCCAGATGAGTGTAATCCGAACAGCGAATGCAATAAAATTTGATAAACGATTCGCGAATAGTGTGGACTGCACTGGAGCTCAGCCTCGAATAATACATTCAAATGCATCAAATGCATCTTGTTCAAGGTGAAAACCGAGTAATGACGGAGCAGAAAGAGCGCTGCCTCGAACCCAGGTATGGCGGATGGAAGCATGCGCATGTAAATTTGGTACATTGGAAAAAGGATGGTGTCGCTTCTGTAATTGTTATCGTGATTTGCTTGTGAAGGACCACCCTTTGTTAGGGACTGTTGAATAACTATTTTGCTGCGATTTTTCAATACGTTTATTGAGATATTACATTTGCGGTGGGCGAGCGAGTTACATACATACGTTTACGCTATTCGTTTTCTAGAACATCTGACTGGCTGACTGCGCAAGTCGGCTGCTAGGCTGAGGTTTCCTGTTCTGTTCGCCTAGTCGGTGTTGGCAGTGTTGCCGCGTTTAATATCGATCTATTTCCTTTAATTCACATATATTTATAAAATGAATTTAACATATACCGCCCACCTTGAAAGGATTGCTTTCGAAATAAATAACAGTGAATACATATTCGAAATTAAACATTATACAAATTTGCATAATAACATTAACCAATCATGGTTTTTCGAGATTTGAGCCATTGTCGATCGGTAATACACATAACTCGCTCGTTGAGCGTCTGAAAACATTACCGGTTGACACTTTCACTCTACACTACACGAATCTCTTGATCCGCTCCTGGATGTAGTTGGACTATGCGTGCCATGGGCCATCGAAATGGTGCGAGGTTTTCATCCTTCAAGATGACCAAATCGCCTATCTTGGGAGGTGTTGATGCCGTTCGCCATTTTGACCTCTGCTGCAATTGCGTAAGATAGTCCTTCATCCGACTAGCTGTTGCATTCTCATGTAGCGAGACAATTTGCTGATTTTCAAATCCTGAACATTGGGCTGAGGTGCAGCAGCGAGTGATTTCCCAATTAAAAAATGAGCCGGATTGAGGGGAAGGAAATCATTTGGGTGTGATGAAAGAGGAGACAGAGGTCGGGAATTAAGGCATGCCTCGATTTGAGTTAAACAGAAGCCATTCCTAAAATACGCCGAAGATGAAATTTAGTGGATTTTACCGCTGCTTCCCATATTCCTCCCATGTGTGGAGATTTTGAGGGAATGAATGACCATTTAATTCCGTCCGATGCAAGTAAATTTTCAACCTTTTCCTTGTGACCCTGATGGTAGCTTAATAAATTGTGCAACTCAATAAAATGATTGTTTGCTTCTACAAAATTAGAACTATCAGTTGTTAAATCTTTAACCAACTCGATGTGAACAGCGCAACACACAAAAATGCTTATGTAAGTTTTTACTAATTTCGAACGGCGTAGTGTGCCGTCCTTAACCATAATAGGGTTTGCGTAGTCCACCCCACATCTTGAAAATGGCCTACTAGGAGTAACCCTGGCACGGGGAAGTTCTCCCATAATTAATTTAGTTGACGCGGGTTTCGCCCTAAAACACGTTATACAGGACTTCACTACTCTTTTTACCAAGTTTTTGCTGTCAATCGGCCAATAAGTTAGTCTTATCAAGGAAATAAGACTCTGAACACCTGCGTGTAGGTGCTTGGAATGTTCTTGTTCTACAATCAGTTTCGTGAGTTAATGACCTTTCGGCAGTATAATTGGGTGCTTCTGGTAGTCTTCTAGCTCAGAATATCTTAGTCTGCCTCCTACTCTGATTAAATTATTTTCATCGACGAATGGATTGAGACTGATAAGTTTACTACTTGAATGAACTGACCGAGAAAGTTTGAGAGTGCGCAATTCTTGTGAGAATTCTGCCCCTTGAGCGAGTCGTATCAATAAGTTCAAAGCATAACTTCGTTCCTCTACCGTTAGAGTCGATCTTAAACCTAGCTTATGAATAGTATTTTCTTTAAATCGGAGGCAGTAAGCTATGACGTTTTGCAAGTTTTGTAATGATGAGTACCTATCATATATATCCAAATAAAAATTGCTTGAACTGACCAATGATATTGTTAATAGCTTGATTTCTGGAATATTTTCTATGGTGTCCAAATCATAATTTACATGTGGATACTTTTCTTTATTTTCCGATAGGAATTCAGGTCCGTGCCACCAAACCTTCAAATTACCCAATTGATCGGGGTTTATGCCTCTGGATATAATGTCTGCTGGGTTGTCTTGTGATCTTACATGTTGCCATTCGTTCACATTGGTGATTTCTGTTGTATGAGCAACACGGTTCGTTACAAAGGTCTTTAATTCACCTTGAGCTATGCTAATACTATCGTGGAATCTGAGTAGTAATTTGTGTTAGTGATTTTCACATCAAGTGTTTTCCTTATGAGATGCATCAAATTCGAGAGCAAAGAGGCCGCAAATAGTTCCAATCTTAGTAAACTATAACTTCCCTGAGGAGCAACCCTTGATTTAGCACACAAAAGTTCTGAAAATATGTTTCCGTGATTGTCACTTGATACTAGGTATGAGCATGCACCGTATGCCCTTTCTGATGCGTCGCAAAACCCGTTTAAGTCAATAGTTGTTGGATTTTTACAAAGTACGTGTCGCTTTATATCTATATTATTTAAAGCATGAATTTGATTCAAGAAATTTGTCCATGGCGTGATCATATCTGCTGGTATGGGTTCATCCCAAGTAACGTTTTTCTGCCATAGCTGTAGCATGAACAACTCGGCTTGTATGGTTGCTGAACCGATAAGTCCTAACGGATCAAAAATTGTTGATATTGTAGCTGAAATCGAGCGTTTTGTCATTTTTTGATTACCAAAATTGATATTAACTGAATAACTGAATGTATCATTATTCGGATTCCAAGAAATTCCTAAAGTTTTAAACTCCTTATTCTCGTGCGATTGTATCAGTTGATCTTCGTTCTGCTTGTCGCCTAAAATTGAAATGAGTATTTCCTTCTCATTGGAACACCACTTTCTTAGCTTGAAGTTAATGCTGTCTAAAATCTCGGTTATTTCCCTGTGAATCTCTAACGCTTCTTCTATTGTGCCAACGCTTATTGACAAATCATCCATATAGAAAGATTCGATTTATTCTGCATGTGCGTGGATATTTTTGTTCGAATCGAAATGAAATTTCTTGTAGCACTTTCGTAGCTAGATAGTTTGCGGAGGCTGTGCCGTAAGTTACTGTGTTAAGGTTATACAATTTTATTGTTTCTGATTCTAAAACTTGTCTGAACATGATTTTTACATCGGAACTCAAGACATAATGCCGTAATCTGAGACGTGTTACTATCTCGAAAAGATTATCTTGTACATTAGGTCCCACGATTAACAAATCATTGAGTGATATCCCTTTATTGGTATTTGCGGAACCATCGAAAACTACACGACAGTGAGTAGTGGTGCTGCTGTTATTAATAAAAATATACAGGATGATTCATTAAGGTGGCCACCGGCCGTATCTCGGAAACCGTTTATCCTATGACTTCCGGAAAAAAAATCTATCACTTGTGAAATATAATCTCATTTTTTACGAAATATTCTCCAGCTAACAGTAGTAAAGAATAATAAAATAAGAATCTACTCTTTCTATTCAACAACTTTTGTTTCAGTAATTTTTCTATATTTCCTATTTTTTAGTGATGGGATGGATAAACTTTTCTTCACGAAAAAAACATTCTTACTCCTGTATGGGTGAACCGATTTTCACGTAATTAGATTTCATTCGAAGGCCATCGAAAGCAGATCACATAAACATATGACAACAATATACTGGGTGATCCAATTGAAAACTACAGTATGTATGTCACTTCGCCCTATTTGTGCGTTTTACTGGAAAATTTCAAATGCAATGCTATGATTCTAACCGAGTGAGAATAAGCCAAGCATTATCATCTACTGACTTTTCAAAATCACAAACAGATATCATTGGTCGTTTCGGAGTTATTGACATTTCTGTAAATTTTGATAAGTATTGATCAACCCTGTAAAATGCAGGAGGAATTGAGTTATTTCATCTCTAAACAATTAGATGAAAGCAAAAAAACTCATCAAAACGACGAAACAAGCTGATTTAGAACCAGTAGGCTTTGGCGATACTGTTCATTTTCGGTATCTATTGCTGTAAAAGTTTTTTAGGACGATTGCAAACCACTATTTCATGATGCCCCATTATTAAAACAAAGAAGCATATGATGTGCTTAATGTTCATTTCGAATGTTTAGGAAATGCAGTAGCTGAAAGGGAATACCCGATACGATATCCTGAAAGACGCCGTCATTCCAAAAAGGTTTTCAAAAGATTGACCCGAAGAGTGCGAGAAACTGGTAAGGTTCAATATCTTGGAAGAAAAAATAGAAAACGTAGAAGCCGTAATGAGGATAATATCATAAAAGTTTTGGCTTATTAACAAGACAAAAGTGCTTGAAATGTTAACGGAAGATCTTCCAATTCTTTTAGAAAATATTGCTATTCAAAGCAGGTTAGATATGTGGTATCAACAAGATGGTTGCCCGGCGCATTATGCTGCTAATGTTAGAGAATATTCATATAACGTCTTCTCAAAGAGGTATATTGGACGAGGGAGTATTTTTCCATGGCCAGAAAGATCACCCGACCTCACAGTATTAGATTTTTATTTTTGGGGGAGAATGAAGACTTAGTTTTCCGAACACCCCCACTACAAGTGAGGATATTCGAAATAGATTTCGACAGGCAGTGTCAACTCGACGAAAGAAAGACTAAATTTATGTGTAGAAAATAATGGTAGACATTTTAAATATTTGAATTCATTAGGCGTAAGTGTTGTTTTTCTGTTCAAATATTTTCGTTGTTGCTAATTTTTGTTTTATTTTATCGCATCATTGTTATTTCATGTGTGTTGAGTATTTTGCTGCTTTGTCATGACGCATAAAGTCACTTCCTCGTTTATTCAAGCTCACAGAAAGGATCAACATTGATCAAAATTTACAAAATGTCAATAACTCTGAAACGACCAATGATATCTGTCTGCGATTTTAAAAAGTCAGTAGGTGATAATGTTTGGCTTATTCTCACTCGGTTAGAATCATGGCATTGCATTTGAAATTTTCCAGTAGAACGCACAAATAGGGCGAAGTGAAAATCGGTTCACCCATACAGGAGTAGGAATGTTTTTTCGTGAAGAAAAGTTTATCCATCCCATCACTAAAAAATAGGAAATATAGAAAAATTACTGAAACAAAAGTTGTTGAATAGCAAGAGTAGATTCTTATTTTATTTTTCTTTACCACTGTTAGCTGGAGAATATTTCGTATAAAATGAGATTATATTTTACAAGTGATAGATTGCGCCCTCTAGTGGGGAACTACGAACTTGAAAATATTTTTAATCATTTTCTAGGGTCCGAATTTGTCATTAGATTTTTTTTTCCGGAAGTCATAGGATAAACGGTTTCCGAGATACGGCCGGTGGCCAACCTTAATGAATCACCCTGTATATGGTTGATCAATGTCATTATCGAAGTTTTTAACGAATGTCATGTGACCCATCGCTTCATAGTGTCTCATGAATTCCATATAGTCGTTCTTCAAGTTTTCATCGCGTTTAAACCGTTTTTCTATGGATTGCAGTCGTTTCAATGCGAGCGAACCTGAGTCACTTAAGTCTTGAACACGCTTCGAGAAAGGCAGTCTGAAGACATATCTACCATCTTCCTTACGAATCGTTGTGTTTGCAAAATAATCTTCGCAATATTGTTCCTCTTTGGTAAAAATATTTCTATGCGGTATTTCTTCTGCTTTCCAAAATTTTGTAAATGATTCGTCGGGCATTTCGTTTGATATTATTTGATTTAAATTGCAAATTGAATTTTGATTTGAATATTTGGTCAAATCAACCGAGCCAGTGACAATCCACCCTAAAGTAGTTTCCTGCAAATTCGATTTGTTTTTGCCTGATATTATTCGATTTTGTCACAAAAATTCATAAAAAACATTTGCACCGAGAAGCACATCGATTTTTTGTGATTGATTGAATTCGTTGTCGGCTAAACTTATACCCGATGGTATGTGAAGAGAATGTTTATTGAACTCTATCGTCGGAATTCTTTCAGTAATTAAGGGTAGCACCAAAAATGTCAGGTCATATTTGGCTGACGATTGGTATTCGATATTTTTCGCAAGACAAATTCAATTTATCGCATAATTCTTTCGTGATCAAATTGCTTTGACTTCCTGAGTCTAAAAGAGCTTTACATGTATGCGGTTTTCCAAAATTGTCAAATATCTTTATTTGAGCCTTGGATAAAAGAACTAACGTGTTTTCGTGCGAGTTTGTAGTTTGAGTGTTTTTTAGAATTTTTGATTCTGAAACGTGAAGGTTGGACGTGAATTCGTTCGAGGGTGTGTTGCTTAACTGCTTCGTGTACGTGGATGTTTGTGTTCGTTTGTACGGGAGATTCTAACGTGTTGGTTACTAGATTGGTTGATAGCTCGGGAGATGCCTTGCTAGATATCGCGCGTGATTGGTCATTGCTTGTTTGTTGAGAAGATTCATTATTAGATTTGGTTGAATTGTGTGACTGAGAATTGTTGTGAAGCAAGGTGTTATGATTTAGATTGCATCGCTTACATTTGCTCGATTTGCATTTCCATTTTAAATGACCTGGGCGAAGACAGTTATTGCACAATCTTAGTTTTCTTATTTCGTTGTACCTCTCACTTATTGACTATTTTAGAAATTCTCCGCAATTGTGAATCTGATGGCGCTCTTTACAAATAGGACATTTATATTGGCTGTGATTAGTGATTGCGAATGAATGTTCTTGAAGTTTTTGTTTATAATTTGCATTATCGAATTGTGATTTATAACCTTGTGTGTTTGAGAATTTCTGAATTTGATAACCAGGTTTTATATTATTCGAGTCGGAAAGTGTTTCCAATGTAAAGCACTTCTTGTTCAAAAAACTAATCAGTTCAGGATATGAAGGAAGTTCATCATTTTCCAATGAATTATCCCATTCATCTGTCGGTAAATTACACCGAACTGTTGATTACTGATACTTATCCGGTTCTACTGGACCAAAATGTTATCGTCATTTGTTAGGGACCGTTGAATAACTATTTTGCTGGTATTTTTCAATACGTTTATTGAGATATTACATTTGCGGTGGGCGAGCGAGTTACATACATACGTTTACGCTATTCGATTTCTAGAACAACTGACTGGCTGACTGCGCAAGTCGGCTGCTAGGCTGAGGTTTCCTGTTCTATTCGCCTAGTCGGTGTTGGCAGTGTTGCCGCGTTCAATATCGATCTATTTAATTTAATTCACATAAATTTATAAAATGAATTTAACAGTAATATTTATCCTATAACCTCCGGAATAAACTTCTTATGACAAAATCGGCTTCTAAAACTGCTTAACTATAAGTTCGTAATTCTCCACTATAGGGACCATCTTTCACTTGTGAAATATAATAGCATTTTTCACAAAATATTTTTGAACTAATAATGGTAAAGAGAAAATATATACAAGAAACTATAGTCTTTCTATATTCAACAACTTTTGTTTCAGTTATTTTTCTTAACAAAAAAAAACACTCTCACTTATGTATGCTTCAACCGATCTTCTTTACTTTGGTTTCAATTGAAGGGCATTGAAAGCAGATTACAGAAACATATGACAACAAAATACCGGGTGTTCCAATCAGAAAAGCCAGGCTGTAGTATGTCACTTCATCCTAGGATTAACGATCCTCGATCTACGGCCTGTTGCCATTCTTGAATGAATCACCCGAGACATAAGAGTCGAAAATGATAAAAAAATATCGAGCGCTTCGGACAATTTTAGGGGATTTAGAGTGAACCAAAAAATGTTTACAATTTGGTATTTTGCAAGTAAAAACTTTATAAAACTTGAAGTATTTTCATTTTTTCATGAAAAAAAAACATTTTTTTTTACTTTTAAATCTATTTCAGATATTGGGAGTGAAAACCCATAAAAAAATCTAAAAAATGATTATAAAACTTATTCCGACCACAGAGGGAGCAGCTAACTCTAATTTTTTTGAACATATTGCACAAGTTATAACTTCTTGTTGTCTCTCGAAATAGTTTTATTATAATACCCGAGACGTAACGCAAGCTCTAGCGTGTCAGCAAACACTACGCCATGTGCTCATAAATAACACGGCTTCGCGCATTTCGGCAACAAAGCCATATTAAAGTTTCATTAAACCTCGTAAATATCTAAGGCACTTGCCCACTGTCTGCATGCTTCAACGATGTCAATAGCCGCGAGGAATATCAGAATTCGTAGAAATTTCGACGTTGATAGGAGAAAACCTAATTGTTTTTGAGAAAGCGCAATGTTAGTTATTTTCTCATTTTCACTTCATTTCAGTTTTTATTCTCCCGAAAATTTCTGTAGTAGCAACATTGCGCATTCTTACAAATTTTTTCAATCACCTGCACCCAAATATTTAAAAAAAATTTCAAAAAGCATTGCCGTGAAGGCAGCAACTTTTGCGCGCATGTTCAATGTAGATGACCGCTTCAGCAACGAATTTGAACATGCACGCAAAAGCTGCTGCCTTCACGGCAGTGCTTTTTGAAATTTTTTACTGATAAATTACTGGATTTCAATTCGATCAAATCTGTATTATTGGAAATATTGGAAAAATAAAATTTTGAATGGGTATATCTACGGAATCATTGGGAGGATTTTACCCATTCACGCATTCGACCTTCGTAATTAAGCCCCAAACTCACTCTACAAATATCGAGTTTCTAAGTCGTTTCTTCCGGAAGTTATTGTGTTATTGTAGAGAAGGTTTGGACCTTAATTAAGAAGGCCGATTCCGTAGATATACCCAATCAAAATTTTATTTTTCCAATATTTCCAAAAATACAGATCAGATCGAATTGAAATCCAGTAATTCATCGAAAAATAACAAATCGAAGTTTCATACAGAATTTAATGAGGATGATATGATAAGAAAATCATAGATTTTTTTTTTTTCAAATTGTTCTTATGACACGATTATCACGAAATTTCGCATAAAGTTGTCTTTCAGCATCTCAAAACTAGCTGTGAAGTTTTATCAGGACTGAATCAGTATTTCTCGAGTTATACCGAAAAAATCAACGTTATCGGGAAGAAAACCTCGAAATTTGACATATTTTTTCCCAATATCTCCAAAATTCACGATCGTAAAAATATGAAGCTCAAAGTGTGAGTGGAATTTTTTTTGGATATGATGAATAGTTTCCGGAAAAAAAAATTTTTTCTGATTTACTGACAATATGATCCTGACGAAATTTGGCTCAAAGTTGCGCGTCGTTATACTCCACCTAACTGCCAAGTTTGAATCTAATCGCTCAAGTAGTTTCTGAAATAAAAATAAATAACTTCAAAATTTCAAGTGCCTATAACTCGGAAACTATTCGACCGATTTGGCCCATTAACGAACCTAACCGCGGCATTCTGATGCGCAACCTATCCTGAAAGTTTCAAGTTGCTAGCTTGCTTCTGTCGACAGTTATTGTGTCTACGGCTGGACGGACGGCCAGCCGGCCGGACAGAATCGATTTTAACACCGGATTCGTCATCAGTGAGTCCAACCTAGTCGATTGAGACCATTTTCGGCTCAATCATCCAAAATTACAGACATTTGGACAAAACGATAGCACGCTGTTCCCCTGTATCCATATATGTATATGGTTTATCTTACTGTCTCAGACGTGTTGAACCATAATCTAACGATTAGGTATTTGGAGTCCTCCTAATCTGATGCGCTCGAAAAGATCTGATGTCAACTATTTTTTACACTTTGTAACCCTTCCACGACCGCACGTCACTCTGTAATAATTGTTAGATCATTGGAATGAATGCACACTTTTCAGCATCGAATTAACTCCCACTACCTTAGGCTAGGAACATAGTGAAGCGACCAAGAGCAAGAGGTGCGAAGAGGGTGGCAGGGAGGATAGCGGTTCCCGAGAGTAGCGGCGATGACGAGGTGTCATCCCATAGTGAGGCGGCCAAGAAGCAAAGCGGCAGTAGAGTTTGATTATTTTAGAGGTGGCTCGTTTTGGAATAATGGATTTAAATGAATCTATACTGTTGAAAAATTCGTCATTAAAACTCTGGCATCTGATGAATAATGATGAAAATAGAAGAACTTTTAGTGTTCACGAAATCAATGAATCTAGGAAAGTATTACATGGTGAATTTCATCATTTGTATAAATAATAAATTTTCATTCATTATCCCTTAGGCCTTCACGGCAGTGCTTTTCTAGATTTTTTCCGATAAATCACTGAATTTCAATTCGATCTAATCTGTATTTTTGGAAATATTGGAAAAATAAAATTTCGAATGGGTATATCTACGGAATTATTGGGCGGATTTTACCCGAATTCGACCTCCGTAATTAAGCCCCCAAACCTACTCTACAAATATCGAGTTTCTAAGTCGTTTCTTTCGGAAGTTATTGTGTTTACCTTAATTACGAAGGTCGAATTCGTGAATGTGTAAAATCTACCCAATGATTCCGCAGATATACCCATTCAAAATTTATTTCCCAATATTTCCAAAAATACAGAGTAGATTGAAATCCAAAAAATTTTTTTTTCTAGAAACTATTCATCATATCCGAAAAAAAATTCCACTCACACTTTGAGCTTCATATTTTTACGATCGTAAATTTTGGAGATATTGGGAAAAAATATGTCAAATTTCGAGGTTTTCTTCCCGATAACGTTGATTTTTTCGGTATAACTCGAAAAATACTGATACAGTCCTGATAAAACTTCACAGCTAGTTTTGAGATGCTGAAAGACAACTTCATGCGAAATTTCGTGATAATCGTGTCATAAGAACAATTTGAAAAAAAAAATTTCTATGATTTTCTTATCATATCATCCTCATTAAATTCTGTATGAAACTTCGAACTGTTATTTTTCGATGAAGTACTGGATTTCAATTCGATCTGATCTGTATTTTTGGGAAATATTGGAAAAATAAAATTTTGATTTGGTATATCTACGGAATCATTGGGTGGATTTTACCCATTCACGAATTCAGCCTTCGTAATTAAGGTCCAAACCTTCTCTACAAATATCGAGTTTCTAAGTTGTTTCTTTCGGAAGTTATTGTGTTGACGCAGTCGGCCGTTAGGCTGACCGTTAACACAATAACTTCCGGAAGAAACGACTTAGAAACTCGATATTTGTAGAGTAGGTTTGGGGCTTAATTACGAAGGTCGAATGCGTGAATGGGTAAAATCCGCCCAATGATTCCGTAGATATACCCATTCAAAATTTTATTTTTCCAATATTTCCAATAATACAGATTTGATCGAATTGAAATCCAGGAATTTATCAGTAAAAAATTTCAAAAAGCACTGCCGTGAAGGCAGCAGCTTTTGCGTGCATGTTCAAATTCGTTGCTGAAGCGGTCATCTGCATTGAACATGCGCGCAAAAGTTGCTGCCTTCACGGCAGTGCTTTTTGAAATTTTTTTTAAATATTTGGGTGCAGGTGATTGAAAAAATTTGTAAGAATGCGCAATGTTTCTACTACAAAAATTCTGAAAAAAATTTTCACAAAATATACTGATAGTATGATCTCAACAAAATTGCGCGAGAAGTTGCGCGTTTGCTATACTCCAACTAACTGCCAAGTTTCGATCCAATCGTTCCAGTAGTTTTTGAATTATCGCCAAAATATCGTCAACATTTCAAAAGGCTCTAACTCCGAAACTGGGGCGCTATTTTCGAGCTCATCCGAATTCATTTCGTCTACGAGCTCTCGCTGCGATGCGACAGTTTGGCAACATGGTATTCACGGAGTGCTTGGGCAAGATTTATTCACGAAAACACCTTTTTTATTATAATTTTGAATGTTTCAATTATTTTTCTGAACTCTAAAATAACTTTTGAATATAAAAAAGCCAAATGACCACAAAAAAGGGGGGAAATGATAAAATGCCTTATTTTTTAGGTGTGCTGATCACTTTGCACGGTACAAAAATTACTCATATGCACTTGCGCACCAGTAAATGAACTTTCGCATAGCTTCGTTTTCGACTGAAATACATCGGATGGGTCGAGGCAGGCGGATTCAAATCCGCATGCGGATTCACTAATATGTAATATGTAGGAATATTTTTCTCTATTTCGAAAACCGTGTATTGATCTATAGATAAAAGCTATTCACTTCCCGCAGTCAAAAAGTATCTTATTCATACTCAATAAAAAATTTCAAATTTTATTCAAAAAAACTTTCTTCCCGGGTGGAATAGTTGATATAGAACAAACTTTTATTGATTTATGATTAACTACCCTTTTAATTTTTCACATTTTCGGCGCTGTACATAGGATTTTCTTGGGTTCCTAAAAGTAGAAAAAGCGAGAACGAGGTAGATATTAAAATAATCCCAATCTAGTAACTTTACCCTTTATGGGATCTTAATTCATGAACCAATATTTATACGATGTTAATATGTTCCCTCATTGTATGGTGAAACATTTGAAAACTATTTTTGAGAAATTTGCGTTTGTATATGGAAAATTAATTTTTTTGACCGTAGGGAAGGTGGAAAATCATTAGTTTTCAGTTTAATACACCAAAGTTTTCAGTTCAATCCACCTAAAATCCATTATTTATATAGAACACGTTCAACAATATTATTTTGTTGCAGAGCTCTTATGAATTTTCTCCAACAATTATTCCCTGTATAATATTAATCAACTATATTTTAACCGAAAAGAAATTTATTCATTTTTGAGAAAACCCCAATTTGAAAAAAATTGAAATTCTCCTGCAAATGAGCACAAACTGAGACTAATCAATCTATAGTTGAAGTGGATTTCTGATGAACTGAGTACCTACAAATTTCCATTTGAGTTCAATTCAACTACACATGCAGCTTTCGTTGCGATCATCAAGAATACAGTTCAAATTAGGTATTTAAATTGCTTTGTTCAGTATTCAGAAAATACATCATTTCAACCATGAATTTGTAAATGAAACACCTCATATTGTATATGATTAATTTATTTTGATATTCTAACTTTTTTACATATAAATTTCTAATAGATTTTGAGCCTTCAAAGTATTCGTAAGATTGTAGACATACAAAAGTCTGCGTTTGCACCTTGTGCAGAAACTACTATCCGAAACCTCATATGTAGTATATTCACAGCATAATTCAATTCCTCTGAAGCTCTGAGTAATTGATTTCAGACATTCAAGTGACCATATATCCATTTGATGCCTAAAACAGAACTAATAATAAATATTACAAATAGAATTTGGATACAATACAATATATGTTTATCCTACCTTCAATCATTGTCTAATAAGGCTTCAGTCTACATCGTCTTTCGTACATCAACTGTCAGATATTCACTCCATCACTAATATTAGTTCGCGAGAGGACAGAAATAATTATTAAATCAAAAGGAGTGCCCATAAAATCAACTTCAAACTGTAAAATCCATCAAAAACATTAATAAGTATCCACTGTGTTTTCGTTTGTATGTCATGTCACCTTGGGGCATGTAATTAGGATTGCCTACAAATACAAATTCTAAGGAAAAACAACACGTTGCCAAACTGTCGCATTTGGCCAAATCTAGACCTCACTTTCGCATACGAAAGTGATTCGGATGACTCGAAAATAGCGCCCCTGTTCGGCCGCTTTCGCCCATTAACGAACTCAACCGTCGCATTTTAAAATGCAACCTACCCTGAAAGTTTCAGGTCGATAGGATTTTCCGTACGACCGTAATCGTGTCTACGGGCCGCCGGCCGGACAGAATCGATTTTGACACCGAATTCGTCATCAGTGAGTCCAACCTAGTGGTTTGAGACCTTTTTCGGCTAAAAATTCGAAAATCACAGACATTTGGACAAAACGATAGCACGCTGCAAGCAAAAATTGAATCCAAATTATTGAAAAACTGGACCAACAACTTGTCCAAAACATATCTATTATGATGTTGAGCATCTCTTCAATCTCACAAAGCCTTTTTCGCAAATATCGAACTTATGAACTCTTCAATATCCATTTTTATTCATTAATTGCAACCGCGCGGCGATGAGAGAAAACAAACTAATCGCGCCTCTATCCTGGCTTAAACCATTGTATAAAGACAGTCTTTATACAATGCTCAAACGCCTTGCGCTACCTCTTTCGGTACCGCCCCACAATGTACTTCCCTATTCGAATGTATACTCCATTCACTTTTATAATGTAGCCCGGTTGGCCATGATTTAGGTTTATCAAGTTTTTTCCCTTAAAACTGACGCAGGTTGGCACTCATGAAATATCGGCAATGTCAAAAGACGTTGCCAAATTTCAATTTCTACTATTATCAATATCAATCGATTCTAGATTTCTAAATCTCAGCATAATAACGCTTGCAAACTAATAAAAATGCCGAAGGTAGTTTTGAAGAAGCAGAGGCAAAGTATCAGGAAGTGCTATGTAGAAGTGAAATCGGCTTTTTCTGATAGTAACCCTGATAATTCGGAATCAATAATTCAACACAAGCTATCCAACATTTTCGACGTATGTGAGTGAAAACCAAGGAATTATATTTTATATGAATAGATCTTTATTTTTTAGCTGCACATCAACACAATAAGGAAGATTTTAAGTGAAAGAGACGACAAAGAATATCCTTCTATTGGAGCACCCAAAATGACACTGATTACAGACTTTATTTTGAAAAACTCGATTCTTGATTTCCGTACGAGAAAAAAGCATAACTGAATCTTCCAACCATGTTTATATACGTAAAATATTTCCAGTATTAACAGAGTCAAAAGTTTTTCAACATTCGCCAGGTCTTTGGAATTATCGAATTCAAATAAAATTTTCTCAAATTCATTACTTTATCAATGTAGATTGACATTTGAAAAATAAGTAATTACTACGACCTCTATGTAGAGAGGACAACGTTGCATAGTTATCTGACAGGAAAATGACTATAACCTAACATTTTCAAAATATACACGGTGAAATCTGTCACGATGTCATGGCCAACCGGGCTACATTATAAAAGTGAATGGAGTATATGTGTTTGAATTTGCCATTTGCCATTTGCCTCTATCATCTTTGCTATCCTCTTCACACCTCTCGGTCGCTTCACATCACTATGTTCCTAGCCTTAGTTTGACGCGCTGAAGTAAATCCCGAAATTCCCGAAGCTTCCCTCTTGGCCTCTTCCCTTACTATGGGGAAAAAAATCTCGCAAAATTTCAACTCACTTAACGGATACAGAGTATTGCTGATTCACCCATCCCAATATTCAATAAAGTTATTATAATTGAATCTATTTTTCCGATCGGGAATGTTACCAGTTCAACCGGTTCTCTCGTCATCAGGTTCCGTAGTGTAGTGGTTATCACGTCTGCTTCACACGCAGAAGGTCCCCGGTTCGATCCCGGGCGGAACCATATCGTTTTTTGTTGATTAATTGTTTCCAGACTATTCATCTACCTTTGGAATTGAATTGAAGCAATCCCGAAAAAATAAAATAAATGAATAGAAAATCCTTGATACGACTCACAGAGCTTGAGTTCGTTGTTACAAATTCTCACAACGGTAATCTATCAAAAATCAAATCAGCAATGATGAAATAAGTTTTACAGGATATAGAAATTTTTCTATTCTACTCAAATAGCTAAATACATTTAGAAATATTTATAGCTACATATGAAATGTTATATTGGCTGGAGTCACATAATATCTTGGTAGTTTCAGGATAGTGTCAGGAGTGAAACGACATACTATGTATTTACATTTTAAAGTATGCTTTTCTGTAATTTCCGAATAAAAAAAACAGAGCGAAATCCGAATTAAAAAGCTGGTTCCGCCCGGGATCGAACCGGGGACCTTCTGCGTGTAAAGCAGACGTGATAACCGCTACACTACGGAACCCCTATAATTTAATGGAAGATTGGCGCGTATTTCATAGTTAATTAAGTATACCCCATTCACTTTTATACAGGTGTTCCTAAATAAGTATATCAACACTCAACTGTAGATTTTTCATGAAAAAATTAAATACTTTTTTCTCTTCCATTTTTTCCTTCGGCTTTTCGTTTCAGAGATACAGGGTGTCAAAATTTACATTTTTTCCAGTTTTTTGCTTATATCTCATAAACCGTTCGCATTACAGAATGGAGTTTTTGTACACATATTGTCACTAAACATAGCTACTTTCTTGCACTTTACTCGGTTTCATTAGACGTGCCAGCGGCGGAGATATTGAATTTGCACCACTTTACAAATTTGCATTTGTACAGCAAATTTTGATGCGCCAATGTGTTCTACATAAAAAGGTACTCCCATTTCATTGCTGAAAAGTGAACCTTTTCCGAGAAAACTGGCATTTTATGATGAAAAATTGAATTAAAACAGTATGACAATTAACACAGTTACCATTGATTATTTTTTATGGGGTCACATGAAGACCATTGTCTATGAAATTCCTGTAACACCGTAGGAGAGTTGACCGCTAGAGTTAGAGTAGAGAGCAAATTAAGAATACGCCTCAGATTATGAACAACCTTTGTCTAAGTGAACAACGTTCATAGCGACTTGATCCAGACGTTATTGTAACCCGTGCATTTCAGCCAACGGCGTCATTTCGAGCAGTTCTTGTAATCTTCTTAATTATGAAAAATAACTTAAAAACCTAGTTGTCAAATTTTGTTGAAATTAATAAACTTATCAATTATCACCACTAATTTTTTAAATTACAAGAAATTTAGAATGCGTTAGAAAATTATTATTGATCAGAAAATGCCAGTTTTCTCGAAAACGGTTCACTTCAGAGCAATGAACTAAGAGGTCCTTCTTCATGTAAAGCACATTGGCGCATCAGAATTTGCTGTGCAAATGCAAATTTGTCCAGTGATGTAACAGTGGGGGGAAAAACCTTTGTGCAAATCCAATACCTCCGCCACTGGCACGTCTAATAGAAGCGAGTAAAGTGCAGGAAAGTAGCTATTATAAGTGACAATATGTGCACAAAATATCAATTCTGTAATTCAAACGGTTCCTGAGATATTAGCGAAACACTGAAAAAAATATAAATTTTCAACACCTTGTATCTCTGAAACGAAGACCCGGAGGAAAAAATGGAAGAGAAGAAAAATCTTATTTTTTCCATGAGAAAACTACAGTTGACCGTTGATACACTTATTTAGGAATACCCTGTATAGTCAGTTGGTGGACCATAAAAGTTCTACACACTCCACTCTGTAGAATTAAAAAGATTATAATAGTTTTCCTGTCAGATAACCATAGAGTTACCTGATGGCGAAAATATTCGAATATTGACAACTTTCCAAAGAATGGTATTTTGACCTCGATATTTCAGTAAAACCATTGTATAAAGACAACTTTATACAATAGTAAAAAAAAGAGTCAGGTTGGTACCTGACCCAATATATCACATGGGTTGTCATATATAAAATATAGTTCTAATTGGATACCTATCCTATACTCATTAAATTGGTGTGAATCAACATAAGTAATGCCTATAGAGGGTGTCAATTCGAAAGCTTGCCAGGACCCAGGACAATAATGTCACGACCGGGATATTTCGAAAGAAAATGTCGTCAGGTCAATTTCATTCGAAGGGAACAAATTTTGAGCACAATTGTAAGCCAAAATCTCCTCAACCCTATGTGTAGGAGTTGTCACCCCTAAATTCTCAATAAGGAACAGAGAGTGAGCTATACCTCATAATTGATAACAACTTGTATCTCTACATAAATACTACAGTTTGCAAATGTTCATTGAGTAAGAGTCCTTCAAGTAGTTACAGAGAGAGGATGGTTCATACTTAAAGTGCACTAATCAAATGAGATGCTCGAAATGATTTACATTACTAGCCAAACAATATTACAGTCTGTTCTCGTATGTTTGTTGCACATTGGCAAAAGTTTCGCGGGGAACATTGACTGGCAATTTATCTCAAAACATCCTTGTCGTGACATAATCAGGCTGGCAAATTTTCAAATTGACACCAACTTTTTCGAAAAAGTGGATATCTTGACGTGAGACTTTTCGATTGAAACTAAAGGTGCTTTTTCGATATTTGGTTGAAATGAGGTGGGAAAATTAATATCAATATCAAATCAAAAAAGTTACAATGTATTTGTAACATAAAAAGGTAAGTTGTCACCGAATTCCGTGAGAATTTTTTGTTGTGAAAGATGAAAATAAAAACCAGAAACTTGGATATTTGAATTTTTCACATTAATTTCGAGTTAATGGGAAAACATTTCGAATACAAAAATTGTTGATGTTTTCATTACAATTTTAACGTTTGATTTTTCCATAAGACATAGTTTTGCCGCCAATCGAGATAAACTGTGTTTTAACCCTTCAAAATCACCCCCTTCCACTTTCCGACCCCGAATCACCCTTAATTATTTATTCTTTCATTTTGTTGAATTCTCTCAATGACTTTCATCTAACAATTTTTTTTTCACTTTTCACCATTTTCAAAGGCTTCAGCTCCGATCCATCATATCTCTGGGTAAACTAGTTATACCAGCCTGGCACAATAAGACCTGCCTTGAAAATTATCTGCAAAAATAGCAGCAATATCGCAATATATAATCCGGAATAATTCTACGTTGGAGTCTTCCTGCAGGAGAATATCATCAAATAGAAATGAGGGTAAATTTGCCAACCCTTTTTTTGCGTAACGAACTTTATTACAAGTTCTAGTCCGAACAGTAGCGGTCGTGCCATATGTTACCTGTTAGAGTTGGATAATGCCTGTTTGATAAGAAGGGGAGCTGTCTTGTGGAAGCAGTGTTATTGAAAGTGGGACAAAGTGGTAAAAGATTACAAGGGATAGAGTGTTCATTCTCAATTCAACCGGGAACTTTGTATAGATAGATTTTTTCCTGTCTATTTCAGTTATGCTTATACAAGTCAGCTAAAACATATTCTTGAAATGAAAGCATATTCGCGATTTTGATCTTCGGAGAATATTGAAAGGATTATCTTATATATTCAGACAATTTTCTCGTTGAGTCCAGGCAAATTTGTGCTCTAGCCCCTTAATATTGCTCGAGAGCTTGAAATCACTGTAACCCCTTTGATGGGTCCTGAATAAAGAGTATCTGATTTTTTAAGGTTTTTTATGGGTTTTCACTCCCATTATCTGAAACAGAACTATTAAAAATTGAATAAAATTGTTTTATCATGAAAAACGATCTTGCGGATTAAACTATTCATCAAGTCGAGGGCAGTTTCTTCGTTTCTTGTGAAACAGATTGCCTAATGAACAATACAGGAACAATACAAACGATAAAGAAAGCGAACTGTGGCGTTTCAAAGTACAAATCTGTATCTTTCATCAGACAAAGCAGAAAATTTCAAGACAAAAGTCTCAAATCGAAACAGACATCGAAAGAAAATAATTCTTGAAATTTTCTGCTTTATCTGATGAAAGAGTCAGATTTGTACTCTGAAACGTCATAGTTCGCTTTCTTTATCGTTTGTATTGTTCCTTTATTGCTCATTAGCCAATCTTTTTTGCAATAAACTGCCCTTGGCAAATAGTTTGATACTGCTATCCGCAAAGGCGTTTTTCATGAAAAAAAAACAATTTTAGTTAATTTTTAATAGTTCTGTTTCATATATTGGAAGTAAAAACTTATAAAATGATGCGAAATCCTCCCAAAATAAGCTTTAATCGATATTTAAAGAGTATCTGAGTTGCGCTTCAGATTTGAGAGCCTAAGAATTTCGACATTTTCGCACTTGTTTCAGTATTTTGCTTATAACTGAAAAAAACATGCATCCAACAAAAAACCTGTTTCTATTTATTATCGAAGAATGTTGAATTTGACGTCGAATGGCGTTTCAAACATGAAAATCTTTTCAACCTTTCAGCCACAATCGCCCGCCAAAGATACAAACTTAGCTTAACAGTTGACATGCCCCAACATCTAATGCCTGTAAGTAGGGAAGGACTGCTTCGCTTGAAAGATATCAAACGGTCAAACTTGTAGGAAACTCAAATGTAAATCATAGACTTCTTGAAATTTCATGACTCTAGTGCTGAGATATAAATTTTTAAGTGAAAGGGTCCGTAGCGCCAAATTTCCGCTAAGGCAATCCAACGCAGGAAACTTCGTCTGAACTCAAAACTTCTTACTTTATTGCCTTTTTTCAAACGAAAGTGAACATTATAAACTGAATTAATACTCAAATTATTCCAAATAAGAGGAATATCTTCAAGCAAGCAAAATCGGTCCGAAAGAATAGAGTACTGCCTTTGCAAGCATTGCAGTCTAAGGTAAAAATAAATTTTGAAAGTGTCCCTTTCAGTTAAGATCCATGTTCCTCAAAATCCCATCCGTTATGGAATTACCACAGGAATTCGAATCCTATTTCTCATTTGAATTAGGGCCGGTATATAAAACTTAACTGGAAGTTATCTTTAACTTTAACTGAAAGTTAAACTTTTGCTCAAAAGTGTAGGAATTATAATAGTCTCATTTCTATCATAGACAAGATATACTGAGATGATTTCTATGAAGATGAGAAGGAAATAAGTAAAATTTCTGTGATAAATCTAACTATTCTAATCTAATTTCTGGATGGTTGGAAGTTGGACTTTGGAAAAATATTCCCTTTCAAAACATGATAGGAATGAATATGGGAACAAATCCTTGGTTCACAAATATGCACACTATGTATCAGGGAGCTTGATGGATTGTGGTTTCCATAAAAATAGAAAGTGAATTACTGAGTTGAGGGAGCGTTGCAATCATCAATTTTGAATTCTTATATTCGTTTCAATATGGAAGGGATGTCTGGGTATTTATTTGGTCACATAAGTGAAAAAACTATTTCCACTAATGAATATATTGGAAATGAAAGCTTAAAATGAAAAACTTTGACAATAATGAGACATTCAATTCAGGAATTATCGAACAATTACAATAAAAGTTGTCCAAATCCAATTAGGTACAGAATTTTTTTTACAAATACTTCACTATTCACCAACGGGCAAGTACTTTCAACTGACACTGGAAGTGGTAATAATCTCAATACTGAATTTGCAAAAATTGTTATTCAATTAAGAAATATGGTAGTTTGTGTGGCTCCGGTTTATCGAGCCCTGATATCTAGAATTTGTACACGGCTATCAGCTACAGTTTGGACATTATTATAAGAAAAGTATCCATTGCAATTGTGATGATTTTCTCCTTCATCTTAGAAGTTGAATAATGTGTATAAATTATTATGTTTCATTACGCCTTTCAACCATTATCTGTTATAATATGCTCCGAAAAGAATAAATGCTAATGAATTTTGTTTTCATCTACACCCTATAATAGTAGAACAGAAGGAGTAACTGATATTTTCATCACAATTATATACCATGATGAACTCTCGAGATTGGATTCTTTCCAGATCGAGGTTTATAGCAGACATTTTGATGTAGATAGATAATAAGTATGCAATTTCCCATGGGACATTTCTGATAATACAGCCAGTATAGTTGATTTGTGAAAACCCCTAAAATCCCCATCACTGGCGTCAAAGCATGATTTCTAAGAATATGTGTTCCATTATACTGGCGTACAGAGTGTTCAGATAAGCGAAATCGGTTTTTAAATTCCGTTTCTTCCAGTAAATTCAAATGGTCCAGCCGATTTCTAAATATCCTTTCTCAACAAGGATATTCAACAATCTTCATGGCATCATCGTCATGGTCACTTAAAAGTTCTTCAAAAATGAAGTGAATATCTCTCAACGAGGATCTTCACCAATATTCATGGCATCTTCGTCATCGTGAATTAAGTTCTTCAAAAATGAAGTGAATATTACGAAGGCGTAGAAGGGCAACTCTTAGTCGACAAAAAATTTTTCTACCTAATTCCGAGTTCAAACTCGGAACTAGACTAATTCCGACTTTGAACTCGGAATTATAGACTGATTCCGACTTCAAACTCGGAATCATACATAATTCCGACTTTGAACTCGGAATTATACAAATTCCGAGTTTGAAGTCGGAATTATAGACTAATTCCGACTTTAAACTCGGAATTATAGACTAATTCCGTCTTTGAACTCGGAATTATAGACTAATTCCGTGATTAAAGTCGGAATTAGGTGGAAAAATTTTCGTCGACAAAGAGTGGCCCTTCTACGCCTTCGTAGAATATATCTTGCTAACATGTTTCCGAAAATACCATAACAACAATAAAATCGAGGTTCCCCTTATGTCAGCCGAAAAGACAGGGAATCTGTGGAAAACCAGGATTCAATTTTAACTTTAACTATAATTGATACCCAAACCACCAGATAAAGATAACCCTGCAAATCTAACTTTAACTGGAAGTTACTGCAAGACTGTCAGTTAAAGTTAAAGATTACTTCCAGTTAAGTATTATAATACCGGCCCTTATAGCCCCCTATACAGCAGCGTTCTTCGATGAGGAAGGAGTTGCACTGCCTTACCGGAAATTTGGTGCTACGATCTCTTTCGGTTAAAAATTCATATCTCAGCATAAGAAAAAGCCAATTTCAAGAAGCATGTTATTCATTACTAAATTTCCTACAAGTTCGATTCTATGCCATTTATCAATCGATACAGACCATTTCTACTACAGGTATTAGAATTTGAGGGTTGTGAACTGTAGGACAAAGTTTGTAAAATCACATATCGATTTTGATGTTTGAGATCCCATTCGACGCTTAATTCAATGATCAGAACCGATAATTTTTTTCTGAGTTTTTCCAACCATGAGCGAAATACTGAAAGAGTGCGAAAATGTCGCAGTTCTTAGGGTACGTACAGAGTGGAGCGGAAAGCAAAGTAGAGAGCAAAGCGGAGATATTCATCCGATGAAAGAGAGATACGTGCTAGCAGACTAGCAGAGATCAAAGCGTAGTCATAATAATAATAGAGTGAGGAGCAAAGAGTTTAGCGAGAATTCGTTCAGGTTGTTTTCACAGTTGGAAGCTTTTGGGCGGAAGAAAACCGACTAGCTTATTATTTTTATAAGAAAACTAGTCACTGTCACTCAAAATGTGACATTTGACCCGAAGAAGTCGTGATGGAATACATTTAATACATCGATCGCGGGGTCACGTCAATATTTCTAAATGAATATGAACAATTTTGATTATTTGTCCTAAAAATGTTATGCAGGTTGAACAAGAAAAGAACAAATTTCATCGTAAACCTTGTCATATGAAAGGTTGTTAGCAATAGCTCCATATGGTAGAATAATAAAATTGAAGCTTTTGAAGGTTTGCGAGGTAGCTTCAACCTCTTTGGGAAATTGTCACGTTTCGTCCCGGCTTTGTTTGGGGGAACTCGTCAGGGCATGCACCAAAACTAAGCCGTTTACGTGCCTACGTGAGTGGACACCCCAAAACAGAATATTCAACTTTATGAAGAAGACACACAGGTGGATTTGTTGGAGCGTGCGAGCGAAGAAAACAAAGTTTGTTTTCTCCGCTTAGCTCCCTGCTAGACGATTTGCTCTATCTTCGGTATACGCTCCACTCTGTGTGCCTGCTTTTTTAGAACAGCGTTTGATTTCGCCGCTTCGCTCTTTACTGGATGCCCTTTGCTCGGTTATCTTTGCTACTTTGCTCTCCGCTCCACTCTGTAAGTACCCTAAGGCTCTCAAGTCAGAAGCACAAACAAGAAATTGCTGCAAACTCAGTTACCCGTTGTCCAGAAGCCCTTTAAGGGGTTAAAGCGATTTCCAGCTCTGGAGTAACTTTTTGGAGCTAGACCCCTTTTTAGCACTAACTACCAAATTCTATTCGACACCGCCAAATTTTGACGAAGCTGTCGCAAATTTATCGAGATATATGGGTACATTTTGGGACCTTGGTTGATAAAAAGTATTCTTTATATTTCGATCTCTAGAATCCTCTCCCGGAATATATAATTATGTAACACGTCTCCGAAAGTCCGTTTTTAAAAAGAGTTTATCTTTCTAGGTTTCTTAATCACAACTTTATTGAAAGCTAAAGGAAAAGAATACACTACGGAAGGAGGTGTTTAATTTGTGAGCCCTAATAAGCTTTACAATGGTCAGATTAGAACTAACTATCTCTTACATATTTACTTCAAAAGAAAAGAATGAAAATGAATAGTTTGCATAGTATAATTCTTGGAAGAGCGGGTCGTTGCTATGGGATGAACTGTCTAATAGGCGGAATCCGATATCATGGAGTTCCTAACACTTTCCCCCTTTAGACGGCAACGTCCTCGTTGTCAGCGGATTCACCTGGGTCCTTGAGATCGATGTGGATAATTCTCCTTGGTTTGTACAAAAGGTCTCTTATCCTTGCTCTGTTAATCGTTACGATGAAAATTCCAGTTATTATGCAACAGAGCAAAATTCCAGTTATGGTATAGTGTGTTAACTGAGATATTGGATGTAGGTACATGGGTTGGTCCAAAAGTTTCTCAGCTTCTTGTAGGATCGAGTCTGGCTCTTTCAGGTGCCTTAACTGAAGCTCAATTTTCTGTCTTGAGTTGAAAGAAATTTTCGAAATATTTTGGATTTTTATTTCGAAAATTGGAATGGAATCGTCAAAAATTGAATTCTCAATGATAATTTTGCAGGGAGAATCCAGTAAATTTGTTCCTTGGATAGGCTTCTTTATTATGATACCATGGCAGTCTTATAGTACCATCTGAGATTTCTTGAACAGAGTCAGTAACTGTTTATTCTTTAAAACATGGATAATTTTGAAATCATTGTCGATTAGAATTGTTCGGCAATATTCTGGTGTTGATAAAGTGCAATTTTCCTTGGCAGGTGGCTGGAGGCACAGTACAATGGAACTATCTAGGGTACGACAGGCTTCATTGGTCCAATATTCTTGGTTATGGATTGTTATCGAGTACTTCTTTGGTGGAATGATAGCTATATCTTGGTGGTTAGGTATAGGGTACACTCGGGAGTAATTAGCTATGAATTCTTTAAGTATGGGAATTTTAAGGAGGAAACTTATCATTTTATTCGTTCCTACAACAGATATCTTTGAAAATTCTAACATTTTGTAAGGATGAACCTGATTGATTGGTGATAGTTCCTGTGGTTTATAAATTTGTTGAAGATATTTCTCAATCGATTGAAGTTCATTGACTTTGATGAGTTCTAAATTTGGTATTTCTTTGATTGAAAAACTAATTGTTCTTTCAATCATAAGTAAATGATTGAGTAAAATTTCTGATTTGAATATTTCATTCCGTACAAGGATTGCAAAAGATTCTTTAGATTTAATTTCTTCAAACAGTGATTTTGTTTTTTGAATATTTTGATTTAACAAAGCTACATCATCTGAGTACCTCTTAGTCAAATGATTAGCAAAAGAAGTTAATTTATCTACTCTTTCTATTTCGTTATTTCTAATTTGATGTAGTTCTTCAAGATTTTCATTTATGATTTTTAGGTCATCGTCATCTAAGTTTCCAGTAATGAATTTGATGCCTTTTCCAATGAAATTAGCCAAACCTCTCTTAACCTTGTTATTGTTTTAAAATTTTTGAAGTATTTGCTCTATCTGGACATGAGTTGCATTCAACTGAAGGCAGATTTTATGATGAAATTCATCGTAGGAATATTTTTCATGAAGTTCTTTAAAATTAAGTTTCAATTGATCGTAACTATTCATCAAATTAGTTAAGTTAATTGTGAAAAGGAAGTTATGATAGTGATCAAGTATTCTTGCTTCACTTAGGGGCTCTTCAAAGTATCCGTTAGTTATTATTTTGTAGACCTGAAGGGCCTGGTAGGTTCGGGTCAATATCAGGAGGGATATTGGTATCCTGAAAAGAGAGAATATTTTTTCTTAATTTCTTTACTTTTCCAATATGAGCTGTGGTTTCTCGAGATTTCTGAGTTAAACCACTGATTTTGTTTTGTTGTTGATGTTCGACAGTAATTTTTTCAAAGGGAGGGTCGGTTTTTCTAGGTCTGTTCCTCTCAACATAAACTTCTTTTTGGTCTAAATTTGGAGGGTCATTTCGATTCTCATTCAATCTATCTAAATTTTTCTGTGCTTTTTCTCGATTTCGTTCGTAGATATTGTCGAAAAATGGCAAAATTTCTTGTTTTCTCTTTTCATTGTATTGTTCATACACAGTCATGGTTAAATCGAATTCTGGTGGTTTATCGTAGGGTCCGTACAGTAAATTAAAAGGCGATTAACCAGTGGCAGAATGTATCGATTGATTATAAATTAAAGTAGCTGTGATCATGAGGTTTTAAGGGTTCTCATTTGGATTCTTCAATTTAAGAATTCTCAGTTTTTCTAGAATAGTTGAATGATATCTCTCTATTGGAGAGTTAGAGCTTGGGTTATTTACAGTGGTGAAATGTAAATTTATTTTGTTAAGTTTGCAAAATTCGATGAATGTTTTATTATGGAATTCTTTCCCTTCGTCACACACAATTTTCTGAGGGATGTTATGATGAGCAAAAAAATGTCGTAATTTATTCAAAATAGTAAGACCAGTACCATCTTTCACAAGGTACGATTGGGCGTATTTAGAGAATAAATCAATAATAGTTAAAAACTTAGAATTTTGAAAAGAAAAGGTATCCATAATATATCCATAATATATCCATAATAACTTCAAAAGGTCTCTTCGCTAGAAGGGGACCGGAAAATTTTAATTTATATGGATGCCTTTCGTATTTAGATTGAAGGCATAATTCACATTGATTAATAATTTGGGTAATTATTTGTTTCATTTTAGGCCAGTAGTACTTTTTTGATAAGTGATTGTAGGTTTCTGAGATACCGTTATGATTTTTATCATGATATTCGGAAACAATCTCTTCTTGATTTTCGTCACAATTGACATCCAATAAATAAGTTTTACTGATAAAAAGTTTCACTGAATAATTAAATGACTCTTTACAGAATCGAATGAATGGTAGTCGTAACTTATTATCTCTAAAGTAAATTCCATAGGTTTCATTCGGTCTGAAGATTTCTTTAAAAAGGATGGAAAAGTCTGTTTCCATTCGATTTTGTCTTATTGATACATTGTAAGTATTTTTTCCGAAAGGTTTCGTATATTTCAAGTTATATTGCTCCCCTATGTCCAAAATAATTCTGTTTGGGTAAATGTTCACAGATGATTCGGTGATTGGTATAACTTTTCCGTTATCTTCTTGGGTGGAATGAATGGTAGCATCGGAGTTATTGTCTTGGTTTTGATTTTCAGGTTGGTTAATCAGATTTTGATTGTTTTCTGAATTTAAAATTTTTTCTACTTCGTCATCTTCTAATACTGGTATTTCATCAGTGTTTGGTAAAATTGAAGCTAAATCGACATTAAGGTCGTTGTCTGTCAGTAATGAATTATCGTCTTTTTCACGATTATTAATTTCAACACGAGAAAGTGCGTCAGCCACTTTTCTTTACCTTTGGTATAAATTATGTTAAAATCGAATTCTTCCAATTTAAACTTCCAACGTATTAATCGAGAATTGAGTTCTTTAATTTTATAGAGCCATACAAGGGGATTATGATCGGTTTCAATGGTGAATTTTTGTCCAAAAAGGTATGGTCTGAAATGTTTGGTGGAATCTAGGATTGCCAGTAATTCCTTTTCAATTGTGGAATAATTTTTCTCGGCTGAATTTAAAGTTCTTGAATAGTAAGCTACAGGACGATTTGATTGTGAAAGAACACTTCCAATGGCTATATTTGAAGCGTCGGTAGTTAATTTGAAAGGTTTTTCAAAATCTGGGTAAACCAAAATTGGGGCATTTGTTAATAACTCTTTACATAATTGAAATGCATGTAAATATTCAGGATCGTCAGGTTTTATTTTTGCGCCTTTTTTCAGACATTTAGTGAATGGTGAAACAATGTGTGCGAAATTTTGTATGAATCGGCGGTAATAACCTACCAAACCTAAAAATGATTTTATTTCCTTCACAGTACGTGGAATGGGGTAATTGTCTATGGTTTTTAATTTTGAAGGATTAGGAGATACTCCTTCGGGGGTTATGACATGTCCTAAAAATTCTACGTTTTTACTTAAAAATTCACATTTATCGAGTTCGATTTTGAGATTGAATTCTTTGATTTTCTGAAATATTAATTTCAAATGGTAAATGTGTTCTTGTAAAGATTTAGAAAAAATGACGATGTCGTCCATGTAAACGAAACAAAATATGTGAAGATATTTTTTTAATACATCGTCCATAACACGTTGAAATGTGCTTGGGCCGTTTTTCAATCCGTAGGGCATACGAAGGTATTCATAATGACCGTTGTTCACTGTAAAAGCAGTTTTCTCGATAGATTCCGGATCCATTTCTATTTGATGGAATGCTTTCGCCATGTCAATTGTTGAGAAATAGCAACTTTTTCCAAGGTTGTCCAAAATTTCTTCAATTCGTGGGAGGGGATATTTATCTTCAACAGTTTTTTCATTGAGGCGGCGGTAATCTATGACCATTCGATATTTCTTTTCTCCGGACGCATCTTTTTTCTTGTCTACAATCCAAACAGGGGCACTGTAGGGTGAAATTGATGGACGTATGATTTTGTCATCGAGCAGTTTTTGAATCTGTTTTTGGATAATTTTTCTCATGTGATGAGGGTGTCTAAAAGATTTTACATAAACGTTACCGCGTCGTCCGCGCAGCAAATTATTTTAAATTCTTTCTTGTCCAGTTTAAATCCTTTTCCCGCTAATTTTACTCCCGTGATTATCTTATCCATCAAGACATTGAAGAGAATTGGACTAAGACTGTCTCCCTGCCTGATTCCTGTTGAGAGTCATATCTTGTTGGAGAGATTGATGTTTTCCTTAATAAATGTGCTATTTCCGATGTTCATTTTTTTAATGATATCGATTGTTTTGGTATAAAATTCCTTACTTTAACAATTTCAGGACATCGCAAGGTCTAACCCTATCAAAGGTTTGAGTTAGGTCAATAAAGCACATGAAGGCAACTTTTTATACTACATGGCTTTTTCCACTATTCGTCTTAGAATGAATATTGCATCTATGGTGGATCTATTTTGTCGAAACCCCTGTTGCTTTTCACTGATGCCAGTCTGTACAATTTTTTTGGCTAGGATTTTTGTAAATTACTTTGAAGGTGCGCTCAACAGACCAATACGTCTATAATTTTGGGGATCCATTTTTCCTCCTTTTTTGAAGATTAGGATTATGGTACTTTGTTTCCACTGTTCTGGCACCTTTGTCGTATTGTATATTTTATTGAATAAAGTTCGTTTTTATGAATATTAATTATTCCGCGATCTTCTGATCATATTATCCAACGAAATCCTGTATCAACCTTAGGGCTGCTATTTTTCAATCGAGTACAGGATTTGAGTTCGATGTAATCTGTATTTATGAAAATATTGGAAAATAACATTTTGAATGATTATACAGGGTCTTTCACGAGGAACCTCACCCATATTTATACGGGAAACTACTGAACGTATTTTCATGAAATTCAGCACTAATAAGTATTTCACGATGCTGATGAAATCTAAAATATTTTCAAGGCATGAGCACCTCCGGTTTTTCCGTAAATGACGTCAACTTCCGTTTTTCAAATTAGAACACCATTTTTTTATTGCAGAAATAGATTCCTTAGAAAATTTCAATTTATTTTGATGTAACATTTTTCAGTTTTGGTTGGAAAATTCTCTCTGAGCGGGAAAATTCGAAAAAAAAATCGAAAATAGAGCTGCGCTGAAACAAGAATAACTTCGAGGTTTTTGGATGGAAAATTTTCATTTTTGGGATTTTTCAAGATGTAAGATTGATGTATCCACTTTAAAAATCGAAATCGCGATTCATGATACAGGGGGTGAAAAAATCGCTTTCAAAGTTAGGGATGACAAAATCGTGAAAAATCAATTTTTTCAAATTAGAACCCCATTTTTTTATGGCAGATATTGAATCTACGTTAAAAAATAATGTGAGTGTATGCATCACACCCTTGCCCTAAAGTGGATATTTTCTGAGTTATTCACAAAAAACTGTTTTTCGTCTTGAATTTTCAGCTATTTCTTTTCCCTTCACGCCAAAAAGATGACATTTTCAGGAACTGTTACTTAAACCATGTTTTAGATTTTACTACCCTAATATGCAAGAGAAAAAAGTTACAGGTTGTTCCTAAATAGATGGCGAATTTGGATTCGAATTTGTATCGGAAACCTCTTTATTTCAACTAATCGGCCATCGGTTTTCTCTCCAGTGATAAATAAATAATTCCTTATGAACCATATGCAAAAACTTACCATGTTTTACATTATTTTTTTTAATGATAGATATCATTAATTACATCTGCCAAATTCCTCTTTATTCAGTAGCATTTTGTGTTTACTATTAATTTGGTGATAATTCGTATTAAGTTATAAAATCGATCACTATGCCTAATTTTACCAATGAAGATAATTTAAATCTCATTCTACTTCATGGAGAATGTAATAAAGTTGTAGATAGAACGATTCGACTGTTCATTGAGAGATTTCCTGACCGACCCAGACCAACGAGAGATACCATTAACAGAACCATGACAAACTTGAGAAATGTCGGATCTTTCGTTAAGAAAACTACACACAGAGAAAAAAGTGTAGTAGAAGATGAGAACAACGAAATTACAGTTCTTGCATATTTTCGTGTGAATCCTCAAAATTCTCTCAAAGATGCCGAGATTGATCTGGGATTATCTCAATCGAGTGTTTGGAGAATATTAAAAAAACATAAAATGCACCCATATAAATTCAATAGGGTACAGCATTTGAAGGAAACTGATTTCGTCAGGAGAACAGAGTTTTGCGAAGCTATGATGATTCGATTTCAAGAGAATGAAAACTTTTTGGACTGTATAATTTGGACAGATGAATCTAAATTCACAAAGAATGGTTCTTTCAATAGGCATAACAGTCATTATTGGGATGAAGAGAACAACCACCACTTCAGACAATGGAACTTTCAAGAGACCTGGAGTTTCAATGTTTTTTGCGCCATCAAAAATAATGCAATTCTCGATGTTCACATTTATGATGGGACTTTAACTGGTAAGATAGAACACTACACATGTTTGCATTATTTAAAGAATGTTCTCCCTTAGGAGATAGATATTCTGACATATTGACTCAAATAATTGAGCCGCTAGTACAGAACCATAATGACTTATGGTATCAACAAGATGGCGCGCCTCCACACAATTCACTCAATGTGTCAAATATCCTCTACAGGCTATTTGAAGATCGATGGTTGGCGAACAATGGTCCACATCTTTGGCCACCACGTTCTCCCGATTTAACTCCTTTAAACTATTATGTTTGGGGTAGGATAAAAAATATTGTCTACTCAACTCCCCTGACTGATAAAGAGGACTGCATAGAACGAGTCAGAAATGCGTTCAGGTTTGTTTAGATTTTTAGATTCATAGTTTTGAAACTCAATTTGGTTTTTAAACACTTTTGCAGATCTCTTCCTCCCGATGAAATAAGAAGAGCAACGCACGAAGCATTCCTGAGACGTATAAATAAATGTCTAGAAATTAACGGTCAAAACTTTGAGCATCTTCTCTAGTTATAACTGCGAGAGTTTGCCATGGTTCTCCTAAAAGTAACTTGAAGTCGGTTTCAAGAAGGGGTGAAAAATCTACAGCATGGTTCAAATAACAGTTCCTGAAAATTTCATCTTTTTGGCGTGAAGGGAAAAGAAATAGCTGAAAATTCAAGACGAAAAACAGTTTTTTGTGAATAACTCAGAAAATATCCATTTTAGGGCAAGGGTGTGATGCATACACTCACATTATTTTTTAACGTAGATTCAATATCTGCCATAAAAAAATGGGGTTCTAATCTGAAAAAATTGATTTTTCACGATTTTGTCATCCCTAACTTTGAAAGCGATTTTTTCACCCCCTGTATCATGAATCGCGATTTCGATTTTTAAAGTGGATACATCAATCTTACATCTTGAAAAATCCCAAAAATGAAAATTTTCCATCCAAAAACCTCGAAGTTATTCTTGTTTCAGCGGAGCTCTATTTTCGATTTTTTTTTCGAATTTTCCCGCTCAGAGAGAATTTTCCAACCAAAACTGAAAAATGTTACATCAAAATAAATTGAAATTTTCTAAGGAATCTATTTCTGCAATAAAAAAATGGTGTTCTAATTTGAAAAACGGAAGTTGACGTCATTTCCGGAAAAACCGGAGGTGCTCATGCCTTGAAAATATTTTAGATTTCATCAGCATCTTGAAATACTTATAAGTGCTGAATTTCATGAAAATACGTTCAGTAGTTTCCCGTATAAATATGGGTGAGGTTCCTCGTGAAAGACCCTGTATGTACAGGGTCGGCAAAATTCGTTGTCTACTGAAGGGATCTCGAGAACTATAGCAGCTAAAAGAAAACTGATAACACATTCTCTAGCTCTTTTTTCCTGACTAATCCGAATGTTAAAACAGATCCAGCCTATCGGTCATAGATTTTGAGTTATGAACGAAAATTGAGAAATTGTCATTTTCAATAATGCTGAATAACTCGCTTGTTTGAACTCGTATTCCAAATCTGTTGTTACATTCTACAGGCACTTTTTTAGGAGTAATTCAAATATAATATGACTGAATTTTTTAATCCCGCCATTTTCGAGAAATGAGAAAGATTTTGTATTTTTCGAATGTAAACTATGGTCGAAAGATCTCTTATCTTGCTACAAAATTTTTGCTGATTTCAAAAATGTATCATATGTCACTATTTACGTGAATATTACATCAGAAAATTGTCATTACTTTTTTCCTGCTTTTCTTTTCATTGTTGAATTATGAGTAGGCTGACGTTGCCATAGCGACGATTGAATATGCATTATTTTTGTGTGAACTTGCGCCTCTATGATTGGAATTAGCGATTGCTGAATGAATATTTCTATGGTTAATTTGTCATAGTTCTTAAGATTAGCAATAGTAAATCTGTTTATTATCCCTAACGACCCGAAATATTGCTGATCTTAAGAACTATGACAAATTAACCATAGAAATATTTATTCAGCAATCGCTGATTCCACTCATAGAGGCGCAGGTTCACACGAAGTTAATGCATATTGAATCGTCGCTATGGTAACGTCAGCCTACTCATAATTCAACAGTGAATAGAAAAGCAGTAAAAAAGTAAGGAATATTTTCTAATGTAATATTCATGTGAATAGCGACATATGATACATTTTTGGAATCAGCAAAAATTTTGTAGCAAGATAAGAGATCTTTTGACTAAAGTTTACATTTAAAAAATCCAAAATGCTTCTCATTTCTCGAAAATGGCTGGATTGCAAAATTCAGTTATATTATATTTGAATTACTCCTGAAAAAGTGCCTGTAGAATGTATCAACAGATTTGGAATACGAGTTCAAACAAGCGAGTTATTCAGCATTATTGAAAATGACAATTTCTCAATTTTTGCTCATAACTCAAGTTCTATGAACGATAAGCTGGATCTGTTTTCAGATTCAGATAAGTCAGGTAAAAAGAACTGAAGAATGTGTTATCAGTTTTCCTCTAGCTGCTATAGTTCTCGAGATCCCTTCAGTAGACTACGAATTTTGTCCACCCTGTATATGCGAAATCATTCCCGAATTTTCAGCCTTCGTTATTAAGGTCCAAACCTACTCTACAAACATAAGGTATCTCAGTTGTCTCTTCCGAAAGTTATTGTGTTTACGATCGGTTGTGAGGAATACCGCACACATAATAACTTCCGAAAAAAACGTCTTAGAAACTCGATATTTGGAAGGTGGAAAAGTATTGCTGAAGACCTTAGTAATAATCAAAAATAGTTTTAATAGGTTTAAAGGTCTCGAATAAGAAAACCACTTGTGTTCTAAGCAGACGAAATCATTGAACAATAAATCAGAGGATAGGTTCGGAGCCTAATTACGAAAGTTGAATTCGTGAATGGGTGAAATCCGCCCAATGAATCACCATTTCAAAATAAGAACATTTTGTGTTCATTTAACTTTACCTGACACGCCCCTATACGAACAGACACAGAATTTTCAAAAGGCTTGGGAACGGTAATAATATTAACTGAAAAATATTCGATATTCTTAATGGTTATGACCTAGGGCTAGACTATCACTTCTTCAAATAGTCGTTAATTTTCATGAAATTCTCTCAATTCAAAATATTAATGCAAGATTATATTAGTTACATTAAAAAGGTATCCTCTGAAACGGAAAATATTAGCATAGTAACTGTTTCGTTCAATCTTTGGTTTTTGTATGAATTCCGTTGTCTTTTTAATATCACCCGTGAATTCTTGAAGGCGCGTCTGGTGTTGCGGTCGCGCAAATCTCATAAGAAGATATTCGACATTGCATGATTAAAATTATAAACCCATTTACTTTTTGCCACAATTCATTTCGAGCGGCCTCAGGTTGGCTAATAACTTGCAAAGCAAAAAGCAAGTTTGCATTGAATAAAAAGATTAGAAATTCAGATGTTACATTTTCCTCAATGCTCATTCATTTTAAGAATGAACGATTTAGCTCTGGTCGATATAAACATATTCCTGACATCTTGTCTATGAATTTCTCCCTGATGCTTCCTTGGTGTAGTTTTGCGCAATCTATACCTTTTCAACTTCAAATTGGGATTAAACATATTCAAATTGGGAATTAACATATTCGAATTGGTACTAAACTAAGTCAAATTGAGACTAAACACATTCAAATTGGGAATAATCAATTTCATATATAACATTCGTTCTTGTATGAATTGGAATTTTATAAGCTTCTTCAATTGGAACTATATATACTTCTGCTATTTTCGTTGGCATTTTCCTTTTGTTTTTGTTTTGATTCGCAAGTCCTTTCCAATGGCCGTTTTCTTCATGGACTGCAAATCTTTGCTTTCTAATTGATTCCAAATCTCCTCTTTTAATATTTTCGAATTATATAAAATCTAGTTCGCCGTCATTCAATACTCTCCTTCGACATTATAGTGTTAACTTTATAAGGTAATCAAAAACGCGTTTTAAAGAGCAACCAATGTTGTACCTATTTGAAGCTAATTATCACCAATTTGAAACATATATATTTCGAATTGGAAGTAATCATTTTCACATGTTTACCAATTCGAAATATTTATTTCCAATTGGGAAAAACCATTTTCAGAAGCGTACAACATTCCTCTTTGAATGGAATTTTTTATTACTTCATAAAGTTGACCCTTCAATGTCTAAGGAGAGTATTTAATGAGTGCAAACCAGAGTTAAATTCGAAATTATGTCCCTTATTGAAGAGGAAGAGCCGGAATCAATTGAAAAGCAGAGAATTGCACTCCATGACGAAAACGGCGATTGGAAAGGCTTGGGAATTTTTGAGTATCAAGAAATCAACTGCCCAAAAGTGGGCAAAAAATAAAAGAAAAATGCCAAAGATATAGCAGGAGCATAGCGCACACTGAAGAAGCTCATAAAACTCCAATTCACACAGGAACGAATGTTGTACCAATATGAAATTGATTATTCCCAATTTGAATGTGTTTAGACTCAATTTGATTTTGTTCAGTACCAATTTGAATATGTTTATTACCAATTTGATTGTCTTAAGTCTCAATTCGAAGTTGAAAAGGTTTAGAAAAGCACTGACGTGGGATCAGGAGCTCTTACGCGCTTGTTCGAATTCTAACTATTCGATCAACACGAAATTTTTCTCCTAGTTGCGTGTTGGTAATCTCCACCTGAATACGAAGTTTCAATCTGGTTGCATCTGTACTTCTTGAGATATTGTGGAAATAATGTTAAAATTCCAACAACGAAATTAAGCATATTTTTCCTTATATCTCCAAAAGTGAAAATCGGTACTGACTCTAAGGTTTGTGCCAAATTCCATTGAAATCTTATCAATTTTTTCAGAGAAAAAATAATTTTTCATCAAAAATTTCAAAAGTTTTCGAATAATTTTTTTTTATTTTCTAACAACTGAATCCACATGATTTCGTTCTAAGTTGCGTGATGGTATTCCAAAACTGTCCACGCAGTTTCAATTCGATCAAGTCAATACTTCAAGAGATATCGAGGATTTAACCTCAAAATTTCAAATCGGGCCTAACTCCGAAACTATCCAACCGATTCCACCTATCAATGAATTTAACCGAGATATTTGGACTCCAAATCTAATCTGATAATTTCAAGTCGCTAAGTCTTTTCCTTCCAGAGTTAGAGCACATATGGACGGACGGACGGCCGGGTGGGCGGATGGACGGACATAATTGAATTTGACCGCGGATTCTACTTTAGGGAATTCAATCCAATCGTTCAAGACCATTTTGGGCTCAAAATTCGAAAATGACAGACATCGTGACGAAATAATAACGCGCTGTTCCCTAGAACAAGCGAGTAAAAACGACGAATCACGCTCGAAAGTTTTGTATCGTAGCCCTTCATGATCACCTTTCATCTTCTTCCATATAGGAAAAAATTAGGAAAACATAACAAGTATTCTATAGCCTTTCGTTTGTAGAATCAACCCAACATTAGTAATGTCTAGACATCGGCTTATATGCATTAACAAACTGGCAAAATATGCATGCAAATATGCACTTAAAGAGGATGAAATGAGCACATAATATGCACTAAAAAAATATCAATTCCCATTGTGTCTCCGATTAATGTTCAGTCATCAATCAATTATAATTTTGTGACTATACAAAATTGGAAATTTTTTACGCGCTTTTTTTAGGGCACAGCGCGTTATCGTTACGTCGCAATGTCTGTAATTTCCGAGTTTTCAGCTGAAATCGGTCTCAAACGAGTAGATTGGACACAGATGAATAATCCGTGGTCCAATTGGATTCTGTACGGTTATGTTTTGATCCCTAATATCTCGGTTGAGTTCGTTAATGGGCCAAATCTGCCAAATGATTTTTGTGTTACAGCCATTTGAAATTTTGACTTTTCAATAACTCGAAAAATATTTATCTGGTTGAAATGAAACTTGGAACATTAATAGTGCCAATGAGAAGAATTATCCTTGGAAAAATTTGAATTCATTTTTCTCTTTTAATTTTCATATTTTATTTAATTTTCACTGAAATTTCCAAGTCGCCTTTTCGCAATGTGAACAAGCGCGTAGAAGCTGCTGACATCACGTCAGTGCTTTTCTAGGTTTTTAGGTATACTTAAGAAAACTTGTTACGTCTGTCTGTTAATACCAACTTATAGGCCGAAAACGATTCCTCTACGACCATTAACGTGAAGAGACGGAACTAGGATTTTGCGCCATTTCTGAAGATATCTTTGTAAACAAGGTTTTCCTTGTGGCGTTGACATATACTCCTATCTTCTTAATTGCTGTGAGCTTCGTGTTTTTAAATTTGTCATGGATTATTTCTGACAGTAAATTAGTAAGGAAATCTTTCTGTTCGATTATTCTTTCTAAAATTTCCGTGGATTTGAACAGAAGAAGCTTTTTGGTATCCAATCTTTATATAGCTCCGCACCCGTTCAACGTTTTTCGGTTGACCTATGCACCAGGATTACGTCCCACTATTGAAATCTGCATTTTGGACAAAAAATTACCAAAATATGCAATAATGCCTTGAATATCGCGTTATATGCATTTGCATAATTATGCAAATATGCAAATGCATATAATCCGATGTCTAGTAATGTCTTAGAATTCCTAGTTAACCATAACTCGATCACGCCTAGCCAACCACGCCCAATTCTTCCTGAAGCTGAGAAAATACCAGATGATTAGGTCAAAAGGATATTTCTTCTTCACTCAAACCCCATTTCAGACATATACCTCCTCGTAAAGTTCCAACCCTTATAAATCACATACATATATGAAACAAATTTATGCCTGCCCATTCTGAATGTATATTATATCAATTTATCCAAGATCTAACTATCAAAACATCGTAAAAATCTTGCAGCAGCTGATAAAAGGGAAAACCACAAAGCATTAAGCCTGGAAAACCGCATAAAACCCCGATATTTAGAACGGTCTACGGAAAGATTTGAAAGATCCAAGGCTGCAACAGAATATGCGCGTATCTTTATTTGTGAATGCCAGGGAATTCCACTTTTTATTGTCGAAAATACAGGCTGCTCATCGAATTATCGCTTATCCCCATGAAACTAAAACTAGATATATGTGGAATTAAATTTCGCACAGAAACATATTCTGGTTTGTATAAAATAATTGGAAATTTTCGACAATTGGGGCACTGTCGATAATTGAGACATTTTCGTTAGGAGTGGAAGGACACATATTTCTCCGCGTGGAGGGGGCTTAAAACTTCCCTATTTCATTCAAAAAAAATATTTTATATTTCACTACACTTGACCATAGAAGCACTAATCTTTCATGATATACTAAATGTCACAAGTTTTTCAATTTGTTCCCGATGTTTTTTTAGATTTCTAGTGTGAAATAACCAATTATGGATCTATGGGAGATGATTCCCCAATAAAAGGGGCCTGTAGCGTTCTTCGTTCATCTGAGGATCTGAAATATCATCGCATGGAGAACCGGACCTGGTTGAAAGACTCTCCCGGTCAGAGAGCAAATGTAGGTAATATTATTTACTGCTTCCTGCTGGTTTTTTGTCCCTCTTTCTGATTCAGAAATTATGTCAAGATATTTTGTCAAAATTAATTCAAGATTACGAAACAATTATTTTCCAATGAATAAGAAGCCATCCATGGTACCCGTTTACATTTCCTCTGCTAACACTGTGATATACCAAAGAATGTAATGCTCGTTCTCAAAAGAATATACATGGTGTTTCGCCATAAACTGGTCAAACATATATTGCCGTGTAGATGACATTGAGAAAGTCATTTTTGCCTCATGACATATACCACGTTTTCGAAGCATAAGCGAGATACAGGGTGTTTAATGTCAACTTGGAGCAATATTCTGATAACTGTGGTGATTTTTACGTGACCTTTGAAAAAACTGTTTTTGGTCTTAGTTTAGTATTTTTGGTGGTCAATTCAATTTTTCTGAAGAATTCTGACAAAAATATTTCAAAAAGGCGGAAAACCTTCAAAATTGGAATTTTTTGTTTTCGATTGCCAAATTGGATAGCATTATTTCAATGAACTCAATTTTCTAAGATTTTCTGCGAAAAAATTTTTCCAAAATTCAAATTCAACTTTTTTTTTACATGTCTACAGTGAAAAAAAAATTTCACCCAAAATTGTTGAAATCTTTCAAGGTTGAACTTACCTTCATTCTGAACACTGCTGAGAAAACAGAATGAGAAAATATCCATTGGTTTTCATTTTATAGCCTTCCGAAGACTCCGCCCGGAGTACTTAAATAATTTTTATTTAAGGAACTGCTATTAATTATGCTAATAGGCCTCCAGAGTGACCTGGATGGAAATATGAATTTATCAAGAAGAAAAATATTTTCTAAAAATCTTTGGTAGGAATCGAACTCTCACCGGATTCGGAAAAAAGGGTCAAATTCGATGAACTACCGTTGCTTGGTAACGGACGTCATTATAATCAGAATAAATCCAATATATACGCGTCCCTATTATCCGTAAGTGAAGCGAGTTCGAATCCCATCAAAGCTTTTTTGAAAAAAAAAATTTTTTTTGATGAATTCATATTTCTATCCAGGTCATTCTAGGGGTCTATTAGCACAATTATGACCTCTGAATGGCCATCCGTTTCTTAAATAAAAATTATTCCAGTACTCCGAGTGGAATCTTTGGAAGGCTATAAAATGAAAACCAATGGATATATATTCATTCTGTTTACACAGCAGTGTTCAGAATGGAGTTAGTTCAACCTTGAAAGATTTCAACAATATTGGGTGAAATTTTTTTTCAGTGTAGACTTGGTAAAAAAACTAGAGTTTGAATTTTGGAAAAATGTTTTCGCAGAAAATCTTAGAAACTTGAGTACATTGAAATAATGCTATCCAATTTGGCAATCGAGAACAACAGATTCCAACTTTGTAGGTTTTCAAAGGTCACGCATAACTCATCACAGTTATCAGAATATTGCTCAAAGTTGACATTAAACACCCTGTATCTCGCTTATGCTTCGAAAACGGGGTATATGTCATAAGGCAAAAAATACATCCCCAATGTCATCTATACGGCTATATATGTTTCACCAGTTTATGGTGAAACACCCTGTTATACAAATTTTTTTTCTAGACATATCATAGTTGAGGATCTAATGAAAATTTTCATCGTTCATTTCCAGCAAAAAATAATAAACATTCATGCGATAATTTCACCTATTTCAATGGAAGACCACCTAGTTGGTCAACTGTCATCCCTGATATATTAAAAAAAAACTCATAACAAGTATATTGATAATCCTGAACACAAAACCGCTCCTAATACCTCCATATCATATTTCATCGGAGCTTTCATGTCCCCAACCCCGAAGTTAATTCGGCTCTCATCCCCATCCCCAAAAAGTTCAACTACAGCTGATAACACTCCATCGTGTTTGTTGCCGTCAATTTCCCCTCCAAGTCAGTAAAATGCAACGCATTGAACACAGGGATTTCCACTTGTATGACTTCGTTTCCGGAATTTATTAGTCTAGATGTAGACGTTCGATGTTTCGCCTATTCAGCTCAGAGAAAGACGGAAAATTATCCGGAGGGAAATGGAAAGCTACGCTTTCTCGGACAAATGATCTGATGCCGTCGTAAAAATGAACGTAAATTTTTTACGGCTCATCAAAAGTGTTTTATAGTCGTTGAAGGATATTATGTCATCCGTTCGGATTAATAGGGAAGGTCCTTGTCAATCAGCAGTCATATGAAAATGCTTTTATCTTTCGTACACATAGAATTCTATATTACATAGAGTATCAGATAAAACATATTTTTCATGTTCCATTTTTCCAGATTCGGCTCTAGTGAAAAGTTATGAGTATTTAAATATTTCTCAATGTGCTAATACACTCCTGCACTTTATTTGCAAGTTCAACACAGATATCACTTACGGTGATTTGTATTGCAGAATAATCAATCCATTGCTTGGAATTCGAAGAAATATGATTAATAAAACTCATTTCCCCACTTAATTCTTATAATTTGATACTTTTTGCGGTATTATGGTGGAAAAATTATTTCACTACACTTGACCGTTGAAACAATAATCTTTCACTTGAAATTCGTGCAATATCCAGTCTTTTCCATTATGTGATTCTACACAATTTCAATCCTGCCCATTTTTATATAGAAAATTCCATAATAATTCTAAATTTCATCAAATTCATAAATGAATTATAAGAAATCACTCAACTAACCTAAAAAATTCATTGAACTCTAGAATTCTATAGAAAGCCTGGTCCATAGACATGGAGTATGTCTATGGTCTGGTCACGAAATAGCATAGAGCTAGTTTTTGGTCTATGCGAAATAGATAAATATTTCTGTGTATTCTATGTTCCAGGTAAAGCTGAGCATAGCTTACTTCACAGTCTTTACTAGCTCAGGGGCGAATCCACGAGAATAAGGTAATTTCTCGAATATTTATCAGATGTTATAACATTCAACGTTGAATATCTCGAAACGGGTTCATTTGATAAGAAATAATGATTCTAAAATGATTGATAGTGACTTAACGTAAACTTTATCTGCGCATTATTCATGCTATTCATGCTAATTTCTCAGAGTTCTATGAATCGGGGAATCTATAACCAGAAAACTGTTTGAAGTTAGACGATATTGATTATGGTAGAATACGAGTCATATTCATAGAAAACTCCACACCAAAATGAATTTCCTTCGGAGGAACCATGTCAAAGCCACAGAAGAAGGACTGATTATTTTTCTGAAATTTCAACAGCCTGTATCTTTCAGCTGAATCAGGAAAAACGATTATTAAAAAAAATCTGGAAAAACACTGCCGTGAAGGCAGCAACCTTCGAACTGTTATTCTTCGATGAAGTACTGGATTTCAATTCGATCTAATCTGTATTTTTGGAAATATTGGGATAATAAAATTTTGAATGAGTATATCCACGGAATCATTGGGCAGATTTTGCCTATTCACGAATTCGACCTTCGTAACTAAGCCCCAAACCTTCTCTTTAAATATCGAGTTTCCAAGTCGTTTCTTCCGGAAGTTATTGTGTTTACGGTCGGCCTGACGGCCGGAGTAAGGGATGAAAAATCCATCCATCCGCCGTCTGGGGATTTTCTCGAAAACTATTGGAGAGATATTCATAAAACTAGGTAGAGGAATCATGTGTTACGCAAAGATGATCCTCCAAATTTTGATCAATATAATCCACAATACAAATACCCTGCAGTTAATTTCTCATCTCTCATAAAGCTGATAAATTTCCAAGAATGCATCGAAGTACGAAGTATCATCTTTTTTCCGAAACTTGCCTGCATTAAAATGCAATATCTCATTATTCAACAGAAGTCATTCTGAAGAATCTTTGTGAATATTTCACATATCACCCATAAAACATAAAACTTATTTGAAATTAATACTTTCGCCTTTTTGAAGATATGTATGTAGACAAATCTACAATAGATTGTATAAAACTGATGTGAAATTCCCTTTTATCGTAATTGTAACTTCTGAATAACGGAAGATCACAAATCTCATATTGAAAAATCCATTCAGCACCAATACCCTTCGATTCCATGACATAATCCATCAATTTTTCCGTATTCAAATACGTAAATATTAAAGCACTCCCTGTTTTTTCATCATATGAACTTGAATTTTTTTCTTTCTTTGGGACCGAAATTTAAACAATTATGTCCTCTTGTATGCAAGGTTAATTGAATCACGAACTTATTACATTCAATTTAATGCTTTGTTCGTAAGCGTTCAGATTTTTGATTGATTGTATAAGTAATGAGTCCGTATCGAAGCCACTCACATAAGTGAAATGTACTATTAATTTTGAGTTTCGTGCATCGTTATCTTGTCAAGCGTTCTCTTTCAATCATTATTCTGTTCCTATCCTTGTCGCTCAGATAAATTCTTGAGGGCCATGAGTTCACAGGACGATTTCTTCAATATCAAATTTAGTATACAATTTTTTACACGTGTTCTGGGGAACAGCGTGCTAACATTTCGCTCAAATATCTGAAATAATCTGTTGAAGAATCCGGTGACAAAATCAATGTTGATATCCGGTGAGCCAGCCGTTGCCTCGATAGTTTAGAAACTACACCAGCTAAGCTAGAGACTTTAAACTTTTATCATAGGTGGCCCAGGAAAATGCGACTGCTAACATCGTTTATAAGCTGGATCGGCAAAACAATTTTGGAATTATATTCATTTGAATTTTAAAGGTTATTTCCTCAATATTTCAGGAAATCCGTAAATTTTGCACCTAGTTGCGTGTTAGTAATCTCCCTCTGATTGAGAAGTTTCAATTTGATTGCATTCGTACGATAAAAATCCAAATAACAACGAAATTTGGCACAATTTTTTTCCTTATATCTCCGAAAGTAAATATCGGATCGAATTGAAATTTGAAACATTGTTATTTAATACTGACTCTAAGGTTTGTGCCAAATTCCATTGAAATTCAATCAATATTTTCAGAGAAAAAAAATTCTCATGAGAATTTCAAAAAAAATTCGAATGGAATTTTTTTAAATTTTCTAGTACCTGTATCCACACGAAATTTCGCTCTGAGTTGCGCGTTGGTAATTCAAAACTGTCCACGACGTTTCGATTTGATCGAGTAAATACTTCATGAGATATTGAAGTGTATATAAGTGAATATATGAGAATTAACCTCAAAATTTCAATTGGGCGTAACTCCGGAACTATCCAACCGATTCCACCCATTAACGAACTTGGCCGACATATTCGGAGTCCAAACCTAATATGACAATTTCAAGTCGCTAAGTCTTTTCCTTCGAAAGTTAGAACACATACGGATGGACGGCCGGACGAACGGACGGACAGAATTGAATATACCATAGATTCTTCTTCAGAGAGTTCAACCCAATCGTTTTAGACCATTGTCGGCTCAAAATTCGAAAACTACAGACATCGTGACGGAATGATAACGCGCTGTTCCCTTGAACAAGCGAGTAAAAACAGTAACATAATAAAAAATTTCAAAAAGCACTGCCGTGAAGGCAGCAACTTTTGCGCTCATGTTCAATGTAGATGACCGCTTCAGCAACGAATTTGAACATGTACGCAAAAGCTGCTGCCTTCACGGCAGTGCTTTTTGAAATTTTTTACTGATAAACTACTGGATTTCGATTCGATCAAATCTGTATTTTTGGAAATATTGGGAAAATAAAATTTTGAATAGGTATATCTACGGAATCATTGGGCGGATTTTACCCATTCACGAATTCAACCTTCGTAATTAAGCCCCAAACCTACTCTACAAATATCGAGTTTCTAAGTCGTTTCTTCCGGATGTTATTGTGTTTACGGTCAGCCTAACGGCCGACAGCGTAAACACAATAACTTCCGAAAGAAACAACTTAGGAACTCGATATTTGTAGAGAAGGGTTGGACCTTATGCAAATATTTGGAGGAAATGTTCATGTTTATTGTTATTGAAATTGATATATGAATTTTCACTCTGCTGTTCATGTTCATACGAATTTATCAGACTAATTTCAAACACAACTCTGGAATACTTCCTTTCCATGAACTGAAAATTAAGATAATAAATATACTTCTTGTAATAAGCAGGTATTCAAAAATATCAAGTTTCAGACTTGTGTATTCAGAGACGAAGGATATTAACGACATTCTGATTGAATGAAATGAATAATCATAATTTAATTTTGTCAAAATTAATTTATTATCGGAAATTCTTGAAAACTATGTATGGTCCAACTCAGAAAATCAGAAAGAAGTTCTGTTTTGACTAGTTTTGATATGACAGGTCGGCAAATATTTCAGATTTTATATGGCAGATTTTCCTGTGCCGGCATCTATCGGCGAAAACTGAAGTAGGCCAACAAAGCCGTATTTTGAAAACGTTTGGACCTCATTTCGGATCCAAAATATGTCAAAGAGTGTCCGCACCTTATATATTCTATGCATATCACTATCACTTGATCTATACACACGCCTTTTATCCACGGGCTTGATTAGGGACTGTCATTATCCTTCAACAAGAGGGTGCAAACAGTTCAGGAAATTTTGAGAATTTTCCAGGTCAGAACTGATTAGTACTCAATAAATCGCCGAACAGGGTGTTACAACCCGAAGGAAATTTCATAATCCAGATAACGGTACTAAATTGAAAAAATGCTGTATGATGGTAAAGGTGATACTTAATTGAATGGGAAAACTTTTATTTAGAGCTAAGAGAAAATAATCACTGAAATTCATTCTTTAATTGAAAATCTTACAATAATGTTTGGAAAAATCTTTTGACAGTTTTCCTCCATAATCATTATAGTTTCAATATTTCTCATCAAACATAGAAAAAACCATACACGGGGTGAAGATGCTTTTGTTCCAAAAATGTTATAATCATCTTGGTGATTTTCTGAATGAAGGGGATTTTGTTTCTTCATACTAGGAGTGTTAATATGTATAGAGGCGTTAATATGTATAAGGACGTGATTCACATCTGTAGATCTAAGATCAAATAAAGGATATTATTATTAGACTATTTTGAGAATCGCCTCCTCAAGTTTGTCAATGTGCTTTTTAATCACCCTGTATACAGGGTGTTTCATCATAAACTGGTCAAACATATATAGCCTTATAGATGACATTGGAAAAGTCATTTTTGCCTTATGACATATACCCCGCTTTCGAAGCATAAGCGAGATACAGGGTGTTTAATGTCAACTTTGAGCAATATTCTGATAACTGTGGTGAGTTATGCGAGAGCTTTCAAATAACGGATTTCGGTAACATCGTAGTATTTTTAGTGCTAAATTCAATTTTACTGTGGAATTCGGGAAAAAATATTTCAAAATGGCGGAAAATCTACAAAGTTGGAATATTTTGTTTTCGATTGCCAATTAAGATAGCATCGATGTACTCAATTTTCTAAGATTTTCCGTGAAAAATTTTTCCAAAATTCGAACTCAACTTTTTTTTTACATGTCTACAGTGAAAAAAAAATTCACCCAAAATTGTTGAAATATTTCGAGGTTGAACCTACCGTTATTCTGAACACTAGTGTGAAAACAGAATGAAAAAATATTCATTGGTTTTCATTTTATAGCCTCCCCAACATTCCGCTCGGAATATTTAAATAATTTTTATTCGAGAAACTGGTGGCCTTACGGAGGCCAAAATAGTGCTAATGGGTCCCCAGAATGATCCGGATAGAATTATGAATTTATCAACAAAAAAAAAAATTATCAAAAAACTTCGATGGGATTCGAACTCGCTCCACTTACGGACAATAGGGCCGCGTATAAGTTGGATTTATTTTGATTATGAAGAGGTCCGTTACCAAGCAACGGTAGTTAATCGAATTTGACCCTATTTTCCGAATGAGGAGAGAGTTCGATTCCTACCAAAGTTTATTTGAAAAAAAATTTTTTTTTTGATAAATTCATATTTTTTTATCCGGGTCATTCTGGGGACCCAATAGCACAATTTTGGCCTCCGTAGGGCCACCAGTTTCTCGAATAAAAATTATTCAAGTACTCCGAGCGGAATGCTTGGAAGGCTATAAAATGAAAATCAATGGATATTTTTTCATTCTGTTTTCACACCCAGTGTTCAGAATGAAGGTAAGTTCAACCTCGATAGATTCCTACAATGTTCGGTGAAATTTTTTTTTCACTGTAGACATGTAAAAAAAAAGTTGAGTTTGAATTTTGGAGAAATTTTTTCACGGAAAATCTTAGAAAATTGAGTACATCGAAATGATGCTATCCAAATTGGCAATCGAAAACAAAATATTCCAACTTTGTAGGTTTTCCGCCATTTTGAAATATTTTTTCCCGATTTCTACAGTAAAATTGAATTGAGCACTAAAAAATACTACGATGTTACCAAAATCCGTTATTTGAAAGGTCACGGATAGCTCATCACAGTTATCAGAATATTGCTCAAAGTTGACATTAAACACTCCGTATCTAGCTTATGCTTCGAAAACGGGGTATATGTCATAAGGCAAAAATGACTTTCCCAATGTCATCTATACGGCTATATATGTTTGACCAGTTTATGATGAAACACCCTGTATACCTAACTGATCCGAAATAAACTCGACACTATTTAAAAAAAAAGGATCTTAGGAGTAATGCTATGAAAACATTCCACTCAAATTCATGGAAATATATTCATTTGAGACTATCGATTACATTACAGAGGTACCTACACATCATATCAATTTTAGAAATACTAGATTTATTCCAAAATATGAGTGACGAACTGTAGAAGCTCTTCATGTGTTATAACCCATAAAGCAATCAGTATAATAAGGCACACCCAAATCCATCGCTTACGGATTTTCATTATCCAATGATTCAGGGAATTCCGAATTTCATGAACTGAAAAAAATACGAAAACTACAGAAGTTTTCCGTTATATTATTGGATATTCTTTAGAGGGCCAGGTTTTGTGATACACAATAGTTTGAAACGACTTCAGGGTCAAACCTATTTTATCCATATTAAAATCATGAGAATCTTAGAGATATCAAGAAAATCAGATAAATGTTATATAAATGTAAATGTTATATGAATGCCACCTTATGCCCTTGGAACGGCACGAGGGAATAATAGCCTTCGATATAGCCTTTTGAGACTCTCGTTTTATATATACAGTGTATTTTTCGAAAAATGTAGAAGTATCAAACTGCTACAGCTCAACCAATATTTGAACAATTTTAATCTTGTCTTGTACGATTGGTCACATAGCGGATTTGAATTAGAAAAAATATAATCCAAAAATTCCAAATAACCAGCAATTCATTTGAAAAAATATCGGCTACGACATATTTTTACTATTATTATTGTTATATTTATTATCTGTCAGTTCTCAGCTGCTGCTGGTCCTTCTTTTTTTGAAAAATTGAAAAAACAATTCAGTTTCTCCCACTAATTCAGAAACTTCTGAACGATGTGACAAGTTTGTAGGACAACAGATTGTTGTGTGCATGTCCAGCGATTTTCTGGGATAGATTAAGTTTTTGAAGATTTTTTTTGAATGCTTCAGACATGATTCCTTCAGCCGAGATAACTGATGGTATTGTAGTGACTTTGGTTAGATGCCACATATTCTTCAGTTCCACCGCTAAGTTTTCATACTTCGTTATTTTTTCAGATTCTGTTTTCATGATGTTATGAGTCATTGGCACTGCTATATCTATTATAAGTTTGTTCCTACACACTCTGGAACTAGTTCTGAATCAGGCGGAGTTTGCGCATATCGATATTAGCGTTCCAACAAATTTCGAACTGGTAAGGAATTGCAAACCAAGTGTTCCAACGTAAAAAGAATTTGTGTCAGACCAGTTCTAGAACGGTGAATTCAGTTCTTGGGTTTAGGCAAGAACTGAGAAGGAGGAATTGAATCGGTCAGCTGTTACATGCCATTCGAATGTAGCAAGGGGCTATAAAACCACATCTGGCAGAGACGGGCTGCATTTTTCGGGTGACAAACAGCCCTTAGGCTATGACAAGGGAATTTCTAAGAATGATTCGTTTCTAACACTTTCGAACTATCTATTCAGAATTAGTCCCGAACTAGAATGAGCGAAGACGTGTGAATTGATTCAGTTCTGAATGAGTTCAAGACAGTAACAGAACTGGGTGTTGGAACAAACCTAATAATTCCAGACTTCTGGTCTTCTGGATTAGTACGATATTTGGTCTATTATAGTCTACTGTTCGATCTGTTGTTATGAATCTGTCCCAATAGAGAACTGTTCTATATGTTTCTAACACTGATGTAGGTTGATACTTGTAATATGGGGGGCAAGATTTTAATAGTTCATATTTAAGCGCTAGTTGCTGGTGTATGATCTTTGCTACTTGGTTGTGCAGCCCTAAATATGCATTGTCTGCAAGACTCTGACATCCAGCGGCAATATGTTCAATGAATTCACCAACAGTGCCGTATTTCCTGCATTTGTCGTCTTTTTCGAGCTTCAAAATATGTTTCTCATAATTTCGTGTTCATATTACTCGATCTTGAATAGTCATCAAAAAGCCTTCGGTCTCTGGATATGGTCGACCTGCTCTGAGTCACAATAAAGAAGCTTTTTTGTCAATATTTTCTCCTCTAGTTGTTTGGGGAATTTTCCATGCAGATCTTGTTCTTGCCAAGTATTTCGGTATTCACTTTCGGTTCAAATATCATTTGTCTGTGTTGCAAGTTCAGAGGTGTATATCCCTTATCTTCTGTTGTTGCCAACTTCAGAGTCTATAGATATTCACTAGTCCTCGACCTCCATCTCGCCGAGAAAGATAAAGTCTTTTAACTGAAGAGTTGTGATGTAAACATCGGAATTTTGTCTTTAGGCGTCGGGTCAGTCGGTCTATTTCATTTAGGTCAGTATCTGACCACTTCAGGATTCCAAAAGTATATGTCAGAACTGGAGTTGCCCATGAGTTAATTGCATCGATCTGGTTCTTTGCAGATAATTTGGTGCTGAGCACTTTGGTAACTCTGCTCTTATATTTAGTTATGAGTTCAGATTTCAAGTGGGTGTACGTTTCCCTTCTGTATGTTTATGATCGAACATTTCTCAAGACCAAAGGACATACGAATGTCGCTACTGAAGGTTTGGAATGCAATTTGTGGTTTGTGGTTATGTTCGTGTATCACTACTGGAGCTCTCTTCGCTTTATAAACCAATCCCTATCTTTGTCAGATGTTGGACGTTATAGTCTTGTGGGAAAACCACAGGAACCGAGTGTTTCCAAAGTCGTGACGGACGTTTTGAAACTGCAAAACCGCAGAGGCAGTAACCTGATACAATAAAAAGATGAACGTCATGCACATCGATCAAAGTATTCTGCACTAGAAGGTAGGATTCGCAAGATGCTCCTGGGAGATGGCACGCTGTTCGTTGTTTTACTGCAATACTCCATCTGTCAGATTATAAGTATCTGGATTTATCCAAGGTGAGATAGTCCGACGATCAGTTAGAACTGTGAAACAGCTGTAACCATTCTCCTTGGACGCCGCTTCTTCGGTGTAGATGTTTTCGTTAATTGGATGATTACCTCTGATCGAAGTAGAATGTTTGTTGAATAATCGACAGATATTCGTCCTTGAAGTATATATTTGAAAACAGTGTCTTAAATTTCAGTTCGAGCCAATATTCATTTTCGGAGATATTGAAAGATTGGGATTGTTTCAAATAGGTATCTAGTATATAAATGGATTTTATTTTACGGCTGACAGGCTGACCTTAACCACAATAACATCCAGAAAAAACGTGAAAACTCGAAATGATTTCGTAGATATATCTATTCGAAATTAAATTTTGCCAATATCACCAATAACGCAGATGTGATCGAATCGAAATTCTGCACTGTGACAATGACGGCATGTAGGTTCATGCAAAATGTCTTGAAGAAATGGCTTCGATTGTGAACCAGCACCTGAAAGCTCCTGCCCGCACGTCAGTGCTTTTTATATAACGCTCATTCTTCCAGTCAATCGTAGGACCGCACATTGTGAAAAATTAGAGTCTTGGAACATAAACTCTAATCGGTGAGAATCATAATCATTATATCTAAGGCTGAGAAGATTGCAACTTATTGCTGGTGTCTTTTTGTGAACGGTTTCAGTGACAATACTGGGTCAGACAGAATTTTTAGTAAACATTTTGATTGTTTATATTATAGATAAATCGAGATGAATTTGTGCAAATTTTGTGGTGAAACGGTGGGCCGAAGATCTCCAGGCGTCATATGTGTGGGTTTTTGCGAGGGCCATTATCATGCAAACGGCACCTGTTCTGATATCGTCAAAACACAACTCTTGACTATGAAGAAACTGCCCGGAGCCGGATGGAAATGTATAACGTGTAGACAAGCCGCTTCTCCGACTTCGCATCTTGAAAACGTCGTAGAAATTCCGACGTCCCAACGCACGGATGAGTCATTGGCGGAGACCGTCGTCGACTCGGATCCCGGCGATTCTGATGACTTTCGATCGGGGGATGATGTCGCAGCATATATAAAGACATTAACATCTGAAATTAGGAATCTTAAAGATTCGGTGAACTTCTGCTCCGATAAGATAAGTGACTTCGAGTCGAAACTGGTGGGTTTCAATAAACTGCTGTTGAGGGTGGATAAACTAGAACGGGAGAATGTAACCTTGAAGAAAGAAATATCCCTACTTAGTGGTAGAGTGAACCGTCTGGAACAGTTCAGCCGATGTAATAATTTGGAGATACAAAATGTCCCAGAAAAATCGAAGGAAAACGTATTGAATATAATTTCTTCGATCGGAAATTCTATTGGTGTCCCCGTGGATGCATCATGTTTGGACTATGCTACTAGGGTGCCCACCAAACTTGCGAGCAAGCCAAAAAACATTATAGTTCGTTTTGTAACTAAGAGGAAAAGGGATGACTTTCTGACTGCCTACAAGACCAAACGTCTCGAGAGTGCGGACAAACGATCGGGATTGCTTATTGAGGGGATATCTAAGGGATTGTATGTTAATGAGCATCTTACAACCGAGAATAAGATTATTTTCAAGTCAGCACGGGAAGCCTCGAAAATGAAACATTTCAAATTCGTATGGACTCAGAACGGTAATATCTTAATCCGAAAGAACGAAACATCTAAAATTATCCAGATATCTTCTTCCTCGGACCTGGAAAAATTAAATTAAAAGGTGGTGAACAAGTATGAAAAATAAATAAATAAATAATGAATAGGAATAACTGTTCCAATATGTTGTTAAGCGTTTATTATCAAAACGTTCGCGGATTGAGAACTAAACTACCAATTTTCAAGTTGAATGCTGTGTCTGGTGATTACGATGTTATTTTCATAACTGAATCTTGGCTGAATCAGAACATATACGATTCAGAGATTGTGGACGTCGCTGAATATTCCATATTTCGCCGTGATAGATCCTCAACTTCATGTTCTAAAAGCGATGGGGGAGGCGTGTTTATAGCCGTTAAGAATAAATGGAATCCCTCTATAGTTACCGAGTTCCAGAGTGACGCAGAGGACATATGGGTTCAACTCGTGATAAACAATATTAAATACTTTTTGTGCTGTGTTTATGTTCCGCCGGGTGATCGGGACTCGTTTCGGAATTTTGTTACAAAGTTAACAAATATTAAAGGTAGGCTAAACGATCATGTTACTTTGATAGTGGGAGACTTCAACTGTCCCTCTATTACGTGGTCTTATGAGACTACCGCAAGGTTTTTGTCTCCCCTGAATGTAGAAACCAATTATGAAAACTTTATTGATACATGCTCTTTTCTGGAACTGATGCAGTTCAATGGAGTGGAAAATTCCAAGGATAGAATTCTAGATCTCATTCTGTCCAATACTTTCAGAGTGAACAGAGTTAATCATTGTTCTAGCCCTCTTGTTAATGAGGATTCATACCACCCCTCTCTTGAATTTTTATTTGATATTGGTTTTTGTAGACCTTTGAAAAATAACTTAAGAATATTTTATAACTTCAAGAAGGCCAACTATACTGAAATAAATGCATTGATTTCGAGAGTTCCATGGCAGAATGTGTTAACCTTAACTGATGTAAACAAGGATGTTGCAAAATTTTATGAAATTTTAAATGACACAATTGAGAAAAATGTCCCGAAGTACACAAAATCTAATAACTTCCCCATGTATTTCTCGAAGTTAACAAGGCAAATAGTGAAACAAAAAAATAAAAAACATACTCGGTGGAAGGTGTATGGAAATATGAGCGATTTTTTGGAGTTTAAAGTATTGAGAGCAAGATCGAAAAAACTCATAAAAGCTGATTATGACCGCTATATTTCTACGATCCAGGAGCAGGTTAAAGTTGATCCTAAAAAAATTTTTAACTTCATTTCTGATAAAAGGAAAGTTCATACCATTCCAAATATCATGTATGATGATAATATCACTGGTAACACGGGTCTCCAAATAGCAAATTTATTCGCTGAATACTTCAAGAGTGTGTATACTCCTCCAACTAATAGCAACTCTACCACAAGCATGGAAATATCAAACACTTCAGGTTGTTTAACATCTATTCAGTTTTCACGGGAAGAAGTAGAGCAGGCACTGAACAACTTAAACGAGAATAAAGGTGCGGGACCTGATAATATACCTTCTCGTTTTGTCAAGTCACTTTGCTGTTCTCTGAGTGTACCACTTACATATATATTTAATAGTTCACTTAGACTTGGCATATTCCCGAATATGTGGAAGACTGCCTGTGTTGTACCAATATTTAAAAACGGTAGAAGGGATCAAGTCAGAAATTACCGACCTATTAGTAAACTGTCTGTGTTTGAGAAAACTTTCGAGTCTCTTGTGTACCCCCATATATTCAATCTCATTCAATTTCAGATCATACCTCAACAGCACGGCTTCTTCAAGGGAAGATCAACTGAAACTAACTTGTTGAACTTTATTGAGTACCTGAATGAAAGTCTTGACGCTCGTTTGCAGGTCGATGTGGTGTACACCGACTTCAGCAAGGCTTTTGATAAAACTGACATAAATATATTGTTACTGAGACTTGCTGAGGTTGGAGTTTCGGGCGTAATGTTGCTATGGTTCAAATCATATCTAATTGACAGGCAGCAATTTGTTTCGGTGCGGGGTTTCAGGACTGATTCTTGTTTTGTCACTTCTGGTGTTCCACAGGGATCGCACTTGGGCCCCCTGTTGTTTATTATTTATGTAAACAACATCATTCTGTGTTTCAGAATATGTAGGTTTTTCCTGTTCGCCGACGATTTGAAGATCTGTATGATAATTCGAACCCTCCTGGACGCCCTGATCTTGCAACATGAACTGGACAAGCTTGTTCAGTTTTGTGAGGAATATGGCCTGCACTTAAACTTGTCCAAGTGTAGTATCATTTCGTTCACACGAAATAGGAACCCATTAGTCTTTCCTTATAAATTGGGTGATGCTAAGTTGTCTAGAGTGGAAGTAATGAAGGATCTTGGCGTAATATTCGACTCAAAACTAATATTTGATGCACATATAAATTATCTTGTGGGGTCCTGTAATAGATTAACTGGTTTCTTTACCAGAGAATGTCGTCAATTCAAAGATATAAATACCCTTATTACCTTATATCATTCATACATATCAAGCAAATTAAGCTATGCATCACTCATATGGAGTCCCGTTTACAGTACTTATATATCGCGATTGGAAAAAGTGCAAAATAGGTATCTGAGGTTTATGTGCTATAGAACTAATTTCCGCTTGTTCCCGGGAGACCCGGATAACTATTCTATACGATTGAGACATTTTGGTTTGCTCAGTCTGGAAAATAGGAGAAAAATAAATGATATATTGTTCCTACATAGAGTATTTGACAATAGAGTTGACTCGGCCGAAATTCTTAGTAGAATATTTTTTCATATACCTGTGAGATCTCTCAGACGTCAATATACCTTCCACATACCTTTCAACAGCACAAATAGAGCGATTAATTCACCTATATGCAGAATGCTTCAGCTCTGCAACGCGTATGTCGATGATGTTGATATCTTCCACCAGAGCAAAAATGTCATTAAATTCAAGTTGAGACGTATCTTCAGAGAGTTGGTTTAAAAAACAAAAAACATAATAGTAATAGGAAATAAGAGTAAATAGGAGAGGGAAAGTTTTTGTGATGATAGATGATTCTGTTGTTGTATTGTAATTTTTTTCTAGCCATAATAATTAATATGTGAATGCTTTTTGTGGGTGACTGTGTCACCTGTTTGTGTTCCTTGTAGTTAAATAAATAAATAAATAAATAAATAAAGACTATCAGTGGATTTCACGGAGTTTGATCCTCAGATCAAGACCTTGACACTCCGTGGTGTCGCTTAAAGGCGCAAACTGATGGATGCGTTTGTCGCTCAAGCGATGACATTTGAGTTGTCATAAGCTATCCCGCCAAAGTCGCACGATTCTTTTTGTAGTTGAATAATTTCAACTTCGAGAAAATGGCGGGAAATTCAAAACAAAATGGTTATAGGCACTTGTTTACAAAACAAGTACTTAGTCATATGAGATTGAATACAATAGATAAAGAATTAAAAATATATTGAAGACTATTTTTCAACTATTATCTTAGAAGAATTATGTATTTGTGTACTCAATTGCAATCACATGGTGACGATATGTGGCAGTTTAAAATATGCATGTAATGTAATGTCTTTCCAACATTAAGGCGAAAATAAAAGGTTCAATTTATGATATCCACCTCAAAGAATCATTTCTGCAGAACAAACTGATAACAGCAAAAACAATTTTTCGGTAGCTATGTGCATATCAAAGGAATCGTATAGCGTCTATCAATTCGATCCCTTGAAAAATATAGGTAGGATAATTTCTCTACTTGTTGACGAACCAGATCGACGCGTCGTGGAAATTAATTCATACAATTCAAGATGTGACATTGCATGAACAATCGCGCGTTTTCATAATGACAGATGCCAGCCACAAATTACTGACATTAGGCAAAAAATTCGTGAGATTATTTTTCAACGCGTGCATGAGTACAAACCTCAAAGAGCGTCCGCACACGGGTCGATCCAATGTGCTCGACGCGTTTCCAGCCTCGTTTCTCTATGCGGTTTCCTAGGCAATTCAAGCTAACGCCACACGCGGGTTGCACGATTCACGCGTCTGGCTTCCGCACATGGGTCGATCCGATGCGATCGACGCGATCCAGTCTCGTCTCTCGAATCGGCTTCGCAATTCAAGGTGGCACCGTACACGGCTCGTTTCGAAACGTACGATTGAGTTCTGTTCGCATGCCTCGTTTCACGCGACTGGCATGGAAGCAAAAAATTCGAGAGGTTCGTACGTCGCTAGCTTTCCAATATAACGAAACGATACAAATATGATTTTTATTATTTTGAACATGATTTTGAGGCTTCATGTCTTGAAATTAATCATATAAATACATGTAATGATGGAATCTTTCTATTGATTGCCCGATTTCGTCCTCACGCAAGGAAAATACTATAAGGATAATACTAACTTCATAATTAAAATTGTGAATTCTTATTATCTTCACCTCCTCGAATGAATTGAACGCTGTCTCGGCACAAAAAAAATATATATAATATTTCAACCAATGAAAACTTCGGAAAATCACGGCCGTTGTATGTACTTGTACCAGTTCTTAAACAAGTCGAAATTTATTATCCGAAATAATAATGATGGCTCATTTTTGAGCGCATGTTCCCGGTAGCTCGATAACAGCGTGCTTATGTTCAAAAGTCTGGTTTCTGGAATTTTCAGCCAAAAGCTTAAACGATTAATATCGACATATTTATGAAAAGTTTTAGGGTCAAAATCAATTCTGTCGGCCCGTCCGTCCTCTACCACGATGATTTACAAAGGAAAAATGCCAGCGATTTAAAATTTCCAGGCTAGTGAGCACATCTGAATGCTGATTCGATGAAATGAAACTTGGAAGTTTTTAGCAAATACTTTTCGTTGAAATTGTACCACAATAAAATTAAAAAATCAGGAATTTATATTCAAATATTCGAATCTCATTTCCTAGCGATATACCTTCATTTCCATTTGATATTTGGTAATACTAGCGAAATAAAATCTCGAATGCATATATCGCTGAAATCACTAGATGGATATTGATCAAATATTCTCTGTATTTAGGGTCCAAATAACGACTGATCAAACAGATAAATTGCAAATGAACAAAAATTCTTCATATGTGAGTCCTACCTAATCGTTCAAAACTATTTTCGGTGCAAAATATCAGACTTCTGTGATGGAATTATTCACTCTCGTTTCCTAGGACATGCTATCATCTAATGCGTAGATGCCCACCAGATTTATACGTCCAGCTTCGTATAATTCACATTTTTTGAGCGATCAATGCGCAAAATTTGGTAGGAACCATATGAGAAGAAGAACGCCAAATATTTCCATCAGAAAGTGAAGTTGCAATTGGCAGGGTCAACGTAAATAAGTGACCACTTTGTTCAGGAATTTGAGCTATCGCGTAACAGTTCCTGACCTCTCGTCAGTGCTTTTCTAGATTATTTTTGGAACAACCTGTATATGTCATTCGAAAATCAAACCACTGTGGAGCCATACGGAACAAAGAGGGAGATAAATCATCAAAATGGATATAGAAACAGCAGAATAGTTCTAATTAATATTTTGAGACATCCTATATATCTCATTCTGAAATAAACCCACCCTAAAGCCATACTGAATGCAAACCAAGGAATATCATCAAAAAAACTCATCACCTTATACCTAATTGTACGAGGTTAATATATGAACACAAAAAACAAACCATAAAGCTCATAAACAGCAGAATTGTGGAAATTAACTTCTTGATACACCTTGTGTATTTTGCCATAAATATCCTGCCGTAGGTAGGAAATTTCCTACCAATTCATTCAATAGAAAGTCGGTGATGCTAACGAATGAAGCAATTATGCTGTTTTATGTCTCTTAGGACTGCCCTGTTCATTTTATTCTAGAGAGGGACCACCTCGTTGTCAACGCAAAAAAAATCTTCGAAATCAGCCCCTGAGCAAAATAATTATTAAACGTTAAAAAAAGTTTTCTATGAATTGACAACCTTCTTTTGACGCGCTGTTTTTGAAATCGGCACTATCTATGGTCAATATTGAATAAACTCGGATCTTATGACGTACGAACTTGCCGACGTCGCACTGTTCGAGTCGAGCACATCTCGTCGGCCACATCGCGTCGACCCGTGTGTGAATTGAATTTGATCATAGAATCGTCGTTATTATTGAGAATCACCTGGAATGATTAGAATAAAAGAACGACGACTTTAAAGTGGAAATTATGGAATATTCAGAATATATCATTTTTAGAATTAATTTTGAGCGAATATCTATGAAATCAGAACAATTGATAGATATTTCTCAACTTTCGATATATCAGGTCATCGAATCGACAGTAATATCCATGATGTAAAAAACCTGGTGTGCCCATGTGCAAAAAAAGTGACGTCAGCAAGTTGGATATTCAAAGAAATAAATATTCTGTGTTTTAAATTTTCATATTATTTTATTGCGTCATCATGTTCACGTACGATCACAGATGAGCAGATGAGATCACCATGTTTTACTTACATCGTGGTAATATCGAAAAATTGGTAGATTGGGCAACGCTATAGATACATTGGAGAAGTTTAGGTTGCCGTCATGCGATGCCACCACTCCGAACGCTAACAGATCAATGGCAATTGTCAATTTGAAGTCATTTAGCTATCCACCACGATGTGAAAAACATGGTGTGCTCATCTGAAAAAAAAGCGACGTCAGCAAGATTAAGGGCCGTATTTATAGTTGTTCCTTGAGGCTTCCTCACTGAAGGCCGCCTCGAATTTGCTTTTCTATGTTTCTATGCAAACAAACTTGTATTTGTTTCCATAGAAAAGCAAATTCAAGGCATCCTTCAGTAAGGAAGCCTCAAGGAACAACTATAAATACGGCCCTGAAATAGAAAGAAATATATATTCTGTGCTTTGAATTTGAATGAAAAAGTGACGTAATCATTGGTAAATACGATCACGGATGAGCACACCATAATCGATTTCAAGCGATGGACCAAAATCTCCGGTTATAGTTACGGTTATCCACATTGACAGATAATCATCAGCCTATATGTCAGTTTGGATAACACCAACTATAACCGGAGCTTTTGGTCCATCGCTTGAAATCGATCCATGTTTTGCTTACATCATGGGTAGCAATAAGATATTTCGAATGAACGGGCATCTATAATCAACTAAATCATCGACATATAAATAGGTAATCAATATTTATTTAAATTATTTGATATTATAAAATATGATGTATGTGGGTTGGTAACCCATCACATATTTCAAACAAACTCATTAACGTATAGATAAGCGATTTATTCTGAATTCACTTACCTGCTGATATCAAAGAAATCACTGAAATATCTATTCAAAATGCGAACATATAAAATAACCAACAAACTCTATCCAGTGTATCATCAGGCCAATAAAGATAGTAACAAATTAAGAGTCCCACAAGTAACCCAAATATCCACTGGGGAGCCATCAAAACGGTCAATCAGTTCTATTCTTCTTTGCCATTGCAGAATTTTGGAATCGGACAGAAATTTAGACTTGTTTTGTATCTCAAAAGTTCGAATTCAATGTCATCTGTTTGTCAAGTGTGACAAGTATCGACTATATGGAATTACTCTATGGCCAAAACAAATATACAAATTTATATATTAGGTTTGTTCGTTGTCCCTACATGAACTACACTAACTCCACTGATACTGTTCGTTGTGTTTTGTTGTAAAGTTGCACTCTATTCGTTGCGGAAATATTGGGAGTCATTGTAGTCACAGATAACGTGTGCAGTGCATAGAGTGAGGTTATCTTCTGTAATCGTTATGCGTAAATATAATTTATATTCATAGACATCTGTGGTTGTCTCGGTAGACTAGTTGGCTGAAGAGGTGGACTAGGGTGCTGAAGGTACTGGGTTCCAATCCCGGCGAGGTCATGGATGTTTGATGTTTGTGCTGTTTGTGGTGTTGTAAAAACAAAAATTGTCTATAGTTGGGTATGAATGAGAAGTATGCAATAAAAAAGTGTTACTATGATCTGTGTACATGGTTTAAGCCGGAGCACATTAAAGAGATGATGAATGAATGAATGATCTGTGGTTGTCTCTGGTTCCTGGTTGTACTTGTTTTGTTCTCTATGTGTGGTTTTTTTTGGACGAAATTAAGTTTCATCATATCGTTATTTGAAATGGAATTTCTGTCCGTGACGCCTTTAGAAAAACTTCACGACAAATCTACATCACCTCGAAGTGGTAGCAAAACAAAAGAAGCATAGAATTATGTCCTCTTGGGTTTGCGAAATCACCTATCATATATTCGTATTCTGTGAGAATCATAAAACAGATTGAACTATACTAAGTGCACTCATTCAATTATCTTTGACTACACTCAGCTGCGCTGAGAATTGGAAGTCAGTGAAGTTGGTGTAGTTAGTGTAGTTCATGCAGGTACAACAAACAAACCTATTATTTCAAGAAAGAGCATTACGTTCTATGAAATTATTTAAACCAATGTTTTCAAAGAACTGAGGAATACACTATATAAAATGAAAAATATGGTGGACACTTTTGTTTTGACGTTATCTATTATACATAGATGGGATGATATCAAATATTCATACAATATGGTTCTCTTTTCTTCTGAGGATTTCGCTCACTTCAGATTAAATCTAATAACTCCATGAGATCTGTGGTGTCATGACGAAAAAGTCCATCGCCTCTCTGATGCAATCAACTAACGCAGCTGCAGTATAAGTAGAGGAAATGTTAATAAACAATTTCAAGCTAGAAACCAACCTGTGATTGTCTGAACCATTTCATTCAAGCGGCTACTCTGGCGGTTTAGGTTCTATGGCGTCTTGAATCAGTTGTGATAGATCACACTTCTAACCAAAATTTTCCGGTCTTAAGAGCGAACAGTACCTCGAATATAACGGGGAGACTTTTGGAGGCCAGAGTTCTTTTTTTTTAAATTTTGGGTGCAGATGGTTGAAAGAAATAGTAAGAATGCGCAATGTTGCCAATTTTTTATATCCAAGAATTTTCGGGAAAATAAAACTGATATGGACTGAAAAGAATAAATAACATTGCGCATTCTCACAAAAGAAATAAATACAAAAACCATTACATAGATACAGAAAAAAAAATTACAGTGTAATAAGACGCCTCAAATCTCCTCTCAATCCCGAGACCGATTAAATATGTCGACTCCCAAGGTATCAACCACATTGACATTCCGCATCATTCTGGAAATCGGAGAATGAAACCGTAATTCTTTATCGATACGGTTGGCCTGAACACATCGAATGAATGAATATGGGGGGGACATATAAATTGAACTGGGAGAACAGTTGAGGAGAATACAAAAATCCTTGAAAAAGCTCAGAGACAAAATGACATCTGCATGGAATCTTCTTATCCTCAAGGATATCCTCACTAGTTGCCAAGTTTTAATCCGATCACTCGAGTAGTTCTCGAAATATGAGGGAAATACCCTCAAAAATTCAAATTACTATATCTTTGAAACCGTTTCGCCGATTTTGCCCATTAACGAACTTAACATTCTAAAATGCAACCAACCACTGAAAATTTCAAGTCGATAGGATTCTCCGTACGCCCGTAATCGTGCATACAGTCGGCCAGTGAGAATCGATTTTGACACCGAATTCGTCATCAGTGAGTCCAACCTAGTCGTTTAAGACCATTTTCTGCCTAAAACTCGAAAATTACAGACATCTGGTCGAAACGATTGCACGCTTTTCCCCTAGAACATTTTTTCTCAATTTCTCCGAGATTTCAATGAACCTCAACAAAAACTTTTGGCTTGACCGTTCAATTATTTTTGAAAAGATTGGGAATAAAATATAAAATTTTTCTATTTTCTTCAAGGAAACCTTGTAACGTTTGTCATAATTTGTTTACGGACGAGCGATATTAGGACATATGTCAGTAGGTTTGAAACTCAGTTTGAAATTTCTTTCGTAAAAATTCCATTAATTTTGGCATTTTTAATGACAGCCAGCGGTGTTAAAACTTACATTTGCAAAAATTCCATGAAGATTCCTTTATATGCATTCGTATAAGCGAACCTAATGATTATGAATATTCAATTTTCGCACACACATTTGCAAAAATAGATACGCACCTCAAAATATCGAAGATATTTCGCCGAAAAGACCACCACTCCATGCTGTGGACGTAAATAATAACTCATCCTTTCGATGAAATCTGTGTCCGCGTAGGACAGGAGTAAAAAAAAAACAATTCGACACATGAGCAAGAGGCAGAGGGTGCGTCGAACGCGAAACGACAGATGGACATTAAGGCCACACTCCACGCATTACCTCGGGAATGAGTGTTGACAATTTTCATCCGCATATTACCAATAAAATCCGGATGTTCAGACATTGGAGAGGCGCTGCAGACATCCTTCGGGCACTAAAGCTCTCCTGGAAAATCTCGAATGTGACGTGAGCGGTTTATTCATGTCTGCGCTGAGGATGTTATTTAGCTGAGTTTATACATTTCCTGGATGAGTTTATGAGGTGAGATCAAGTTCCGGGAATACTGTCGAAAAATAGTTCAAATTATCTTCCACCTGCCATCCTCTCTCCCAAGATCCGAGGCAATTTTCCTCTGGGAAATGAAGGACATAATTATATTATCAACAGGTGTTCATGAGGAAACGATTTGGCGTGCTTGTTCCAAACAACGGGGTATCATCGTTTTGCTGAACCTCTTAAAATAGTAAGTAGTAGTAGTAGACCGGCGAGACTAGACCTTGAAGCCACAACTCATCCAACATATGAAACTTAAGTCTAGTCTCGCAGCCCAAACTCTTCTTGCGTCATAGGGACATAGCGAGAAAATCTTGAAAACGAATTAAAAATAGTTTTGAAAATCATGTGTTTTGAGGTTTTTCAGTATTCGTGTTGAATTCCCAAAGTTTCCACAGCAAATTTTTTTGGCTGGGTCCTGCGCCATTTTGGACCTTTGAGATAATTTACCACTATCGCTTTCTAAGTCAAAAAGTTCCATTATGACCATGTCAGTATTTTCCAGTTGTTCAGGAAATAGCAACGATTCTGATTACAGCAACATCACAAACTGATTCAACACTCTTTGTAAAGGTATAGGTCGAATCCCTTCTATAACTGTTCAATGGTTTCTAAAGAAAAAAATTTGTTCAACAAAGTTTGAAAAATATTCAAGAATTCCTTCAGAATTCTTCAACAGTATGGTCCTCACGAAATTTCGCCCCTTTTCTACAACTTAAACGAGGTCTCAGTCTGATTGCTTCAGTGCTTCTTGAAGTAGTGTGGAATGTGGGGATATGACCTCAACATTTCAAGTTCGTAATACCCCGAAAAAGAAGAATTTTTTCTCTTCAAATTGCATATTGATGTTGTATTTCATTCGTATTTCCTTATTTTGTATTAATTAATTTGCACCAAACCAAAAGAATTATTGGATAATATAACTGAATGATTCGACCATATTCGCTTTCTATCGAATGATGCTCTTCTGGGAGTATTTTGAAAGATTTTGTAGGTTTTTTCTTAGTTATCACTCCCAGTATCTGAAACAGAACTATTGAAAATTAAATAAAATTGTTTTTTTATGGATTGCAGGGTTGAACTATTTTCCAAAGGCAGTTTCTTGGCAAACAGGTTACCTAATGAACAATACCGGAACAATACAAAGGGTAAACAAAGTCAACTGTCACATTTAAGAGTACAAATCTGACTCTTTCATCAGACAGACGAAAATAATCTTCTTTCGATTTTTGTTTTGTGAGACTACCTCTTTTTCAAGAAAATTCAGTCAAATATCGTCCAATGAGCAAACTACTCTCTCCAGTCAACAAAAGGCAGGAGGACTCTTTAATTTTTTTTCAAATTATCTGGTTCTGACATCAGTATTTTGTCCCAATCTATCATGTGATTCCCAATGGTCGAACACACGTGGATCTCTATTTGGCATTTTTGTATGTCTCTATTCCTTAGGTAATGTCTGTGTTCTCGTTTACTGATAACCTTAGGAATACAGAGAGACATACAAAAACCCAAAATAGCTAACCATGTATGTTCGATCATTGGAAATCACATGATATGGTGGGACAAATAAAAATACTGGTGTGGGAACCAGATGATTTGAAAAGAAAAACTGAAGAGTTCTCCAGCATTTTGTTAAGTGGAGAGAGTCTAGATTAGTTTCCCGAACGTCGAAAAATCAACGTTCCCTTCTATAATCCATGAATCACGTTTTCACAAACAGGTGTAGCATTTAATTATAGGGAAATATCAGAGCCGGATCTAGAGCCTAGCAAAGACGGCATTCGCTACGGGCGCAAGCTAACTAGGGGCGCAAATCATATATTTTCTAACGAAAATAATGAATTTTTCACTTCAAGATACATACATATTTCAGAGCGGTGCTGTGATACATGAACCTGTTGTACACTCTGAGGCGACAAGTAGTTACCAAACAAAATACCAAATAATAATTTTTCACTTGTCGGCAGCCTGACGATTCTTGATCCACTATACAGGGTGTTCTACGAGCTCTATGACAAACTTTGACAGTAGATAGCTATGCTTATTCTGAACATTTTATTTCCTATGAACATAGGTCTAATTCGTTCACGTTTCGAAGTTACAAGCATTTGAAAAAATTTATTTCCATGTTTTGATCAAGTAGACCGACATAAAATATAAATATGAATGGATAGGTCAAGGAGGACCAATACAATGGCCACCACGTTCGCCTGATCTAAATCCCTAAGAATTTTTATTTATGGGGACATATGAAGCAGCTTGTTTATCATGTTGAAGTCGAATCCCATCAACAATTACTTGATAGAATTCAAGATGCAGCAAACCAAATGCGAAACGACCCAAATCTGATCCGCCATATATGTAACAGTATCTTTAGTTCGTCGATGTGAAGCTTGCAATTCAAAAATCAAACGAATCGGATATATGTTCATAGGAAAAAAATGTTCAGAATAAGCACAGCTACCATCTGTCAAAGTTTGTCATAGAGCTCGTAGAACACCCTGTATAGGACCCTCTTAAAGATCATAAATTGTGAACAAGTTCACTACCTAGGCCGAGGGGCTAGATGAACCCATCTTTGTCTGAATACTCCTCCTTTCTCGCATCTGGAGCAATTCCATACAGCAGGAAATGCATTAAAGTTTATATATCCCACCAATTTGAAAAATATGTATGGGAACTTATATATTATGCGCAAAAAGGTCATCCAAGCAGACTTGGATATAATTCTTGCTGGAAAAGAGTTTTCAAATCTCAATCATGTGTATTAAACTTATTGAATTAATATCTGGGCAACTGTATCAGCCAATTTTATGCGCCCAGTCAAAATATTCCTGAGTATTTTTGAGCGCTCGACACTCATCCTGGGGGCCAATTCTTGAATCTCGATCAAGAATTATAGAGTATGACAAAAGCCATATGTTTGCGTCGATTTTCTAAGTTAAATATCAACAACTAGTAGACATGACCTGCGCATGGAACCGAATGTCACTCGACAATCAAATGTTATACGTATCTCCTATACTCCGTACCACTCGTTGCTATATCGAAGGAAACGGTGATAAGGTTATGTTTATATTCGGATTTCAAATTTCTCGATATCTTTCATTCGGTTTATTTCTTGAATATTTGCTTGAAAACATAGTCGAAATGGCGAATAGAACTCTCACCAATTTTGCAGATGCTCGAGAAAACTTAGAAAATCGACATATGACAATTGTCATACTCTTCAATTCTTGATCGAGATTCAAGAATTGCCCCCTGGGAGCTATCCTATCATTTTGACGAGGGCGCATTTCGACAATTTGCCACAGGCGCTACAACCCTGGCTGCGGATCTGGGAAATATTATTTAAAACATGGTTCAGTACAGAACCTATGATTGGTGGTTGGAATGATTTATTTGTCTGGGAGATACCACTTAACTTACATATCTTCTCTTATTCCATAACTCAAAGTAAGCGAGCACAGTCCGACAGCATCTTTTTTATCTGAAACCTAGCTCCTAGTGCGTACCAACATCCCGTTGATAAAGCCATGTTGTCATATTCCGCGGAATCTGCACCTTCAGGTAAATAAAGATATCTAAGTTTATTTTCTTGTACTTTCAGGCATTCACTCGTCACGAAATTTCGTACAGATATTCTCAGTACTCAGTATTCTCAGTACAACTTCTGGATTTCGAATTTATGATATCTTTGGTTTGTGAGATATTAGTTGAACCGAATGGTTCATCATATTATCCCATTAAACATAGTCAATAGTCAACAGTAGACCCCCGGACTACTGGTCATAAATCATTCGGCATTAAGGTACAACTCGATTTCTTGGAGCAAATCTCATTTTTTTCCAGAACTTATTTGATAAAATCGAATAATAAACTAGAACCGTAGTTTGCAAATCATACACTGTTCTATGAGTTTCTTATGGATTTCTATTTATTCTATGTATTTCTGTAAACCTTAAATAACGCTGGGTCACCAAAACTCCATCGAGAGTCATTTTACTCCTGAATATACGCTAAGTTTAACTGATTAATTCTACTCAAACTGATCAGGAGTTACTGATTTGCTCCAAGGATCAAAATTCGGCTCAAAATCGATAAAATACAGATGGATATTTGGACATGAAATCGCAGTTCAATGAAACCTACGAGTAAAATCGATCAATGCAAGGAAATATCATGTTTTCATATCAATTTTATTAAGGAGCCAAAGCAGACATCAGCTGGGTACAAGGTTTCCATCATTCTTGACTCAATTATACTGACGGTACATTTGATAAATATTCGGGGAAGTGGGAATTCGAAGTCGCAGAAACCTATCTTCTGGAGGTTTTTTCCTACAAGGCCTGAGAAATTGAAACAGCTTCTTTACATGAAATTCTCAACGATAGTTTATTCGAAATTTGTAGCATTTATAAAAAAATTATTAGATTGTGTGAATGGCAATGGTTCTGCTCAGGCGTACCTTATAGCGTCGAGCAAACAGTTCAAGGTACACCCCAAGTCTTCACTTGATAGGAAAAAGTACCACATTACTACACCAACAACCAGCCAACCCAGCAAACTCATCTTATTTTTAAACACATCGGTTTTATCGGTAGGTAGGGTCTTCCTGTGCTGTAAAATCCCAAAATCGTTTTTTAGTATGATGTCCATCTTAGGTATTACTTACGCCAAATCCACAATTAGGGCATGATGGATTACTCATCACCAATCTAGTGTGCTGAAATTGTTCACTAACCTTTTTCTCGCATTTAAAAAATCGACTATTGGGGCCTGTTACTGAAAATTTTTCACCTGTCATATTGACATGAAAACCCATAGATTCTCAATGTCTGTGTATAAATCAGAGAACGATCCAAATACTATTCTGTGAATGAACACAGATATTCAAGCTGTGTATTTCCAGTACGACTACTCCGATCCCTTTTTTCCAATCTGTCTACTCTCACGTGTTCCATAATTGACAATTTTAATCAAAACAGGGTAAAGAGATATAAAAAATGGACTTACACAGCATCATAACTGTAAAAACGAAGGAATTTTAGAAATTCACTGGAGTGAGGTCAGGGACTGTTTCGCATTCCTTGAAATTTTTTCACAAAATATATACAAGGTGAGTCTTTAAGTTGTACATTTATTTTAACCATAGATTCCTCTCATCAAATAAAACACTTTTTTCATTTATCATTCTTTCAGATTCGGCTCGAACAAAAAGATACAGACTGTTTCAATTTCCGAGAAAAATCAGTTTTTTTTTTGTAGCTTTGATATGGTAACTCCATATTAGGTATATGCTAATTCGTGATCATACCACAGACCTAACCATAACATTCATAGACATAGAATAACATGCTATTATAAGTCTATGATGACATTAGAGAATATTTTTAGGTTAGTTGGTTGATTGCATAGACCTATAAAACTATATGGACATGGCTTAAAGAGAGAGGAAGCGGGCCGACAAAGATGGAACTAGGTCGGGCCAAACCATCATAGAATACGGCAAAAATAAGACAGATCAGTTTGAAGCCATAGACTGTAATTATGAGTTTATGTTTGAAATGCATTTTTTCATAAGTTCTGCAAGTCGAAGTATTTCAAAGCAGATTTTGTATTATTCCATTCTGAATTAGAATATAAAGACTGTATAGAAGATATAATTCCCATTTTTATTTCTGTTTTCGTGAGCGTTTTGAATGGAATTTGATTTTCTTCATTTTAAACCGGGTTCACTGGTGAGTAATGGTAAATTTGTGTTGTGCCATTAATTGTACGAGGAGATATAAAATGAAAGTGAAATACAATAATTTGGAGAGAGAGTTAAAAAATCAAATGAATGTATAATTGCTATGAATCCGAGCGCAGAAATGAATTTCGCACAGGTTTCTTCACTATTTAGTGCATTCTAATCGTTTGAGACCATCTAACGCACAAAATTCAAAAGATGCGTTCACGCGAGCTATTGAGTGGCTCGCGTACTGTTCAAAACACCGTATATACTTGTGAGCCGCTCAGCTCGCGTGTCTGTACTCTGATAAGAAAAAAATTATTTGGAGCTGAGAATATCGTCCTGAAACAAGCGACCCAGGAGAATTCATAATATATTGTTATTGATTAATCATTTCGAATATTCATATCGGAGTTATGTTCACATTCATCACCAATTTTCAAAACTTCAATGTAATCTAATATACCAACAATAAGTCATTTCCCCGGAGATTCCCTAAGTAAATGCTTGATTTTATCTCTAGATTGGCGTCATATTGTGCAAGTGAGATCATTCTTCATCTCACTCTTCACGCGCTATAGAATAACGGATATTGGTATCGTGTATGTTGTCTATGGTCAGCCCGATCCAGGTCCATCTCTCTCTCGGACCTCTCACTTACTTCATTATCCCCATTCAACTCTTTGGAAATGAATTCGTACGCCGTGTCCAGAGAGTTTAATATGTCTATGGTTGATTGCAATTATTTCATTTATAAATTTCGTGGAAAAAGTATAATTATGGAGTTTTCAATATCAGAATGGGAATCAAGCTGAAGATCAGTGTTTCAACTCTAGTGTAGTGAAATATTTTCCTTGCGGGAATATCACAAAAAGCACCAAATCATAAGAATGAGGTGGGTGAATGAGTTTTCACAATCTTTTTTCTTCGAATTTCAAACCTTGGATTGGTTATTCTCCAAAAGAAATCACCGTAAGAGATATCTGTGGTGAACTTGCAAACTAAGCGCAGGGTGTATAAGCACATTGAGAAATGTTTAAATGCTTATAACTTTTTGCCTGAGCCGAATCTGGAATAATGGCAAATGAAAAAAGTGTTTCATTTGATAAGAGGAATCTATGGTTAAAATTAATGTACAACTAAAAGACTCAGCCTGTGTTGTCAATCAAGTCAGTACCAACTTCCATAGAAATCTGATGGATTATTTCAGAAAAAAATTGAAACTTGTTCAACAATGCGATTCTGAATTTTTCATAAAGTTGTAAATGAAGTTTCAATATGATCGCATCAGCACCTCTCGAGAGTTCGAGGAAAAAACGTCAAAATTCTCATTGGGTATACCTACTAAACCGTTTGGCCGATTTTCTCAACCGTCGCAAAGTCTGGAAATCAATAGATAATTCTTTTCCAAAGTGACCGGGGCAATGGACGACGATCGGATTAAATTGAATTTGACATCAGATTCTCCATCAGCGAGTCCAAACCATTTTCTGCGCAAAATTCAAAACGAGCATTATTTGGTCGAAATGTTCTGAACAAACGCTTGAAAATGTACATTTTTGCGAGAATGAAATTAATATTAATAATATTTATCAATCCTTTCAGACACATCATATATAGGACAAGTCATTATATCAATATTAATTGAAACATTCATGCATGTATTCTTCTACAGTATAATAAAATTTACTTATCATTATGGATATTTCACTGCCTTCAAAGCCTCGAGTGTCCAGCGCACTGATAAAATCTGGAAAGTGGTTGTACAGTTTCGTACACTGGTATAGTGGAGAACTTTCAAATTTTAAACTCAAGGTTCTGGAATTCCTAGTGGTGGAACTCTGATAACTAGATACCTTAAGGAAATTGAGTTCACTGCTTTTAATATAAATCGAACATTCAAACATATATATATATATAAGGTTATGTTAGAAGTTTTTCTTCAACAAAGCAAGACCTACGTGAAGCACGCGCGTATATCCAGTCCAAACATCATGCGGACATTGCTTACCATGCGTTTCTGTGGGGTGTGGATAATGAGTTGTGTACATTGAGATGTTCGTGCCACCACATTCAAATTTCAAACCCACCCCAAATTGGGGGTAGTTTATTCTTGTAATTTTTCAAAATAATTTGCTGACCGGAGGTTTCCAGTAGAGATATTTTATCGAAACGCTATATTATAATTGAATATAGCATACTTTTTGTGCCACCATAAAAAAAATTCAGATCCGCCCCCGTTAAAGGGTAGTTTATTCTTGTGATTTTTCAGAAATCCATCCTGATCGGAAATTTCCCGTAGAGATATTTTATTGAAACGATGTATTATGACTAACCGTAGCATACTCTTTGTGCCACCATGAAAAATATTCAGATCCACCCCTTATTAAGGGTAGTTTATTCGAGTGATTTTGCAGAAATCCTTGCTGATCGATATTTTCCAGTAGAGATATTTCATTGAAACAAAGTGAAATAATTGCAAATCGGTTACCCTCTGTGCCACCATACAAAAATTTCAGGTCCGACTCGTTTAAGGGTAGTTTATCCTCGTAATTTCTCGGAATATTTTGCTGACCGAAAATTTTCAGGGCAGATATTTCATTGAAACAACGTATTATGACTAAACGTAGCATACGCTTGGTGCCACCGTAAAAAAATTCAGATCCGCCCCTGTTTAAGGGTAGCTTATTCCTATGATTTTTCAGGAATCCTTGCTGATCGGAAATTTCCCGTGAAGACATTTGATTGAAACGATGTATTATGACTAACCGTAGCATATTCTTGGTGCCACCATAAAAAACATTCAGATCCACCCCCTATTAAGGGTAGTTTATTCCTCGGATTTTTCGGAAATCCTTGTTGATCCATATTTTCCACTAAAGATATTTCATTGAAACAAAGTAGAATAATTGCAAATTAGATACCCTCTGTGCCACCATACAAAAAATTCAGATCCGCCCCTGTTTAAGGGTAGTTTATTCTTGTGATTTTTCAGGAATCCTTGCTGATCGGAAATTTCCCGTAGAGATATTTTATTGAAACGATGTATTGTGACTAACCGTAGCATACTCTTTGTGCCACCATGAAAAATATTCAGAACCAACCCCTATTAAGGGTAGTTTATTCGTGTGATTTTTCGGAAATCCTTGCTGATCGATATTTTCAAGTAGAGATATTTCATTGAAACGATCTGAAATAATTGCAAATCGGATACCCTCTGTGCCACCACACAAAAATTTTAGGTCCAACTCGTTTAAGGGTAGTTTATCCTCGTAATTTCTCGGAATACTTTGCTGACCGAAAATTTCCAGTGGAGATATTTTATTGAAACAACGTATTATGACTAAACGTAACATACGCTTGGTGCCACCGTAAAAAAATTCAGATCCACCCCTGTTTAAGGGTAGTTTATTCTTGTGATTTTTCAGGAATCCTTGCTGATCGGAAATTTCCCGTACAGATATTCTATTGAAACAACGTATTATGACTAACCATATCATACTCTTTGTGCCACCATAAAAAACATTCAGATTCACCACCTATTAAGGGTAGTTTATTCCTGTGATTTTTCAGGAATCCTTGCTGATCGAAAATTTCCCGTAGAGATATTTTATTGAAACGATGTATTATGACTAACCGTAGCATACTCTTTGTGCCACCATAAAAAATATTCAGATCCACCCCCTATTAAGGGTAGTTTATTCTTCGGATTTTTCGGAAATCCTTGCTGATCGATATTTTCTAGTGGGGATATTTCATTGAAACAAAGTAAAATATTTGCAAATCGTACACCCTTTGTGCCCTCTCCACTGAAAATTTTCGGCCAGCAAAGTATTCCGAGAAATTACGAGGATAAACTACCCTTATTGAATCGAACCTGAAATTTTTTTATGGTGGCACAGAGGGTATCCGATTTGAAATTATTTTACTTTGTTTCAATGAAATATCTCTACTGGAAAATATCGATCAGCAAGGATTTCTGCAAAATCACACGAATAAACTACCCTTAATAAGGGGTGGATCTGAATATTTTTCATAGTGGCACAAAGAGTATGCTACGGTTAGTCATAATACATCGTTTCAATAAAATATCTCTACGGGAAATTTCCGATCAGCATGGATTTCTGAAAAATCATAAGAATAAACTACCCTTAAACAGGGGCGGATCTGAATTTTTTTCACGGTGGCACCAAGCGTATGCTACGTTTAGTCATAATACGTTGTTTCAATGAAATATCTGCACTGAAAATTTTCGGTCAGCAAAGTATTCCGAGAAATTACGAGGATAAACTACCCTTAAACGAGTCGGACCTGGAATTTTTGTATGGTGGCACAGAGGGTATCCGATTTGCAATTATTTCACTTTGTTTCAATGAAATATCTTTACTAGAAAAAAACGATCAGCAAGGATTTCCGAAAAATCACAAAAATAAACTACCCTTAATAGGGGGTGGATCTGAATATTTTTCATGGTTGCACAAAGAGTATGCTACGGTTAGTCATAATACATCGTTTCAATAAAATATCTCCACGGGAAATTTCCGATCAGCAAGGATTCCTGAAAAATCACAAGAATAAACTACCCTCAAACGGAAGCGTATCTGAATTTTTTTATGGTGGCACAAAAAGTATGCTACATTCAATCATAATGTAGCGTTTCGATAAAATATCTCGACTGAAAACCTTCGGTCAGCAAATTATTTTGAAAAATTACAAGAATAAACTACCCCCAAATTGGGGTGGATTTTAATTTTGAATATGGTGGCAAGAAGGTGATCCTCGATAGATCTTTAGTTTGCATTATGAGTCTCATATTCTTACTAGAAGTCTGAAATTGACAATATAATTATATTTCAGTCAGCAAAGTATTTTTACCCGTTTCTGTGCTATGAAAAATCCAGGGGTATGAAACTTCTTTACTAATCTTGGAAACAGGCGACCCCAGCATTTAGAGAGAGATGTTAGATATTTGCCCCCCTTTTTTTATGTAATATGGGAATGTCATCATAACTTTCTTAACCTATAATTGTAAACTGTACTGAAATGTGGACACTAGATTCGCTCAATCGAAACCTAAATTTATGTTCAATGATGGCTTATGAAGAAGGTAAATATATTATGAAGTGAATTCACTTCAAGCATTAATTATCCTATTATATTTCAGATTATAAGCAAGTCAGTGGCTTATTCAGATTGTGATCGGATCCAATGGACTAAGTTGCCAAAAATCAGTTTCCATTTTTCTGTTTGGAAGCTCTGTTTGATAATGATCGAACTTGAATAGTTCGACTAGAAATCTTTGACGTATGTTGAGACTGATTATCATTTGTATATGTCACTAATATTTTCACACGAACAATATTTAATTGGATAAGAATTATTTGTGTTAGAGAGCTAGCTGCTTTAAAATTTCATTCATTCAAGAAATCTTTATGATGTTTCCTTGAACGGGTCGAATTACTGGCCAGTTATAGTGGGGAAACAAATATGTTTGTGATAACTGGATGTTTCAATTTTTCCGATTCATTTCCACGTAATATGTTTTCATAATATAAATAGTTATTGTAGTAAGATTTCCGTATATACATGGACTGTTTGATCACTGTTCATTGAAGTAAATTATTATATTTTGGATCAATGAGAATCCATCAACAAATTAACCTATCTGAGTATAGTTAATCTCTGGTTTCAATCATAATAAATGATCATTCTTTAACGAATATGTGAGATATATATGACTTAATAAATTTTCAGATAACATGTTCCTTTGATTTATGATTTATAGGAGAGAATAAAAATTCCAATATTTCAAATGTACAAAGGCATTTGAATCGCTGTCATTTTTCCTGCCACGACCCCAAAATATGGCGGCCACTCTGTTTCCCTGATTTAGTAGAGAGTTAGCACTTCTAGGATATTGTTATTCTATGGAACAATCTATGAAAATCCACTGAATTGCCCCAAATCAGAATGCAGTAGGGGAGATTACTCTAGACTAATCCATAATATATGGTAATAATAGTCTCCATTGGTTGTGACTCCTTGATACGTCATATAGCATGTTAAGAATTATTTCGTTTTTTACAATATCATCATGTTCGTTTGAAATTAGAATGGGACTATCTTCAGCTGGAAATGACCACATTCCGTCTTGTCCAAATTCAGAATCAACGCGTTGGATCGACAACATATAATATTATAATACCACAGTTTTTGAAACTTTCTGATTTTGAAGAAGAAGATAGATTTGAGTGGTTGGATTCCGGGGAATTCGTGGCAAAATTCATAAACCTTACATAAACACCGTCACTTCAGAAAGAGAAGACGTGGATCATTGAAGTTTTAAAAGCAGGTTCGAATCTCACATACACCGGTTAGATTCGTTAATAGACGAAATCCGTGCAATTATTACGTCAAATCTTCCTCTGTTCTGTTTTCTTCAAATCTGAAAAAAACCATTCCGATAGTAGTCAAACTTGTTTAGTTATTGTGTAAAACATAATTTAAAAAAGGAGAAAAGAGGATCGCATTCTGTAATGAAAAAATTATAAGAACTGTAACTATATATCTCAGGAACTTACGATTAGATTTCCTGCTATTTTGCATGCATCTTCGAACTTTAATTTCGCAACTGCGTATCAGTTTCCAACTGTTTAGTCAGATATAGATATGAAGACAATAAATGCAATCTAAATCGACTTTGAAATTCAATATTTGTTAATTGGGTTCGCGGCTTCATTACGATAATGAAGTTAGTGAATGGGTGCATTTCGCCCATTTATTTAAGATATCTCAATTCGACATTTCATGTTTCCTCTTTTAGCGAAGAAACATATTTCATGGTAGGAAACATCCAGCAGTCGGTTATATTGAGGTGGTAGTCGTGGGGACTGTCACCCAAAAGAATACCATTGGCGGTAATGATATTCTTTCTTTACTGATACAGAATCATTCACCATCGACTACAGAAATGTATTTTTATCAGCCCTCGACATTTCTGAGTAGAACTGAATTTCTCATTGTACAAAAATTAGGAATGGAGCGATGTTTATTCATACTTACTGTCTTGATTCGTACTCCACTTGAAATTCCCCTGGAACCTGAAACATTCTCAAGGTATTTCACCAATCTTTTCCGTTAGAACCCTCGACTGAAGGATCTCCTATATAGAAAACAGTGCAAAGTGAGAGGGTTTGAGTATTCAGGTAAATGGGAGCCTAGGGATTGCGAAACAGGCTGAGGAATAAAAGGCGATCAGACAAATGAAACTCAACAACTAGATAAATATCTATAATCCAAAGGAGTATCAGTATACAAGGACAGGAATCGTTGGAGCAACGTATAGGTATTAGATGAGAGATGAAAGAATGGTTAAAAGTTTTTAAAAAATTATAATAAGATTCAACTAATTAGTAAAGGAAAAGTATATAACAAAAATGGAAGGAAAAATAATTTAGAGGCGATCTGAGGTCGAGAAGTGGAAGACGGTGAGTTTTTAGGGTTTATCTCGATTTCCGGCGAAACTACGAGTCCTATGGAAAAATATTGAATAGAAAAGTTGTAGGTAATAAAAAGATCTACAACTTTTGTAGTGACCATGTTTTCATTTAATCTCAAAATTCATGTGAAAAATCGAAATAACCGAATTTTTGGTGTTCATTTCTACCTTCTTCAGATTTTTTTTTACGACATTTGATGAAAACTTCATTGTTCATGTACCATATACACACTGGATAATCTTTGATTTTGAATATTTATTTTTTTTGCATTATTTCGACTCAGTATCGAAAAAGCACCCTGATTTTCAATAGAAAAGTCTCATGTCGAAAGGTTTCTTCTTTAAGAAATATGGTGAACTTACTGCTTTCTGATGGCGTTAAAAAACATTAGTGTGGTTAATTTCCTCAGATAGGGCAAAAATATAGTCCAATAATTTACAACCAAATAAATTATTAAAGTTTAATGTTTAATGAGACATCTTCACTATTTCTAGACAGCTGTAAAATCTTCTTTTAACTTTCTGAGACATTTTAAGCATAGATGCCTGATTATTGCTATTTCAAAATAATTCATACACCTGAGTGACCTACGGAAAATGTAAACCCATCAAAAGTTATTTCGTAGAGAAGTGGTGAAGGGGCTAGGAGGGCCTGGGCCTTACCACCTGTTATTTTCTGAGAAGATTGACCATAGTAATGTATATTTTTTCAATACCATCATGTAGAGAGTTCAACTAACAGAAAGCCCAACAACTCTTTTGAAGAATCAAATAGTTTGACGTGAATAAGTTGGAAAAATCAATATTTTGAATAAAAAGAATCTGTTTATTTGGAACATGAAATTTCACCAAATTTCGTAACAAAATGCAAGAGGACCCTCAAATTTTTTTAAAAGAAGGGAGTTATTTTGCTCATTGTTCGGTAAAAATAGACCCAATTAGGCTAAATTTACTTGAAAAAGTGGTAGAATTAAAAAAACTTTCAAACCAGATAAATCTGTGTTGCTGTGTTTTCTCAAAAATGTCAATTTGACAAAAGTCTCAAATCGAAACGAAAAATCGAAAGAAAATAATTCTTGAAATTTTCTGCTTTGTCTGATGAGAAAGTCAGACTTGTGCTCTGAAACGTCACAGTTCGCTTTGTTTATCGTTTGTATTGTTCCTGTATTGTTCATTAGGCAATCTGTTTTGTGAGAAACTGCACTTGACGAATAGTTTAATACTGCGTTTTTCATGAAAAAAAACAATTTTTATTGAATTTTTAATATTTCTGTTTCAGATATTGGGAGTGAAACCTCAGAAGAAACCTAAAGAATGATGCGAAATCCTCCCGAAATAAGCTTTAATCGATAATCGGATTACAGCACAATTCATTTTTATTCAGCGAAATTAATTGTATGGGCTTGAAACAGCGACCTCACCGCCATCATCGTTTACAGAGAGAAATGGGACAATATTTGACAATTCTAGGACCGCGTTTTGGACCCAAAATTTTTGTGGGTGATAGAAGTAAATTATTGACACCTGTTTATATTATATGCATCTTGCACTTACCTAAAAGAATAGGCACTATCATTTCCCTATCTTCTTAAAGTTGTCATCAGAATCAAAATAGATGTAAAATACATACAAAATTAAATAAATAGTATAAGTAAAACAATTTTCAGGAATATGGAAATATATTTTTTGGTCTCAACTTTAATCGATATGCCGACGTTTCGGATATAAAATTTTTACTCCTTCTTCGGGGCTCAAGATTACAATTCGTTGGAGAGTATACTTGTATGGTAAATTAATCATATCGAATATTGCATGATATCAATTTTGGAAACAACATCTCCGTCTGAAAGGTTGTAAGTATCTTGAGTCCTATTACAGCGGTTGCCAACGTTAACATCTCTGTGGCGATGTTGTTTCCAAAATTGATATCATGCAATATTCGATATTATTAATTTACCGTACATGTATACTCTCCAACGACTTGTAATCTTGAGCCCTGAAGAAGGAGTAAAAATTTCATCTCGGAAACGTCGGCATATCGATTAAAGTTGAGACCAAAAAATATATTTCCATATTCCTGAAAATTATCTTACTTATATAATACTCATGGATGAAAACCAAACTGATAAATAAATAGTGTTTTATTAGTCCCTTAATTTCGGGATCCATCAAGCAGGAAATCCTGATCCTGACTTTGTGAGGTGGGGGTATGCCAATTTTTTTTGTAGTTCGATAACATGAAAATGTGATGATGTGGGTTCGTTTGAGCAGAACATGGAAAATCTCATATTTTCTATCAAGAAATTCTAGTATTTTCATTGAGCTCAATTGGTGAGTTCATCATATAAAGCAGTGATCTATTTATTTCACCTAGTGAAAAGCCACAAATTCAGCTTGTACGAAAAGTAAGAAAGAAGAGGAAGGAGGTAATTATACTGGGCTTTAAATTCTCATCCAATAGAATTAATCTCGGATGGCGTTGCTATATTTCAGGGGATCAGTTGCCAGCATTTATTGCAAGCTAGGAAGGAATCTGTTGCTTTATTACAACGATTTTTCGTGGACCCAAAGCAAGGGTGGATGTTGTATGCTGACACACCTGGTTGGGGATCGAAAAATTTCACCTAAAGAATTTGGTCTGATCAAAATACGCAGGAGATTTAACGCAACGGTTTCACTATTACGCGCTTGTTCTGGAGAACAGCGCTTTATCTTTTCTTCACGATTCTGTAGATACTATTTGGCTGAAACTTCAAGATGGCAAGTTTCATTGAGGGGCGATTCGATCAATATTTTGGAAATATCGGGAAACTGAAATTTTGAAATGGTATATCTGCCGAATCATTCGACAGTTTTTACTAATTCGCCAATTCGGCCTTCGTAATTAAACTCCAAACTTACTCTACAATAATTATCCAGCTACTGAGTAGATTCTTCCGAAAGTTATTTTGTTCACTATCAGATTAACTTAAGAAAGAATCGACATAGAAAATATATTTGTAGAGTAATTTTTCAATTTAATTAAGAAGGTTGAATGCTTAAATGGGTTGAATTCGCCAATTATTCTTTAGATAGTCATACCCATTCAAAATTTTGAATCGAATTGCAATCTAGTACTCGATCGAAAATTATAGCTTGAGGTTCAATATATTTCGAAGAACTTCATTATTCTCAATTATCTCTCTCATTCTTTTACGGTAATTAATGAAATTCACAGACGTATTGGAATAGGATACTACCTAAGTGTAAGAAGAAAAATTCAACAATGATATTTCTGACTTTTGCCCTTTAACGAACTCAGCTTACATATAAGACCCTAAACCTACCTTATAAATTTGAAGAGTCTAAGATATATCTTTCGAAAATTATCGACTATCGTGTTCACGGACGGATGACTCGCCGGACAGAATATGCCGATAAGTGAGCGTTGGCCTTAAATCGTCATTTTTCTACCATATACCAGATTGCAACTCAATCCGATCAGTACATCTGGAAAATTAATGATATACAATTTGGAATATCTGCGGAATAATTATTTAGTTTTTTTTCTGATCGAAACGATATTGAGGAATATCGCCTTAGGTACCATATGTTCTAAAACGCTAATATCATTTTTTCCTGGGGACAATATGATATATTCATATATTTATTATATATACATCAGAGAAAAGTCATTTGAAGCTTCTCTCAAGAATTTCTTGATCTGCTCCGAGGACAACACAGCTGATATTTTGGAAACGTTTCCTTTATTTTTAGTCTACAGCTAAGCAACACAGCCACATTTAAATGTCATCAAACCTCGTTTATATCTCAAGGTCAGGCCGCTTGACCCGGTCTACATGCTTTAACGTTGCCTATAGGCGCGTGAAATATTATAATTCGTTTACAGGAGGAAACGCGGTGTCGTTCTGCCGGCTTCAGTTAGCATTAATTTTTTTTTTGGAAGTACTTGATTCTTTAGCGAGAATGCGCAATGTTAGCTATATTTCCATTCTTCACTCCATTTCAGTTTTTTTTCCCCGAAAATTCTTGAATATAAAAAGTGGCAACATTGCGCATTCCTACGATTTCTTTCAACCATTTGCACCAAAAAATTTTTTTTGAAAAAAACGAACTCGGAGCTCCGTAAGTCACCCCGTTATATTCGAGGTATTGTTTGCTCTTAAGTTCTTTCCTTCAAATGTAGCATTGACCGAAGCATCGATAATTTTGGAAATAACGTGTTTAATGAATATTTCTGCGACTGAGAATCGAATAAATTAGTAATACTTCAAAAATAACAAGAATAAGAGTAACAAACCAAACTTTCAGAATATGCTCACAAAATATTTCCGTTGACACCGTCCACCAATTTTTTTCTTCTCCACTCTTAGAAGTTTTCATACGCTTCACTCTAGGAAGCTTGGAATTTTGCCTGAACTAAACATTCGCTTCCTTTTGCCCATGATGTAAGTAAAACATGGTGTGCTCATTTGTGATCGTAGAATATATATTTCCTTGAATCTTCAACGTGCTGACGTCAATTTTTTTGGACATGAGCACACCATGTTTTTTATTTCATACTGTACTTTAATGTGCCATTTCCCCATCTCATTTGAGTCCGGGAAATGTAACACTACATCACTATGCCGGTAAAGAAACTTTACCGGACTGGTATATTTCCACTAACACATGAACGATTTTTATCACAATAAACTAGTTATGAAGGCTACAATTAGTCCGGTCAATTTAGACAAGTGAAATAAAGAAAATTCCGACAGAGCCAAATCTTCGTAGAGACCTTAGGTTTACCACAAGGAATAAAGTGTCAAAAGTCCCAATCAGTCCCATGTGCGCTAAGGGACTTATTCGGGGCCCACGGTCAAAATTTTAGGTTTTTTGGATTTTTCCTGAAAACGGTAAGTTTTATCGAAAAAGTACCCTAGAGCAAAGTTGTAGATCTCAAAATTCTCTATGAAAATGGGTCTTGATTTTTTCTCTAAGACCCACTATTTCCCAGATATTGCGCTTGTAAGAATCACTTTCTACATAATATGCACACATTTCCACACCACATGTGAGGTATTGTACTCGGAGCGTTTTTTTTAACGTGTTATCCCCGATTGGCCTATTCCACGAACCTTTATGACGTTATTTTGTCAGTTGTCTCTTCATCAAAATCACATGAATCTTCCTCTCTTGTATTTAATTGAACATTTGAGCAAGAGACATCTTGGCAATTGGTACACGCTGGAGAACACTGCCACCTTACTTTTTTACAGCCGCATTTGGCACTACAATCTTTCTTGCAATTGCAAAAAATAGTGTTAAGAAGTTTTTCTGGAGCAGGGGGCAGTAAAGTTCGAATCGGTTCCAAAGTATTATTTATCAATTTCCAAGCCCCGTCTTCAGGGTTCAGTTCATTGCCTTGCCATGTCTGAACTAGATAGTATACTCGAAACAAATGTTGAGTAGCAGATGCCGATGTTGGAGGAAGACAAGATAGTTGTACTTGCTTTTTGTTTCGCGTATTTTTTATGAATGTTAAATATCTGTACGTATCTATGCAATCAATTTATTTTGGAGCTCCATAAACCGCAATAAGAAACCGAATTCCTTTAGTAATTAGTATTTGAGGTTAAGAATAAATTTCTGTGAATACTTTCGCGCAGTCAATCAAATCTTTTTTTTCAAATAATTTTAATACTGAATTTTTTCCCCTTCTAAAAATTGCTGACGTAGTATCGCATCCGGTTATCGTATGTAAAAATAAAATATAGTTTTGGCATTTTGGATAAGCTGATAAACTTTTAGAAGAATATATTTCTGTCCGTTGCTGCGCCTTCCTAGGTTTTAAAAAGTAAATAATTTTATCAGATGGAGTATGAGTCAGATTAAAGTAATAAAAAAAAAGTTAAAGACAGTTAAACTCAGTAACCCATATCAATAATCTTCATACTATTGAATAATTATTGTTCCTGAAAATAACGTCATAAAGGATCGTGGAATAGGCCTACCGGGGATACCACGTTAAAAAAAACGTGCCGAGTACACTACCTCACAGGTGGTGTGGAAATGTGTGCATATTATGTAGAACGTGATTCTTACAAGCGCAATATCTGGGAAATAGAGGGTCTGATTGGGACTTTTGACACTTCATTCCCTGTGGTAAATCTGAGGTCTCTGCGAAGATTTGGCTCTGTCGGAATTTTCTTTATTTGATCACTATTTTTATGTCTAAATTGACCGGACTAAATAACCATACTTATAAATGTTGAAAGAAATACTACAGTTAGAGTTATTTGAAATATTTACAGGGGCAGCATCAGATACCATTTGGAATTCATCTTTAGTTATCAACGATGTTGAAACTTGATTATGTTGTTGAAGCACTTGAACAAATGTTTTGATGCTGAACTGACAGGCAAGACAATCAATAAAAAATCTTTGTTTCTGTTAGTAACCGATTCAAAGCATACAACATTATCACCCAATATTAATGGATGGTTTTACATCATGTCCTGACACATTACTGACACCTTCAAACTTACTGAATAGACAGTTCAATTTTTGTACCAAAAATTTTAAAGAAATATTGAGCAGTATGAAATAAAACGTTGTACGATACACGGCCGTGAAATGTCATTAAAATACTCGTCTAGAAATTCCAGACTCGGCTCCTTCATTGCCTCGTCCGTGAACATCTAGACTCGTGCTTTAATGAGCAATTTCCCGGCCTTGTAACGTAAATTAATATTACATCATGCTTTTGCCGCTTGAGTTTCTACGTAGTTTGATCATATGTCATCAATTTAATTTCTGACAAGACGTGAAAATCAAACCATTCAACCATGATTCTCACAAACACAGCCCATAATAACGTAAAAAATCTAATGATTTCGAATATTACAATCTTATATTGACTTTTCCACCTTCTGAATAATATTGTTTCAATCAAAGAAATATGAATACATTTCCCTAGGTGATAATAGCTTTTGAATTGCATAATTATTTATTGTAAGTTATAACTAATATTCATAATCAATGATGAATTCATATGACGACGAGACAACTGTTGTAAAAATCGAATTTAACGGAAATTGAAAATTGTTTCAGTTCATCATCGATATAATTTCATTCCCCCAAAATTCAAGCAATCGTTGCAAATCTGACGTTTCGTTTTCAAATTTTTCGCGAGTAACAAATTATAAACCGGCACTGTCGACAGAGAAGTTAATTGATGGGTAGAAATAGAAGACAACCTTGCAATTCTCATTACCGGACCTAACAGCGACATTTCACTGAAATTAATCAGACTGCGGATTTAATTCCTGAATCTGCAGCGGTGTGAAAGTGTATTTAACCCGCTGAAAATAAGAGACAGGTCCATAATGCAATCCATTCCTGAAATGGAATTGGAAACAGAGAATGGAAAATTCCCCCTGCAGATTTTTAACGACAACGAATGATGAAATGCCGTGTGTTCTTTCATTTTCGGATCACGGGTATATTTTCATTTTATGGACAAGTTTGATTGGAATTTGCCGATACTGTAGCTGGAATGTATTCAGTCATATTCGACATGTTTGTAATAATGTTTGATTATCAACAATATCAACATAAATACAATGGAAGTACAAATAAAAACCTACCACTGCTCAATCGATCCAGAATATTTTCAGCACCGGCGGCGTTGCTGCTTACATAAAAAAAAGTTCTACGAACTTTGACATTTCGAAGGGATCATCCGATATTTTTCAATTCGCCAACTCATTAAGTTCTTTTTGGAAACATTCATTACTTGGAATCCTAGAAAGCTGAAATTTCGAGTATATATGAGCAGTATACCGTGTATAATTCACGTATTATGAAATGAGTCCCAAATCATACAGGTTTCTCAAATTGCAGGGGCTTTTCCAGACATACTTAAACGTTAACAAATAATTTCAAAATTGAACGAATTTTTGCGTGAAATACAGACAGAGGCTGCCCTCCTCATAATTATATTAATTTTCAGTTGCCAGTTTCTTTTGAGGCTGATGACAGCAACCCCTTTAATCTTGAATGGGAAGTGAGGTTGAAAGATAATTCAATTCTTTTTTCAAAAATGCCATACACTTGACCTTTTTTCGATAGTACTTCCGAAAAATCACATAAAAACTAGAATAGTAACGATAGCAAGAGTTGAAATGAAACATGAAAATGATGGAAAAATTTTTGGTAACTTTTTGATTCCTGTCACGAAGATATTGATTAGATATTTGCATCCATGTACGCAGTGAGTTCTCCAAAACAAAATTCTGCAGTTGAAATTAGAATACTAGTGAATCCCACGCGTGGAAAAAAGAACCGGATTTCCAGATATCATGATAAACATTTTTCCACAATATTACTGAATTTGTTGTTGCAATCTTCAGTGATTTTCTTCACTTCTTCGAAATAATAAACCGAAGGAATACTACCAAAAAAGTGTACGGCGCTTTTGAAAAGGCTATCAAATTACCTTCAAATCAAGGTGTCACCCAACTTCCATCCCATTTAAGATTTTAGGGGTTGCAGTCATCACGCTTATACAATGATGCAAATTGAAAAACCAACACTACGAATTGTACCCCTACGAACATCTTTTTACATTATTTCAGATTTACATAATCACAAGGACGAATATCTGACGATAAATGAACAAACATTCCCCCCTGAATATAGCTAATCATCCAATCAACCAAAACATCTAAACCGAAGAAGCGGATCCAAGGAGAATGACTACAGCTGTTTCACAGTTGTTACTGATCGTCAGGTCAACTCACCTTGGATAGAACCGCAGGGGGAATCTCGATATTTGTCACCTTTCAGATGGACCACTGCAGTTTAACAACGTACAGCGCGCCACCTTCTGGGAGCGAAGGTGGGATTCGCAAGATGCTCCCAGAAGATGGCGCTGTACATTGTGAAACTGCAGTGGTCTATCTGAAAGGTGACAAGTATCGAGATTCCCTCTGCGGTTTTATACAAGGTAAGTTGACCTGATGATCAGTAACAACTGTGAAATAGCTGTAGTCATTCTCCTTGGATCCGCTTCTTCGGTGTAGATGTTTTGGTTGATTACCTCTGATCAGGGGAGAGGTTTCTTGATTTATCGACAGATATTCGTCCTTGTGATTCTGTTATTTTATTATTACCGGAGCTCTTTCTTCTCCATTAGGCCAATTCCTATTATTTCAGATTTTGCACGGGGGCCAAGATATTAAGGTGGTACCGCTTCAAATTTACACACTGTATATTTTCTTGCGATTTCTACATGGCAAATTTGGCAGTCCTGGGTACGTGCACACAAGATTGCAATACTGCCACTCAGCTTCTGTCTTAGGACCCATATTATAAACTATTGTGGCAGATATCCAGCAGCAAGCTGGAGCAACGATTAGGTTCGAAAATAACCGTCAAAGTTATAAATCAGAATCAGTCAGAACTTCTAGTTTTAGCTACCAAAAATTGTAGGATATAACATTTTCGTAGTATTTCTACAAAGATGATTATCGTTCCAGAAACACTATGTCATAATAGTCAAAGACCTAGTATTTTCGAGATGATAATGTTCACAGGAAGATATTCTACGTGGAGATATTAGAGAAATGTAAAATCTCTCAACTTTTGTTAGTTGAATATGGTAACATCAAACCTTATATTGATATTATCAGACCATTAATAAGTGGATCCTTAAGGCCGGTATTATAAAACGATTTGGCAGATAAATGAAATCTTGTCCGAAAGTGAGCTTAATATAGAGAAAATAAACTTTATAATGCGGACCTTCGAACTGCTCAAGATTTGTTGAAATTAAAGTTAACTTTTCTGTACGCTTTTAATGCCGACTCTGAGTGGAAGCACTAGACCAAATAACCGAATAGAGTCTTCCTTGGATATCCCCATATGCTCAAGGCGAATCCACATCATTCCACCATAACCAACCCACGAGTTGGCGTTGCCGAAATTTTAAAAATGTTCATGGAGAAGAAAGAGCTCCGGTAATAATAAACTAATATCAACAAAAGGACGAATATCTGCCGAAGAGTCAACAAATATTCCACTTTGGTCAAAGGTAATCATGCAATCAACCAAAATATCGATCAAAATATTCTGCACTCGAAGGTTCAGTAGGATGCTCCTGGGAGATGACACTGTATGTTGTTAATACTGCAGCATGTCATCGAACAGATAAGAAATTCCAAGAATCATATCTGTAGTTTCGAAGGTAAGTCGTTCTAATGATCGAAAATGACCATGAAGCTGCAGTAACGATACTTCTTGGACATCGCTCCTCTGGTGTAGATGTTTTGGTGTATTGAATTATTAGCTCAGAACGAGGTGGAATATTTGTTGCTTTATCAACAGATATTCGTCCTTATGTTCACTTTCCCAATATTTCCACAAATACAGACTGGAACGAATTGAAATCCAGTACTTGATTGAAAAATGAGAGCTTGACGTTCATGCCTACTGTCGATGATTAAAATATCGCAGAACATAGAATATCAAAGAAAAAGATCAACTTTTCTACAATTCTGGTTTATTATTCGACAAAATCAAACCTTAGTGATCGACCAAAAAAAAGAATAACCACACCGCTTCCTAAAAATTTCTCAGTTAATATTTTGAAGTATGATGATTTGAATGAAATAATAAAAAAAAATCTGTTCGTCCGCCGTCCGGTGACCAGGGCTTTTCTCTGAAAGTTCTGAACCGAAATCAGTGAAATTTGGTAGAAAAATTGGGTGTCGCTCGAAAATGATCCTCCAAGCTTTTCAGCAGGATCGGTGTATTCTAAGGGCTCGAAATTGAGGGGTTGAAGGGAAAAAAATTTCCCGAAAACTAACCACCGAATTTTCATGAAACTCTCAACGTTGATTAATGTTGCATAACTCAACCTAAAAATTTTCACCAGGATGATTTCCGACCAGTGGTCCCTGAGTTATAAAGAAAAACGCGCCTTTTATTCTACCTCTTCGGTGGAGGTGAAGCGGCTGTGGAACGTCTCTTCTCATTCAAAATATTATTTTAGATTATGCTAGGTACTCAATTAAGTCAATTAGGGTTCTGCATGTGGAAATGTTATTCGATTATACGAGAGTATTTATTGATATTTCAATGTTTCACATGAATTTTTTCATGGAATTGGTTTTGGTGTTTTGAGAAACCAGCAAGTTATAAATAATATATAAGTTTTATTCAACATATCAATGATAGTCGGTTTTTTAACTGAAAAATAATAAACTTTCGTGTAAAATTTGCAGCGTTTTTCTGATGGCATGATTGTCACGAAATTTCTCTCAGAATTGTTCATCAACATTTTTCAATTAGTTATCAAATTTTATAATGACTGGATTAGTATTTCTTGAATTATTCCGCAAATACCGAAGATATCGAGAAGAAAACAACAAAATTTGACATATTTTTTTCCGACATCTTCAAAATTGAATAGATTTCGAATAGAAATTTGGCACATTGTTGTGAGTTGATTCGAGGTGAGTGAAGTTTCCGAAAAAATAATTTAATTCGCCTAGATACTATCAAATTTTGATTCGATCGCCCAGTAGTTCCCGAGCTATTGAGGAAATACTCTCAAAAGATCAAATGATCATAACTCCGAACCATATAGCCCATTTGGCCCATTAACGAATTTAATGACCGCATTCTGATTCGCGACCTACCCTAAGGCCACGTACGCATAGGCAGGCGGCTTGCTTTGCGCCTGGAGCCTAGCGAGTAGCGAATCTCCTAGCGAGTTGCATATTAAAACAAACGTTCTAGAACTTTCGTTTCACTACTCCCTAGGTTCTAGGCGCTAAGCAAGCCGCCTTTGCCTATGCGTACGTGGCCTGAAGGTTTCAAGTCACTAGCTTGCCCCGATCGACAATTTTAGTGTTCTCGGCGGCCCAGACACAATCGATTTTGGCACCGAATTCGTCATCAGTGAGTCTCACCTGATAGTTTGAGAACATTTTCGGCTCAAAATTCGAAAACTACAGACATTTGGAAAGAACAATAGCATGCTGTTCCCAGGAAAATGCGCGCAATGTTAAATCAAAAAAATCTAGAAAAGCACCGCCGTGAAGGCAGCAGCTTTTGCTCGCATGTTCAATGTAGATGACCGCTTCAGCAACGAATTTGTACATGCACGCAAAAGCTGCTGCCTTCACGGCAGTGCTTCTTTAATTTTTTATCGATAAACTACTGGATTTCAATTCGATCCAATCTGTATTTTCAGAGATATTGGAAAAATAAAATTTTGAATGGGTATATCTACGGAATAATTGGGCGGATTTCACCCATTCACGAATTCGACCTTCTTAATTAGGCCCCAAACCTACTCTACAAATATCGAGTTTCTAAGTCGTTTCTTCCGGAAGTTATGGTGTTTACGGTCCGGCCGTTAGGAAACTTAGAAACTCGATTTTTGTAGAGAAGGTTTGGACCTTAATTACGAAGGCCGAATTCGTGACTGTTTAAAATCCGCCCAATGATTCCGTAGATATATATACCCGTTCAAAATTTTATTTTCCCAATATTCCGGAAAATACAGATAAGATCGAATTGAAATCCAGTACTTCATCGAAAAATGACAGTTTCAAGGTTCATACAGAATTCATTCAATGAGTAAAATATGATGAGAAGATCACAGAATATTGAATATTTGAAGAAAAAATTTTAATTTTCGTTTCGAATCGTTCTAATGAGACGATCATCACAAAATTCGTAAAATATTGTCCTTCAGCATCTTTGAACTAACTGCAAAGTTTCATCACGATTGAATCAGTATTTCTCGAGTTATACCGAAAAAAACAACGATATCGAGTAGAATATCACGAAATTCTACATATTTTTTCCCCATATTTCTCCAAAAATAATAGCTGTATCGAACTGAAATTTGGTACACTACTGTGAAATATGAAGTTCAAGGTATAACTGGAATTGTTCTCGAATATGAACAATAGTTTCAGAGAATTAAAATTTTTTTAAAAAAATGTTTAAAAGTTGAGTGACGATAAGATTTCAACGAATCTCCTCTCAAAGTTGCGCGTCGTTATGCTCCAACTAACTGCCAAGTTCAAATCCAATCGTTGCAGTAGTTTCGAAAATATGAGGGAAAAAACCTCAAAATTTCAAGTTTCTATAACTCCGAAACTATTCGGCCGATTCAGCCCATTAACGAACTTAACCGCGGCATTTGGATGCGCGAACTACCCTGGAAGGTTCAGGTCGATATGATTCTCCGTACGACCGTAATCGTGCATACGGACGGCCGGCCGGACAGAATCGATTTTGACGCCTGATTCGTAATCAGTGAGTCCAACCTAGTCGTTTGAGACCATTTTCGGCTCAATCATCGAAAATTACAGACATTTGGACAAAACAATAGAACGTTGTTCCCCTAGAACATGCGCGCAAAAACCGTAATATCTTAAAGTTTGATTCCTGTAATGCACAAAAATACTATCTGACTATCTGAAAATAAATGGCGTCAACAGCCCCTGAAATCGATTCACCTGATCTAACAAGATGAAACCTCCCCTTATTCTATTAGACACACGAAATTCTCCCCCCACACTCCACGAACAGGATATATCATCCTTTCTCGCCCTCAATTCGTCCTGAATATTAAAGCGCCACGTGGCTCGGAGAAAGGCCTATAAAATTCAAAATTTATGCTCTTGTGGCCCATTTTACTTTTATTTACGGAGGTGGCATTCCAAAACGTCGAGCAGAAGTTTGGAACTATGGGGAAGATCACATTTATTATTGGCAGGTACTAGAATCACGTCCGAAGTGGATATGATAATTCAAGATTGGTTCAAAAGTAAGATGTAATTCTAATTTATTGAGCTGAAGGAATGATGAATATCCTCGTACAGTCAGTACAGAATATGTGATATTTTTAGCTCAATTCAATTCGATTCGCTAACCTGCCCCTAAAAAATTACAGAAAACAAGGAGATATACCACAATCCCAAAGAGGTATCCTTTTTGCGCGGGGAACAGCGTGCTATCGTTTTGTCCGAATGTCTGTAATTTTCGATGATTGAGCCGAAAATGGTCTCAAACGACTAGATTGGACCTGATGACGAACCCAGTGTCAAAATCGATTCTGTCCTTCCGGCCGTGGACACGATAACTATCGAACGGAGTGAGCTAGCGACTTGCAACTTTCAGGGTTGCTTGCGCATTGCAATGCCGCGGTTGAGTTTGTTAATGGGCAAAATCGGTCGAATAGTTTAGGAGTTATAACCATTTGAAGTTTTGAAGTTGTTTATTTTTTATTTCAGGAACTACTGAAGCGATTGGATTGAAACTTGGCAGTTAGTTGAAGCATACCGACGCGCAACTTCAAGCAAAATTTCGTTGAAATCGTATGGTCACTCAATTAAAAAAAAAAAAAAATCTCAAAATTTTTTACGAAAAAAATTTTTTTCTGAAACTATTGTTCATATTCGAGAACAATTTCAGTTATACCTTGAGCTTCATTGTGCAAAATTTCGTGATGAGCATGACATTAGAACGAAATTCAAAATTTTTCTTCAAATATTCAATATTCTGTGATTCTCATCATATTACCCTCATTAAATTCTGTATGTACCTTCAAACTGACATTTGTCGATAACGTACTGGATTCTAATTCGATTTTATCTGAATTTTTGGAAATATTTGGAAAATATAAAATTTTGAATGGGTATATCTGCAGAATCATTGGGTGGATTTTACCCATTCAAGAATTCGGCCTTCGTAATTAAGGTACAAACCTTCTCTACAAATATCGAGTTTCTAATTTGTTTCTTACAACACAATAACTTCCGGAAAAAACTACTTAGAAACTCGATATTTGTAAAGAAGATTTGGGGCTTAATTACGAAGGTCGAATTCGTGAATGGGTAAAATTCGCCCAATGATTCCGTAGATATACCCATTCAAAATTCTATTTTCTCAATATTTTCAAAAATACAGATTAGATCGAATTGAAATACAGTACTTCATCGAAAAAACCTAGAAAAGCACTGCCATGAAGGCAGCAGCTTTTGCGCGCATGTTCAAATTCGTTGCCAAAGCGGTCATCTCCATTGAACGTGTGCGCAAGAGCTGCTGCCTTCACGGCAGTGCTTTTCTAGGTTTTTCAGTATTATGCTTTGTTGAGTTCTCGTTTGGCTGTCAATGTATTTAGTATTAACGTGCCAAGCCTCCATAAAGCGTATCGAATTCAATCGAATGGTATCGAGAATTGCTGGTGTCGCATGATTCCGGCACTGCGAAGAATCCGAGGACTGACGGCGCAGCGCAGCGCGTTGCAACCGACCTTATGGACGGACCTATTACATGTTGGTTCGTTTGAACTTTCAGCACAGCTCTTCCGCTGTAGACCGTGCAGCGCAGCGCCGCGCATCGGTTTTAGAGGTTGTGATACATAAAATTGGAGTTTCGATTTCAGGTGATGATATTTTCATGGAGTACTTCGTGTTTTCATATGAGCCATGTATTAGTTTTTTGAATGATAGCTAATTGTCATAATCCACGTACTTATTTTTTTTGCGTTGAACTTCTGAACAGTTAGGCGAATGAAAAAGGGGGATCTCACGGGAACGAGGACAAGTCTCAATTTTCAACAAATTCATTTAGTGGTCAACGTTTCGTCCGAATATTCAGACTTCATCAGGACTATAAAGGAGATGAAAATACAATGAGTACAAAACCAATATATCACAGACTTAGACTACTTACCCTAAAATAAATAATGTATAGACAGCTGTATAAATAAAATCAGAGAAGACATGGAACAACAGAGTGAGAACAAATTGTTCAAAAATATACTGACAAACATCATTCACCAAAAACGACGAAAACACTACTGAATATTTATAATTAAGTTGACAGGAATCGTTCAGATTTCGAATTCACTATCTACGACACACGATATCTAGGTAAGATAGGGCTGTCTTCTCAGGTGAACCAGCATTTTGCAATCGACAATCATACTTGTGTTCAGCAAGGATGGTTGTGCACACCAAATCGAAATGAGTAAATGAAAAAGAGGTACTTCAGTGTGGTTTTTTATAAATACGTCGAAAACCGAGCGCTTTCGGCCAGTCAACAGGCCATCATCGGGGTTTTCCTGGAAGGGTTATTGAATTCATAAAAACAGATAATTTACAAAATAAGGATGATTACCCGTCCAGGAATTATCCCAAGTTACAGTAAAAAGGAGGAACGGCACAGCAAACGACAACAATAACGTACATTTTGTGGTGGTCAAGTTAATAAAATCAACAAAGTACAAGAAAAAGCGACTAAACTACCCGAATAAACAATATGACAGCTACAACCTCGAGAAAACCGGGGAATGAGAAAATAGACGTCCTACCTGTCAAAACAATGTCAATAATTGGTGACAGCAACTCGTATGAAAGTCAGAGGCGTCACTTAGTGAGGGGGAAATCTCGAGGCTATATCACACTTATAAAAACTTGTTAAATGTTAAATCAAAGTCTTAAATAAGGGAGTAAAACTATTATTTAAATTTAAATTGACCTGTGTGTTTACACAGTTTGTGTTCGATTTCAGCTCACGGACTATTTCGATATCTTCGAAAAGGTTCATTCTGATGCTATATTTGTTCGACGTGATCTTATGAAGCATTTTTATGAATTCAATAACCCTTCCAGGAAAACCCTGATGATGGCCTGTTGACTGGCCGAAAGCGCTCGGTTTTCGACGTATTAATAAAAAACCACACTGAAGTACCTCTTTTTCATTTACTCATACCTGTGTTGTCGAATTCTATTTGATGCAGTCTTTACAAGGCAATTTGAAGACCAAACTTGAACTATCACACAGTTTTCTCCTATATTTGAGTTTTGAGAAAATAGAACTAACCGTCTTGACATTATAGAAAGAAAATCTGACATTTTCATTGTGGGTTTTAAAGATATGATGTATTTAATGGGATAATCCATCCTTTTTCATTGTCTGTTAAGGACGTGATTACTACTATGAGTTAGGCGAATATTGTGATTCTGTACTCTACCTTCTTCGTATTCAACCTTTAAGCCTGTATTGAAAATTTTTTGTGCATGAGTTAATTTTTTGCCAAAGTAATCCTGTAATCATTTCGAAGGTGGCCAGAGGCCTCCAGCTTCAGCATTTTCCAACTAGCTACTAAGTTTCATCATGATCGGGTAGGTGACTTTTGACTTATTCTGGATATAAAAATGGTGCCGAGGAAAAAATACGAAAGTTGATATATTCTTTCCGCAATACACCGAGAATTTAAATTAGATCGAAATCAAGTTTGGTGCTCTATTGTAGAATAATGACTCCAAGGTGTTAGCAGAAATTCACCGGAATTCGACGGATATTTTCTGCAAAAAGCATTTTCAACAAAAATTTCGCACATTTTCGAAAAATAAGATTTTTTGATTCATTGACGATACGCTTCCAACAAAATTTTGAAAACATTTGCTATTCTACAACTCATAACGAAGTTTCGACCCGCTCGCATGATTAGTTTCTAAGATATTGGGGAAATAAATTCACAAATTCAAATAAATATTACCCCAAAATAAATTGGCTGATTTAGCCCATTTACGTCCTTAGCCGTCACATACCGATTTACGACCTACCCTGAAAGTTTCAAGTCACTAGATTATTCCGTTCGACAGTTATATTGTCCTCGTTCGGCCAGTCGGACAGTAAGTCTAGCCTAGTTGTTTCCTAAAACATGTACGTTAAAAGTTAGGGGGATATAACCTTCAGGTTTGAGGGTTCTAGTCGAGAGGGAGCTTGCAATGTTCGGAAACAAGTGTCCAACGTTCTTGAAGTCAGAGGGTTTTGATGGATCTGAAGTTGTTTCCTCGACTTGTGCAAAATTTCATGGGGATCACTTCAGAGAGTTTCTGAATTGTAATACGATCGGATATGTATATATACAGGGTCTCCGGTAAATCTTTAATAATATCTGAACAAAATATTTGATAGACTACGTCCTGACAACTAAATTATCGAAAAAATTTCAGGTCAAATTTTTACCATTTTCGAAATAATGGGCACTAAATATTGCTACCTTTCCTCGATATTTCGGATATTATGTCCCCAAATTGTAACTTATTCAAAATTCGTTTTGTTTTGGTTTTTGAAACTATAAAAATGCTTTCAAAATTCATATAATTTTTCGAGGAATGGGGATGGAATGATAGATTTAAATTCTAACCATTTTCATTCTCGTAACTCCGACCCGATTTCCTGAAAAACAATAATCACGTGAATGTGAACATGACTAAAAAATATGCGCACATTCTCGAGTCTCCAGAATTGGTTGAAACATACTCTCATTGTGACTGGAAAGGGTGATATTTTCGTTGCAACAGAACGCGGAGATGTTCTGGTCAATCCCGAACATTCACAATTTCGATGAAAAATGTATTCTGTTGCAAATTTATGCAACTAAAATAATAGAATGATGAAACAATGATTCATAGTAATGAATCTCCATTGCTAAGGAATTTTCAGAAAAATAGAAAGTACCATTTCAAATATTTTTCCGAATAATATCAGAGTTTCAGAGAATAAATTCCACTACCAAATTTCAGGAAAAAGAATTGAATTATTGTCTATCCGTTCTGATGCCGAGACGACATACTTTCAATAAGGATCTTTTAGAACATGCTTTGCCTCCTCACTAATAATACTCTGACTGTGAATTTAGATACACCATCTCAATTGTTCGACGTCAGTTTATTTTTCACTGTAGCGTAGACTAGTTCTATCTTGCACTCGAGTGATCTGGGCAGCCGCAATATCGGTTTAGAGTACCAACTCAATTATATTGGGTATATTATAGACCCAAATATTGTCGAACTTGTAGTTCAATAAAAACTAGTAATTTTGCAATAGAAAATAACCCATCTTTTAGGAAAGTTGTCATAGTACCTAATACAATGAAAGAGACATCCTAGACTAATCCTAGGGCCTCAGGGTCAATTGATTGAAATTTTTTGATCAACTTCACTTGGGATATTTGATAGAACGAGTTTAAGCAAAAACTAACTGCAAATGACATGAAACAACTGAGGAGATGTATCCATATGTGCTATAAGAGAATCGTTTTGAGGGAGTGTTAGCTCTTATGCCTGTACTCATTAGATCCTAATTAGTCTTCAGACCTCATAGATCTCTGACGATCTGTCACACTCCCTTTATGATCCACATCAGTGGTGTGTCCACTCGCGTAGGCCTGAAAGGCTAGCCTGGCACAATGCCCTGACGAGTTTCCCCCAGACTAAGCCAGTAAGTAACGTGATACCCCCAAAGAGATTGCAGCTATGTCTCAAACCATAGAAAGGCTTAACTACTCATATACTTTCGCCAGACGCTCCTGATAACAGTCTGAAGGTAAGTGACTTATTAAACCCATGCGAAGGGAATGAACTCGAATAATTATTGTACTAATTTGTTTTCTTACCGCTCCTTTTTTTCGTGTTTAAATGTCTTCCTGACATTCTCAACCCCCTGAATCCAGTTATCGTGGCAACAAAGAAAGGGTAACGGCTATCTTTCCTGTTTTAATGTATTCAAATATATTCCTTGTCCGCTAAATTAGCAGAGGAAGGATTGATTATTTGGCATCTGGAGATATCTCAGAACGAATTTACCAACAATTGAACAAACCCGGTTGAGGGAATCGAGCCAAAAACAACAGTAGTCGGGAAGAAAAATGAACGCCCATTTGGAATATTTCCACTCCCTGAATCGTAAACAAATTTCCGAGCGGAGTTTCAGAGAGTTTGAAGAAGAAAATAGGAATAAACTGAATCGTTCTTATACATTTACAAAAACAGATATTTTCCCAGAAATAATGCAAAATGTATTCAGGAGATACTGAATTCATCATAAAAGGAATGATTTAATGAACGTAAACGATATATTTTCACAGGAATATAAGGTGTCCGCGAATTTGAGAGTCAACATAAATCCACTCAAGGTAACGTAAGCATACAGTCTCACAAAGCCTTCATAGATCAACTGCAAGTCGCATAGTCGATATAAAATGAGCACATTTATCCGTTAAATATGCAGAAAAAACTTGAACCAGAAAATCCAGAGTATGTATGGTTTTCAATGTGACTCCACCTAGAATTCCTTCCTGAAAAAAAATATGTTCACCCCTAAAGCTAAATATATTAAATCCTACAATCCTCTCAACAACTCTAAATACGTACTTCCCTGGTCGTCAATTAACTAATCAAACATACACCAATCATTCGGACCTACCCAAAATGAAAACAAAATTCAAATATAACGGTAACCCCTCGATTCTCAGTGGTTCAAAATAATAACGCCCTATTCCCTAGAACAAGCGCGTAAAAATGTATTTTTCTATGAATTTGGAACATAGTTTTTGGCCACCATAGAATACCGATATTTACATTTGTACCCATTATCTCTAAGAACTGCTAAGAAGCAATTGAATACTTGCTGGAATCATGAGACAGGGTGTGTTCTCTTTCCTTTCGTCACTTCAGAAACAGCTTAATTATTTACCCAACATATAAAATTATACAGGAGCTGTATTTCACGTCTATATCAGTATTTTCCATTCAACAGGTTTCCACAATTCTTTAATGATCCACTATCATTCACAAGGATTTGGATCAGTAAATTTCGAGTAGTGTTCAACATTATAACAGATCTTCTTCTATATTGAAAGTACATCAATATTGACCTCATCCATTGAGTTTTCAAATAATTTGAAAACTCAATGCCTCATCTCAGGACTAGTTGAGTAATGTATCGGCATCTCTATTCAATCGAAATCTTCTTCGTATGAGTAGCTGTATTCACTGAGTCCTGCGGAATGTTCAATCAAAAATGAAGAAAAATAGCCGGGACAATAAAAATATATCAAACAGTGATGTGTCATTAGTCGATGAGTGTTCCTGAAAAATATAACCATAGAAAACCCACTGTTTGAGGAAAATGTGATCAATTCCGAAAGACCTCCTTCACCGTCCATGATGTAAAAAACATGGTGTGCTCATGTGCAAAAAAAAGTGACTTCAGCAAGTTGAAGATTCAAGTTATCGTGTTTACAGACGGCCGAAGGCCGGCTGTAAACGCGATAAGTCTCCAAAGGAATGACTTAGACAGTCGAAATTTTCCGGGTAGGTTTAAAGTTTGAATTCGAAGGTTAAGTTCGGAATGAACAAAATCCGCCCAACGGTTCGGAAGGTGAACGCATTTGAAATTTCATCATCTCAATATTCACAAAAATACATACACGATTTAGTCAAAATTCAGTTCGAGGATGGACGATAACTGTGATCGAATTTTACATTAGCTACTGATTTTTTCTAAATTTATAAGCAGTGTGCTTCGTTTTTAATAATTCAGTCTACTATTCAATTAATCTACTCAAAAAGGCAAATCTACCCGCTAGGTAGATCTGGGCGCTTCCTACGTAGGTATCGTTTAAGTAGATCTACAGTAAAGATTGATCTATCGCTAGGTAGATCTGGGCGCGTACTAGTTGGGACTAATTGAATATGATTTCTTAGATAAAACGTTCGTTCGAAATCGACTTCATGGGTCCCTGTATTCGCTGAATCCAGCTGACTGTTTAGTTATCGAGAAAAAATGAGTTCCTTTCCCCAATCAAAACTAAATCAATCTCGGCCTTGTGTGAGGACTAATAAATGAATTTCCTGAAATAACGGCATCTTTGTTGAATCGTAACTGAATCCTACTGAATGTATAGCCATCAAGAGGGCTGGAATAATAAGAACATTAACATTGATGAATCTAGAGTTACTGCGATCCTGAAAAATATGACGCCAGAAATCCTCCTGCGTGAGAAATTCGTGGTCAATCCCAAGAGACCTTATCTACCATCATAATGACGTATTTGTCTGATGGTCAACCTATTAGGTCTTCTCCCCAATTAAACGTACATCAATCTTAGCCTTATCCCTGGACTAGTTGCAAATGTATTAGCGAACGCGCCTCAGCGAAGTTCGACTAGAAGGAAACGCAGGAAATTGGATTGGCGGAACCGCGTCAGCCTGATAGATTCGTTTTAACTCCGATCATTCCAGGGGTAATTATTGCGGTCGAAGTCACCGCCGTCGGAGGGTGAAATCGCCACAGTCAGGGCCGTCAATGCCACCCCCATCTGTACTCTATCAATGCCTTCTGCCTGCCACCCGTACGGCTCCCACGTATTTCTATCGCCCAGAGTAATCTGGAGGCGATTCACCTCGATTGAAAGTTAACTTAACATTTTGCAGGACGTTTTTCAACTTCGTATCGACTTTCAACGACAGGTACATTGGCGAACTTTTTTCTTTCTTATGAGATTTTCTGAAGGGGTGTTGAGAATACTTCAAGACAAGGAAGAAATAACATCATGAAATTCAATTGTATTTAGTCATGTTCTTTACATGTTTTGACTTTGAAACAATTTTCTGAAAAACATGGATCTAAAACTATACAGTTCAATTGAGTATCTTGCTTGGTCCTCCCTGAACAAGTACATCTCATCAGCGAACCTACCTAGTGATGTTATGATTAAAAAAGTAAGCATCGAGAAGAACTTTGACTTAATGCTATGTAAAAGGGAAGAATGGGAAAAAGAATACACTACCCAAAACTTCAAAGCAAATACCGTTAAATGGTATACAGATGGTTCTAAAACCACGACGGGGGCCGGCGCTGGAGTATACGGGCCTAGAACTAAATGTACACTATCGCTAGGCTCCTACTCGAGTGTTTTTCAGGCAGAAATACTTGCTATCGAAAGATGCATAGACATAAACCTGGAAAGAAACTATCAAAGGTGTGACATAGTGATCCATTCTGATAGTCAGGCTGCTATTAAAGCACTGAACTCCTATGTCATCGACTCAAAGCTGATATGGGAGTGCCGAAGGAAACTCAATGAAGTAGGCAAGAATAATAAGGTCTCCTTAGTCTGGGTTCTTGGGCACTCAGGAATCAAAGGAAATGAAGAGGCCAACACTCTAGCCAGAAAGGGAGCACAAACGCTACCTACTGGCCCAGAACCTTTCTGTGGTATAGGCAAATGTACCTATAGGAAAGAGTTTTTGGAGAAAGAAGAAAATGAAAGAGGGGCACTCTGGAGGAATTCTCCAGGAATGGAACACTCTAAAAAGTTCCTTCGGAACTTTGAAATTGCTCGATCCAAAAATCATCTGGATCTCAGTAAGAATAAGTTATGCCTCCTCACTGGTTTCCTCACAGGACACTGTCGCCTAAGGAAGCACATGATGAGAATGGGCTTATCAGAAACTGACGAGTGCAGATTTTGTGGGGAGGAGGAGGAAACCCCTGTTCACCTGATCACAGAATGCCTCGCCATTGTGAGCCTGCGCAAAATATACCTTGGACAGGAGCATTATAGGAGGAATGAGAACCTAGCCTCCTTGAAGCCCTCACAGATATTAGAATTCATCAGAGCTCTAGAGCTGGAGGGCGAGCTGTAGGTTGCGAAAACAGCTCTGACAAGGGGGCACAATAGACCTTAAGGTCGCAGTGGAACGTAACCCCTTACCAACTATAACTATAACTATCTTGCTTATTGAAAATAAAGGGTACCCCAGCAAGAACTTGAAATTTAAATTAAAAAAATATATATATATTCATTTGATATTTTATTGAAATTTTTTTTTACATATGTATGGAGGTACATGAAACAAAATAACGGTTAAATAGCCACCGTTGCTTTGTTGGCAGGTAAGCACTCTTTTGATGAAATTTTGCACATTTTGCAGTAGGGGCTGCTGAATTTGACGAGTAATTGCTTCTTCGAGTTCCTCAGTTGTCTCAGGATGGTTCGCATAGACCTTACTTTCCAAAAAACCCAAAGAAAATAGCCCAAACAAGTTAAATCACAACTTCTTGATGGCCTATGATGGTTCCCGAAAGGAGAAATTACGAGACCTGGAAACTTGGTTTGTAAGAAAGTCTACCTGCCCACAGAGCAACAATAGCCATCCAATGGATATTTTGTTTTATGTGTACATGTCATCACTACCTCCATATACATATGTAGAAAAAATTTCAGTAAAATATTAAATGAATATATATTTTTCGATTTTTAAAATTCAAGTTCTTGCTGAGACACCCCTTACAAACGGACACTTACAACAACCAATTAAATATGAGCTGCCTGAAATTAGAAGCAAAATGCCAAAATTTTTCAACCTGCCTCTTTTACTCCTTCATCTTCTTCGGGCGGATCTGGATCTCCCTTTTGTCTGATGTCATGACTGGTTGCTACCACTCAATAATGAAACCTGTTGCGTTCTTCATTTGGCAAAAACATTTCTGATATTTCATACAACATCGACGGACACAAACTGCGATCGATGATGAGTCACCTAGATCTTGGAGTCCTTCAAGGGTGCTGATTGTAATGTCTACGGTTCGGTCTACAAAACATACATCCGCCTGATAATCGAATACGCCAGGCGGGTCTGGTGGCCATCGACCAGGTTTGGTGAAAATTCCCTTGAATCAGTTTAACGTCGAGCGACTGCTTTACCTTACACTTACCCCAGACCATCTTACGAGCAACGATTGGACATATTTGGACTTCAATGCTTTGCCGAACGTCGAGAGCGTGAAGACCTTATCTTCACGCATGAAGCCCTAGCTAGTCACTTTGGTCAGGACTTCCAGTTGAATCCACAGACTACACATACTATACATATTCGTACAATACCCATCTCTGTCCTCAACGCGAATGTGTGACAGTCTTCCCGATATGTATTTGAATTCCACTATTTAGGATTAATTTTGGTCAGAAGATTACTGTATACTACACTCAACGATTGTATATCAGTCCTCAAATTCACTGTATCCCGAATTGATATTTGAATCATCTCACTAATGCATCTCTCAGAAAAGTTTTGTTCCTTATCTAGAATTCTAACAATCTCGAAGTCGAAATTATGATTTCTATTGAAATGGTGGAGTGCCAGCGCTGTTTCCTCATTTTTATTTCTATTTTCTTCTTTACAATCATAAGAATGTTGGTATATTCTGTTTTTTAAATATTGTTTTGTCATGCCGACATATGATTGGCTGCAATCTATACATTGTATGGAATATATCACGTTAGAATTGAGCATGCTGGGAACTGGATCTTTCATTTTACTAAAGAGAGCATTGACTGTTTTAAGAGGGAAAAATGCTAGTTCACAACCGGGAATTCTGGTTTTTATAACTGCATTCAATTTCATCGACAATCCTTGAATGAAAGGAGGTTTGTAATAATATACACCACTATTGTTGTCTTGTCTGATGACTGGTCCATGTTCATTTAATGTATGTTTATAGTTTGTTATCGTTCTATTAATCAAACTTATTGGATAGTTGTTCTTTTTCAGCATGTCTTTAATTTATTTTCATTATATTTTTGATGTATGGGGTCACTTAACTTGACATTCAGATATAAAAGGTATAGTTTTTGATATAATTATGATTTTGAGATATTAGGAAAAATATGTGTTTCGAGATCCTCAGTACGACTCTGCGTAATGTACCACAGAATAGAGAAGTATTACTTACTATTAATACTTCTCTACTCTGTGACTCCACCCTTGCCCTCTTCCAGGCACGACCGCAGACACGTGTGAAATAGAACCCTTTGTCCTTTGTTCCTTCAGGATGGAGAGGAAGCCCTTGGCGAGAGACGCTACCGCTAGTCCATATAATATAACTATTAGGTATGTGGCGCATGTGGGCTATAAATATTGCTGCATTTGACTTAATAACCCTACACACCTATTCTTTTCTGTACGGTTGAATAATAATAAACTCTAGAAACATATTTGAAATTTGTTTTTTCCTTGATATCGGTTTTATTCTGAAATTTCCCAAAAATATCTAATTCACTCATGATAAAACTTGGTGACTAGAAACAAGGTGCTGATGAACAACTGTGTGCAGATTTTTGTGATAATCGTGCCATTAGAAAAAATTCAAATTTTTTCTTTCCAAACCTTCAAGGTATCATTTTTCCATCAAGTACTGGATGCCGATTCGATACAATTTATATTTTTGGAAATATTAAGATGATAAATTCAGAATGGGTTATATCAACGGAATCATTGGGTGGATATTACACATTCACCTAGGCCTTCGTAATTAAGGTCCGAACCTACAATGAAAATACAGAGTTTTTTATGTTGTTTCTTTCGGAAGCACTCATGTTTACGACCGACCATGAGTTCGAATTAGAGAATGCGTGTTAATCCGCCAAATAATTTTGAATGGATAGATATACACCCATTCAAAATTATTTGGAGGATTCACACGCATTCTCTAATTTTCCCAATACTTGAAAAAACCGAATTTAAATTCATTACTTGACTAAAAAATAAAAATGACAGCTTGAAGGTTCTTACAGAATTCCATGAGGATACTATCATGAAATCGCAGGATATTGACTGAAAGTTTGTAAAAAATTTGAAAATGAAAGTATTGTTTAAATGACACGATCATAACGAAATATTGTACAAAGTGGTTCAGCAGCATTTTCGTACTAGTTACCAGGTTTCATCATGATTGAATCAATTTTTGAGTTATTCCGGGAAAAAGACGCTACCGTGGAAAAATTCAAGAAAATTGAATTTTGTCCCCAATAACAATAACAATAAAATCATTATCGTATCAAACTGAAAATTGGTACACGGTAGTGAAATATTAAGATAAAGGTCTGAAAAGAATATTTTTTTTCAATATGATAAAATGTTTCAAAAAAAACATATTTTTGAAATTTGCTGACTACGATCTCAACAAAATTCTGCAAAAAGTTTTGCGTCAGTATGCTTCAAATAACTGACAAGATTCAATCCAATCACCCCAGTAGGTTTCAAAATACCAGGAAAATAACCTCAAAATTTCAAATGGCTGTAACTCCGGAACCGTTTACCCGATTTCATCCATTAAAGAACTTAACCGTCGCTTTTTGGAATGCAACCTATCCTGAAAGGCGATAGTATCCTCCGCACGCTCGTTATCGTGCCTACGGACAGACAGAATAGTTTTTGACACCGGATTCGTCATCAGTGAGTCAAATCTAGTCCTTTTAAGAGCATTTTCGGGGAAAAATAGAAAATTACAGACATTTGGACTTGGTGGACAGACAGAATAGTTTTTGGCAACGGATTCGTCATCAGTGAGTTCAACATAGTTGTTTGAGTTCATGTTCGGCTCAAAATTAAAAAATTATAGACATTTGGACAAAACTATAGCACGTTGTTTCCCAAAACATGCGCGCAAAGTTATGAAACTTAAAACCCGGAAAATACAATTCTCGAAACTTCTAATGATCTTATAACATCGCCCGTAAAAGATCATCCAAAAAATAAATTATCTAACCTCCTCATAAAGGACAAATCCTCAGCCGCAATTACCCTGTCTAAGATAGGTCCAATGTATAAACCATTACTTCCTGACTTAGTAACCACCACTTTCCTGCCAAATCCCCGATGTTTTCTCCTCAGAAAAAGCGCCAGCCAACACCAACCCGCAAAGAAATATGGTAATAAGAAAAGGCGACGAAACGTCCGCAATTATTACCGCCGGAAGGGATTTCCACTTTCCAACTTCAGCCGACGCGGGTTCGAGTCCTAGCAAGTGGAAAGGAACACTTTTCATTTACATAATGAGATAAGGGGGGGAAGACCAGAGATGGCATAATTTATTCAAGACATTAAGGTATTAACGTGTAGAGAGAACTGTTAAATGACAGCGGTGCCAGACCCTCTGAAACTAATTAGTTGACGATTGCAGTTACAGTTCGCTGCTGTATTTCGGCAATGTATATGTTTAATTCGTAATATAGTTGGTCTGCGTGATAATAGAAACTTAGGGATTGCAAGAAAACAGCTGTCCAAACTCGGTCTCATTGTGCGAGTTTTTCGCCAAGACATTAGAACGTCTTGAGTTCAAGATGCTGCAGAACCGGCGTGAGTATCAATCCGATAGAAAACCACCCTATAAAGATTGATTCTCACTATACGTTCCGTAACCTTCCAGTATCCGTTCCGTAATAGTAATTTATTTAATACTGTACTGTAATGCGCCATTTCCCGGACTCATTTGGTAAATTTTAACTAACACATGAACGATTTTCATTACAATTTTAGCATACAAAAAAATCTAGAAAAGCACTGTCCTGAAGGCAGCAGCTTTTGCGCGCATGTTCAATGTAGATGACCGCTTCGGCAACGAATTTGAACATTCCAACAAAAGCTGCTGCCTTTTCGGCAGTGCCTTTCTAGATTTTTTCCGATAAATTACTGGATTTCAATTCGATCTAATCTGTATTTTTGGAAATATTGGAAAAATAAAATTTTGAATGGGTATATCTGCGGAACCATCGGGTGGATTTCACCCATTGACGAATTCGGCCTTCGTAATTAGGGTCCAAACCTTCTCTACTAATATCGAGTTTCTGAGTCGTTTCTTCCGGAAGTTATTGTGTTTACGCAGTCGGCCGTCAGGCCGACCGTAAATACAGATCAGATCGAATTAAAATCCGGTACTTCATCGAAAAATTACAGTTCGAAGGTTCATACAGAAATTAATGAGGATGATATGATAGGAAAATCACAGAATTTTTTTTTTCAAATTGTTGTAATGACACGATCATCACGAAATTTCGCATTAAGTTGTATTTCAGCATCTTCAAACTAGCTACAAAGTTTTATCAGGATCGCTCGAGTAGTTTCTGAAATAAAAAATAAGTAACTTAAAAATTTCAAGTAGCTATAACTCCGGAACTATTCGACCGATTTGGCCCATTAACGAACTCAACCGCGGAATTTCAATGCGCGACCTACCCTGAAAGTTTCAAGTTGCTAGCTAATTCCGTTCGACAGTTATCGTGTCCACGACCGGACGGACATAATCCATTTTGACACCGGATTCGTCATCAGTGAGTCCAATCTAGGCGTTTGAGACCATTTTCGGCTCAATCATCGAAAATTACAGACATTTGGACAAAACGATAGCACGCTGTTTCCCTAGAACATACGCGCAAAAAGAAATAAACTCTTCATTTGCGATTTTCTCCACATTGCGAGTTCTGCGCCATTCACAGAATATCTCGTATCTCGTAAAAAAATTTTTGCAATGATTTTTTTTAACATCCGCCATTTTTTTTGGAAAATTATAGCATATTGTTTTGTAAACGACCTTTGTCTGGAGGATTTGATTTTTCTTCAGATTTGCCAATCCTGAAATGAAGCGTCCGCTCGAAACAGCATTTCAAGACCTCGACTATGGCACCATCTGTATAGTTGATTAAAGATGGAATTTAAAAAATATCAACTATTGTTAGTTCACAACGGTTAAATGAAAAAAAAATTTGAAAATGTTGCAATTCAGCCATTCAAGGTAGTCAGTCACCTGAAATTAATAAGTTTGTTTTTGCGCGAATGTTCTAGAGAACGGAGTACTTAAATACATTTTGTTCAGATGTCTGCTATTTTAGACTTCTTCCGTAAATGGTAGTATAAATCGAATTCACTGATGAAGAATTTTATGTCAAATTCGATAACTCAAGAAAGGCGCTAAATTAAGAAACCTAGAAAAGCACCGACGTGAAGACAGCAGCTTTTGCGCGCACGTTCAAAGTAAACATGCGCGCAAAAGCTGCTGACTTCACGTCGGTGCTTTTCTAGGATTTTTTCTATAAAGTACTGGACTTCAATTCGATCTAATCTGTATTTTTGGAAATATTAGGAAAATAAAATTTTGAATGGGTATATCTACTGAATCATTGTTCGGATTTTACCCATTCACGAATTGGACCTTCGAAATCGAGCCACAAACCTACTCTACAAATATCAAGTTTATAGCTCGACCGTGAACACAATAACTTCCTAAACACACAACTAAGGAAACTCGATATTTGTAGAGTAGGTTTGGGTATTAATTACGAAGGTGCAATTCATGAATGGGTAAAATCCACCCAATGATTCCGCAGATATACCCATTTAAAATTTTATTATAATATAATTCATTTTCCCTACATATATAACTACGCGACGTTGTATACGTTGTACATAAAGGTAGTAGTAGTTACGTTTGTAACTAAATCAAACCATAGAGTTCTCGATAAAAATATATAGGACTTGACAACATCTCGCCGAATTATTTCGACCTTGAACACATTCCAGTAGTCCCAACCTGACTTCGTTGTAGATACAAAAACTTGTTAGACCTATTCCAGGATCTACCGACTGACTTCATGAAAATGAACGAGTTGTTTATATCTATCCCCCATAGAGGCCATAGATCATAGATATCGTAATTTGATGATAAATACCCTCGGGTTGATTCAAGTGCATTTATCATTAACTTATTATTATTCAAAATATTGATTGAAGTGGGAGTCTCTTCCACTTTCGGTCACAGTTATGCAAGAAAGGTACAGGCCATGACACTATCTAAAACATAATTTTATGTTGAGAATATCTGGGAATTGACAACGCTTTTGCCACATACATAGAGAAATGGGCTGCAAAATAACATCACAAAAGAACTGTCCATAGAAAGAGACGAACCTATTTTGTCCCAGTGAGTTGTTTCTATCTACCTGGGTCGCTATTGTTAACTGCGATAGTATAGAACATAGAACGTTTTCTATCGTCGATCACAAACTCATCGCGTTGCGTTACCTACAGCATGGAAACGCCCACTTTTTCACGTTTGTTCTCTTTCCAGGATTTCAAGAATAACTCTCCAGAGGGGAAGATAGTTTCGTCTCCCTCAAATCGCTACGAACTTTCTTTCACAATTTTGAGGGAAAGGCGCATTCCATGTCTCTATTTCTATGGACCTGCCGAATTATTTTGATCTCGATATATCACAAGTACCAACCTGACTCATTTCTAGTTACAAAACTCATTACAAATATTCCAAGGCCTACCGACTGACTATCTAGTGGTGTATGTAAATCATTTATATAATTAATGAGAAGTAAAGTCGCAATTTGCAAAACTAAAGTCCTTTTGTTCTCTAGTGAAAGGCGAATCTGTCGTTGTGAAGATTTGATGGCCTACCTAAAATAGTTTGAATAATACTGAAATCGAAAATCACGTTTTTGTTTTTCACGACTCTCCAATAACTGCTTTTATTTGAAAAAATCTTCGTTATTAAAAACTTTTCCCTTTACTGGCTGCTTCCTCAAGAAAAGTCTAAACCGACGCCCTATTGAACATAATCCTCAAATTACTATTAGATTGTTTCTGGGTCCCCTTCATCCAATCGTCTCTGCAGTCGTACGTTAGGAAACCAAACCTACTAATAAACGCCTTCTTGACGTGCTTAAGGGATTGCATTACCCCATTTCGTGGGTCTAATGACCACTTCAATCATTTCTAGAACAGTCGTTGAAGGAAACGTTCCACGCATTAGGTTAGGGGAAATGTAAGGGACGCATATGGAATATTAGCCATAGATTGGGGAGAATTATCCTGGAATATTCATGAATTTGAATCGGAGGTTTCAAAAAGATACGCAGATGCAGAACTGATGTGCTTATAGATTTGAATAAGCAATCAGGCCTTCCACAGTGTTCTGATATGAAATTATTTCAGAATATGTTCAAAGTTGAGAATTAATTCAAATAAATATCAAATCGTAGTGAAATCACCAAACTTTCAATGAAAAATCTAGAAAAGCACTCACGTGAAGTCCACAACTTTTTGCGCATGTTCAAATTCGTTGACACAGAAGTCATATTTTCATTTAATGACCTCTTCAAATTCACCTTTAGTTTCTGATGGAAAGATTCGGTAATGTTCTGATCATATCATCTTCGCTAAATTATACTAACTGACGAAGAAACTGCGACACCCAAAAGGAGCTATTCAAATTCAAATTTTTTTTTGGTAAGACACAGAAAGTATAGCAAGGAGTAAATGATTATAATTCGGAAAAAAAAAGGATGGGTTCACAATTTTTTTTATTAAATTTGTTAATAATGTGTTGGTCCACCGCGGTTATCTATACACTTTCCAACAAGTCTTGGCATTGATGCTAGAAGATGGTCTACTTCTTCTCGAGAAATACTATTCCAAGCTACCTGTACTTCATGTCTCAGAGCCGCCAAAATCCGCGGGGGCTGGTGTAAATTTCCAAGCCTTCTACCCATGATGTCCGAAACACGCCATATTGGCGGGCATGGCAAAAAATTCACATGCGTCGCTTCAGAAAAGAATAACTCTGGCAACATGAGGTCTAGCACTATCTTGATGAAATATTGGATACACGAGCCGGTTAAGGTACGGGAAACATATGGCTCCACTATTTCTTGAGGTTACGCAGGGCTATCATGTTACCTCGAATAAAGGCTAAAGGTGACCTACTTGCATGTGCAATAGCACCCCATACCATAACGCCTACTATCCAGTATACAGTACGCTCAACATCAAAATGAGTGTCATGTCTTTCTCCCCGACGTAGTCTAACCCTTCTTCGGTCATCATATACATAATACACCCAAGGAGCACCGAGATTCATCAGAAATGATAACCTGATGCCATTCCACATTCCAATGTTGTCGTTCTCTGCACCACTGTAAATGGTTGCCGGCGATGCTCAACCGTAAGAGGTGACACAAGATAAGGTCAATAATTCTGCAGTCCAAAAGACCTTATACGGCGGTAAACCGTTCGGACAGTTACAGGATGGCCTTGTTTTCCTAACCACTCATCAGCCAAAGATCGAGTTGTCGCAAATCAGTCTCTAATAGCCATAAGTCTTAGACGTCGATCTTGAACCTCATTTGTGCTCCTTCGACGACCGGTGCCTACTCTTCTTCGATTTTGGGCATTATCAAACCACGCTTAACAACATCTCATAACAGTGATTGGATTTCCGTTCGTTCGATAAGCGAAATTTCGAAATGACAACCACCCCGCCTTCCGTAGACCAATAATTCGACCTCTTTCAAATTCACTTAGCTGGCCATTAATTCCACGAACACTGTACTCTAGGCATTTTAATAACACCTGAACATCGACTTTGGATCTCTCGAACAGCTGGTTTGTTGTAAAATTCAAAAATTTCGCATAAAAAAGGCTACAATATTTAAGTAACTAAAAATGTGTACATGAAAAAACCTTCACGATTTTTTCTCCAAATTTTAATCATTTACTCGTTGCTATAGATACTATTTATGTTATAACAATTAAAAAAAAATAAGGAGGGTAAGTTAACTTGTATGACAAAAAAATGAATTGTTATATTTACGCCTTGAACTCACTCAACCTATTGCATGGAGAGGAAACTGAAAAACTGGATTACTAACCAATCCAATATATTAATCTTTCACAAATATCTACATATTTTCACAAACAATTTCTGAGCTCAGATTATGGAAACACAAGAAAAATGACAGTTATCCAACAATCGGCTAGAGCATGTGTGTTGGTGGTCGAAGATCTCAGGTCGTGGGCCTTTTTAATCCAACTGTTTATCGTTGGTTTGTGCTCTTGAATTGCTCGGTGTCACAGTTGGAATTGCAGGTAGTTACGCAAGCTGGTATGTCCTTAGCAGGTACTGGTTATCATCTAGGTATGAGGAAGTACTTAGATAATGCCATAAAAGTCCGAAAAGTACATAATAAATCAGGTAAATAGGTACTCGGTATCCGAAAGGTGAGAACCCAGAAAGTAAGGTTCCAAAAAGTTAGGTTCCAGGAAGTCAGATTCCAGGAAGTGCCCTTATACTTTATATTAGAGCACACAAGTAACAATTTCTCAAAATCAATAAGAATACTAAACTAAATTAATCGATATTGATCGTTAATATAAAATCGATCTTTGCACCTTGAAAACTCTGCCAGTAAAGGAAAGAAGCCGAACGAAGGAGCTCTCAGGCGCCACATTCGTCAGACGCGATTGCGCAACAGTATCGAAAACAAAGAGTACGTGTCAAGTAAAAATTGACCTACTGTGTTTACTCATAAATTACTCATACTCATTAAATTCTGGTATGAATCTTCGAACTGTTATTTTTCGATATAGTACTGGATTTCAATTCCATCTAATCTGTATTTTTGGAAATATTGGGAAAATAAAATTTTGAATGGGTATATCCGCGGAATCATTGGCCTGACGGCCGGACCGTAAACACAATAACTTCCGAAAGAAACAACTTAGAAACTCGATATTTGTAGAGATGGTTTGGGGCTTAATTACGAAGTTCGAATTCGTGGATGGGTAAAATCCGCCCAATGATTTCGTGGATGTACTCATTCAAAATTTTATTTTCCCAATATTTCCAAAAATACAGATTAGATCGAATTGAAATCCAGTACTTTATCAAAAAATAACAGTTCGAAGGTTTATACAGAATTTAATGAGGATAATCTAGAAAAGCACTGCCGTGAAGGCAGCAGCTTTTGGGCGCATGTTCAATTTCGTTGTCGAGGCGGTCATCTACATTGAACATGCGCGCAAAAGCTGCTGCCTTCACAGCAGTGCTTTTTCCATTGTAATCAATCAAAACAAAAAGGGTCAATGTGATAAACGAATCACACTTCAGAATAATGCAATTATTTCAGTCCGCTTAATAGTCACCTAGATTAGGACACCAGAGAGTTGGGGAAGCTTGACATACCTACTGAGAATAGAATTAATTATATTCTATTCTCTCTGGTACCGAGAGAGTGTGAACTGAAAGCTCCTCTCCTCCCTTTGCGATTAGACGTAGCGCGTCTCCTATTCAAAAGACGTGGTCAAGATTTAGAAGATGTGATTCTCTCACTCGAGATCTTTATAGCATTCATTGTGTACAATTCTAATAGCCTATCTCCTCGTCTGAAAGCTTCGTTGTATTTTTTACATTTAATTAAATCTTTTGGATGCGTCTCCCGCTCGGCAACGAGAGACACACGCACGTCTCTCCATGTGAAAGAGACCTATAAACTGAATCACTAAACTCAAAAGATGTTTTCTTCCTCTACCCAGGACATAACCACTCCAAAAACATAAATAATTCAAACTTTCTCCCCAAGTTATTCCAACCCAAGCCATTATAGTCATCGGTTCATCGCTTAATTTCATTCTTACCTGTCTGCTCTCTTTAAAACAGTAGCATCTTCGTTAACGAAGTTAGCTCAACGCAAATTCCAGAATCTTCTGTCCGAAGTTTTCCTAAACTGAAGCTTCATCAAATCGCAAACTTCTAGTTCATTTGCAAAAAGTTCTCAGTTATCTTTCGATCCTCTGTGAATTAGAATTCAGAGCTTTTTAAGGCTGTTCTGTTCATAATTATGTAAAATTTTAATGTGAAGATATTCTTGAGTTCCACTCCACTTCTAAGAGCAGGGCCGTACCAGATTAAAATTATACACTGATCCAATAAATTAACGAACCTATCGAGTTATGAAAAAAGATAACGAATTTCGTTTTAGTCTCGGTTTTGGTAATATTTGTAGATGAACATGGTGTTTTTTAAGTATTTACAACAAATAAAGTAGAAGATTCTTCGAGGCACTTCAAGACAGAAAAGTTGTTTGAACATGGGTCCGCAAATAGGTACTTTATTTAATTTTATATAACTTTGCGATAATTTTTATAGTGTTGCTGGGTTGATTAAACCCTAAATCATGATTGATTTAGTGCAGCGGCATGCCCAACAGAAAATTCAAAAATATTCATAATTATTTTACAAGTCTTAGAACGGCTATATTGAACTCACCAATGAAGAATTCTTTGCCACGATGGAATATAAGTTTCGAATAGGATCCTTTATTATCTACATATATTCATGTCGAATTCAGCTCGCGATATCCGTGAAATGAGATATCCATTTGATGGATATGAAATGGAAATTGGAACTGATGAAAAGTTTTCAAAAATTCATATAATTTTTCGAGAAATGGGGATGAAATGATGGATTTAAATTCTAGCTATTTTATTCTAGTGACTTCGACCCCTTTTTCTGCAAAAAATTATCACCACATGAATATGAACATTTACTAGAAAAATACGCGCACGTTATCAAGTCTCCAAAAAAGTACAAAACACACTTATTATTCTTCGAAAGGGCCATATTTTTACGGAATTTAACGAAATGAAATGATACATATCAATTAATACATTGCTTAGGAATTTCCAGAAAAATGAAAACATACAAATAAATCTTCTTTCGATTAACGTCTTCAAGCCAGAGTTTCGAAAAATAAATTAAACTAACTGATATTTAGAGGAAAAATTGAATTGTTTTCTATCCTTTCTGATGCAGATATGATATTCTTTCAAGAAGGATCTTTCGTTTATATTTATGTTCACAACGATTCTCCTATAGCATCGGTATGAATAAACCTTCTCAGTTGTTTCATGTCAGTTGCAGTTAAAGTTTGTTGCTTAAACTTGTTCTATCAAGTATCCCACCTGAAGTCAATCAAAAGAATTCAGTTCATTGATCTCGGGGCCCTAGGATTGGTCTAGGATGTCTCGCCCATTGTACTAGGTACATTAAACCCAAATATTTTTGAACTCACGGGCCAGTAGTACTATGGCTACTTATCTAAATGATAGGTCAGTTCCTATTGCAAAATCACTAATTAGAATTGAACCACGAATTCGATAATATTTGGTCCTTATGAACCCAATATAATGGATTGAAGACTAAACCAATCTTGCGGCCGCCCAGATCCACCAAGTGATAGCAGAACAAGTCTACGCTACGGTTAACTGACGCGGAAGAATTGAGATGGCGTATCTACACTCAGAGTATCATATGTGAGGTCGCCAAGCATGTTCTAAAAGATCCTTCTTGAAAGTCTGGTTTGGAGATATGATTTGAAATAGTACTTGTTTCATTCTTCTGAAGATTCCTGAGCAATATGGATCCTTTAATATCAATCATTATTTCCATGATTTTATAATTTTTTCGTCAAAATTGTGAAAGTTCCTGATGGACCAGAATATCTCCGCCGCATTCTCGTGCAACGGAAATAGCAGCCCTTCCAGAATCAATAAGAGTATGTTTTATACAATTTTGGAAACTGGACAAAGGTGCGCATATTTTTTAAATGAGTGTCCACATTTACACGGTCATAATTTTAATTTACGGGAATCAAGATCTTGAAATCTATAATTTTTTACCCATTTCTCGAAAAATTATGTGAATTTTTGAAAAATTTTTATACGTCGAAAAAGCAACACTCATCAGCAACGTTCAGGAAAAAAATCATTCGAAACAGTTCCAATTTAGAGATTTGGTAGTTTAGCGATTTTTCATGGATTTCCAAAATGCCCATTATCTCGAAAACGATGAGAAGTTTTCGATATTCTGAGTGTTTATGACCCAGTTTCTAACACCAGTTCAAATATTGTAAGGTTTACCGGACACCCGGTATAAGTTTTATAATCAGCGGCTATTTGGCATCTGGTTAATACCCTTACCTATGATCGTAATGTCTGTGATTCAAAGCCCTCGGAAGGAACGAAATTTTTCCGGATTTCAGAGGAGCGTCCGAACATTCGCTGTTGGATAAACAGTAAACAGTGGCGTAAGTAAATAATATGAAAGACTACAAAGTAAACTCCAAATTTCCTAACTCACATAAGCTTATATATAGCATCTGAGGGGTTTTTCCAGAGAAAACATATGTCTTTTTGAATCCTTTTTCTCTATCACTATGAAAGATATCTTATGGATATTTCTGAAAAGGAAATCTTATGAATATGAATATCCCTAAAGGATAACTTATTATGAAATCATTGAAAGGAGATGCTATAGATGTACAGGCTGGAGCGCTTTTGGGCATCCGTGTATTATCTAATTAGCTTCGTTGGTCAGGCTTGAAAAAAATTCAAAGTATACTGTGTTCGCCATCAGCTTCTAAATAATCCATCGTTCTGAATCATTACAGCAGATAGTATTTCTTATTCGTATTCAACTTCAGAATGGCTCTACAGATCATGTTGTGAGGGATGTAACTGAATTTACAACCCCCAGTTTACGTCATACAAAAATAAGCAATAAATAGCTTTTTTTTCACCATATGAGATTAAGTGCGCATCCGGATGCGCCGGTTGCGATGGACAAAAAGGCTCGAATGGTTTTGGAGTTATTACACTTATTACCATTTCAATTCTTTTTATTCGTGTGCTTGCCCAGTTTTTTCATATAAATTGAAATCAAATTAACTCCTGAATGTATCCCGAGTCGTTAATCTGGTGGTAATGATGCAACCTCTTACGCCCTATCTATTTATTTCAACTTAACAAATCAAAATTGCTATTTGCAAACACAAATTTAGGAACAGTGAATCTGAGATCGGGGATTCGAAGAAGCACTCATCTTAAGGTTAGGTGTGATGATGTGTGGCAAAGGATCCGACGGTATGGTCCTGCAAAATGCAGGTAATATGCGGGTCGTCCAGTTTTTAGAGATCCCATCCAGAGCGAAGTCCAGAATTAAGATATTCCAGTAATAATCAGCTTCGGTATAAAGGTATTCCAGCAATGATCAGCTCCAGTACTAAGATTATCCAGTAATAATTGCCTTCGGTACTAAGATAATCCAGTAAAACTCTGGGTCCGGTAGTAAGACATTCCAGTGGGCGTTAGCCCCGGTAAAAAGATAGTCCAGTGGGCGTTAGCCCCGGTACAAAGATGATCCAGTAGGCGTTAGCCCTGGTACAAAGACAGCAAATTTCAAATTTATAAGATAGTGCTCGTAAAACGTGATCTCATTCCCAGTGACTCTAGACATTATTGAAATAATTTACAAGGTAATAAGTAATAAGTATGAGCTGAAACATCTACAACTCAGGAATAAGCTAGAGCACGTTATTCGATAGTAAGAATGAGACAAGAAATAGAATCCACAATATCATACAAAGGAACATGTTGACCTGTGTAACCAGCATGGAACGAAATAAATCAGAAATCACAATTTGGTATTTACAAAAACAAAAAATATTGGTCGGGATATACGTAGTACTTACCGCCTTTTGAATGGACGTCTTATAAGAAATAATAAAACTTCAAAATTCCACGATGTTAATGGATTACGAGGTACGTTAATTCGCTTGACTCTAGCAAGGTGTTGAATCTCCAGCTTCTCCGCACCAAAAAAGGAGAATTTTCTATCAGCTGGACCGAGTTCGAAGGGTCCCGCATGCGAAACACACACTCAACCGTCAACACGAAGGGCGTTCTTTAGCGATTGATCATATAATTGCAGTAAGGCGTTTTCTTGCGATTGGAATTAAAATTATTAGTATAGCGTTTTTTCGCGATGGAAACAGAAATCGACAGTGGAGCGTTACAAAATAGACTGATTGATCTCTGAAAGTTCTTCACGAAGCGTGATACGCGCAAAAGCGCCAGATTCCACGTAAGTGATTTTCTCGAATTTTTCACAAGAAATTAACCTACTCTGTAACTGATTAAGCTTGTCGGCAGTTCTTTTAATACAGTTACCGACTGTTGCTTATAGATTTTTGGACATTTCCGAAATTATTTTCCTTTTAAATTTTCTAATCAGAATTCGAGACAGCGATGCAAAATATGCTGTTGGGCGTTCTAATTCCATCCTTGAGAGCACGTGCTGCTCAAATGCTAAATTAAAAATAGGCATCACAGCCACATTCAAGTTTCATTAAACCTCGTGAATATCTGAAGGTCAAGCGCCAATCGCGGCGTACATGTTTTAGCGTTGCCAATATCCGCGTGAAATCTTAGAATTCGGAGAAATTTCGACGTCTATAGGAGAAAACGGGGTGTCGTTCTGCAGGCGTCAGTGAGTATTTTTTGGAAACTTTTTTTTTGGATGAACTTATAATTCTTTTGTGAGAATGCGCAATGTCCCAACAACCACAACATACAGCAATTGTACAGATTCTGCATCACAAGTGCCACCGGAATGCAGTGCATACAATGTTGTATTAAAACTGCACAGTCTCTGCATTGGTGATACTGCTGTCCTAAAAATGCAGTCTTTTAAATACTGCTGCTGTACAGCTTTTGTGCAACAAAATCGAAATGCTGTATGAGACAACGCTGTCTCTGTCTTTGATGCTATTTTTCGTTCTAATAGTCAGCCATCGTTGTCTGTGCCGATTGCACGTAAGTTATTAGAGAAGCGTTGTCGATTGTCGTCGTCGGCCATGCTGTTTTGTAACGGAAATTTGTTTGTTGTGTAGTAAATTCGATTTTGGTTCTGAGTGAATCGCGCTATTTGAACTGACTGTTTGTTTCGAGTTGATTGGGTGCAAGTGTGAAAAACTGATGTTTCGACATGATCAATTCCCGAAAAAACGAAATAGGGCAAATTAGACTGATCTGAGTGGCTAAGATAAATATTTAGATGATGCCGATTCTTTTGGAACTGGAATAAAAAGACAATAGAAGAAAACATCTGAGTCTCTACCTGAACTGGACAGGGTCAACAGAAAACAGAATTTCGAAGTACATAAACATCAATGAAAGAATTTTAGGTATTATATTCACACAAGGTAAACATTTTTGTGTATTAACTCATTTTTCTCCACTTCCAAGATGCTGTACGAAAGAACAAAGAGAGCAAAAATGATTCACCAACCGATATTGAAACAACCATCATGGTATGATTGAGAAATATGTATCTACTTATTTAAGAGGACTTAGAAAGGAACGATGAGAGAGTCACCCAATAATATATTATATCATGTATAATATTTGATATGGCCGGTATTTGTGTAAATTCAAGTTTTTTCCATTAAAGTCATGTTCCTTTTGCAATATTTTTTTTATTGAGTTAAATTTGCTATGAATCACTTTACGTTATATGCTCAATATAAACTAGGTTAACCCGATTCCTGAGACAACCAGTATGTTTCAGGAATCCGGCTTACCTCCGAAAAACCTGTATTTTTCAAGTAATCGCATTGAAATTCTGGACTTACATACTATACAGATTGTGTCTTTTGGTCTAACCAGAAATGGACGTACGATTTTTCAGATAATGTTGTGTATATTTTTATATATTTGAATTCCATGTTGAATTTTTGGTGAAATGTGAAAAATTAAATAATTTAAATATTTTCCTGTTGAGTAATAAATATCTAGATACAGAAAGAATTGCAGAATTTTTTTTACCGTAAAGCATAGAAGTCGAATATGCAAAAATATATACATCACATCATATAAGAAAATCAAAATTTATAAAAAAAATAAACTGGAAGTAGTAGACTCTCTTTTTTCATATCTGTCGAAGGTAAATAATGTAGTATCAATGTGCAAAGTTTCAATTCAATCTCTTAAAAAATAATTATTTTTTCGGGAGTGAGTCTTATTCCTGTGAGTCTCGTTATACAGCCGAGCTTCTGCTGCATTATTGCTGCTTAGAAACTTCATATCGAAGTAGCACAGTTGGTGCATTATTACTATGTGCAAACTGCATTACAAAGTGGCATAGCTCCTGCACAACTGCTGTATAGTGGCTGTACTTCGAACGCAGTTTGAGCTGTACAGTTTCGATGCAATTCCGCGTGACATATACGGTCTGTTTCGATACAGTTACTGTACCACCATCGCTGCACTTCAAGTGCAGCAACGCTGTACAGTTTTTGTACTCTTGTTGCGTTCTAGTGTTTGCTGGGGTTAGTTATTTTCCCATTTTCACTCCATTTCAGTGTTTATTAAAACGAAAACTCTTGAATATGAAACAGTGGCAACATTGCGCATTCTTACAATTTTTTTCAACCATTTGCAGCAAAAAAAAATTTTGAAAAAAACGAACTCTGGCCTCCAGAAGTCACCCCGTTATATTCGAAGTATTGTTTGCTCTTCAGAAATGTACGAAACGTCAGAATACTACCTTCTGACGTTTCGTTCTTAATAGACTATATCATAATCATATTTTATGGTTGATGGCGAAGTATACAGGGTTAGGATAAAGTATGGAACCAAGTAAATATCTTTTAAACAAAAAGGACAAAATATCTGAAGTTTTGCAGGTAAGTGCAATGGCGCAAAATGCATCTGCGGTACAATTTTTTGTTGATAATATACTTCAGGTTGGACCGGAAGTACCCTCAACTTTTTTGATTTTTGTGGGACTGTATATCTTCGCAGATGTTAAAAGCGCTTAGGATTTCGAATACGCACATAGGTACTGGATTTAATGTATAAAATCTACCGTTCAATTTCTGCATCTGAATGTTTTTTATGGTGATATAAAACTCAAAAGAAGTTGATTAACGTTCGTTAGATCCTCGCTTTTATAGATTTTTTACACTTAACTCAGTATGTGCGCATTCGAAATCCCAAGTTCTCTGAACATCTGCAAAGATAAAGTCCCGTATAAATTTAAAACTTGAGGGTATTTCCGGTTCAACCGGAAGTATATTAGCAACAAAAAATTGTAAATCATTTGTAATTTGCGCCATTGCACTTACCTGCAAAATTTCATAAACATTGTCCTTTTCGTTCAAAAGATATTTACTTGGCTCCATACTTCATCCCAACCCTGTATAGGTATCACTGAACATCAAATATAGGTATATTCTACTGTTGATTAGTATAATTTTTTTAATGAATATTTTCCTTTTATTTCCATTGATTTTCTTGAAAGATTTATCGTTTCCTTTCGTGGAAAACCTCAAATACGCAATGAGTGATTTTGTTATTTTTGCATGCGAGTTAACTTAGGCGGTAGTTCGGCTAGGGGCGGCCCTAGTATTATCCAAGAGCAATGTTACAGCGAAAGAAACGAATGATCATTCACAAGAAATAACCTCATGAATCCTTCATAACCTGGTCATGATTTTCTGCGTTGTACGTAAATATGAGTTCACGTGTCCTTGTTTCATACTACGCAATCATTTTGTTCAAATACCTGTATTTTCACAAGATTTAGACGAAAGTAGCTACCAGTGATTATATTATAGGCTCACTGAAGAAGAATTCTTCGTTAAATTTAATTATTACCGTCTATAGGTGAGCAACTTTTGAAAGGTAAATAGACAGAACAAGTTAGTGACGAGACAAAATCCGCCAGATTGTTTACTCTTCATATTCTCAAAATTACGGATCTGACAGTGTAGTCGTAAGTTACTGTGACAAGATTCTTGTGGGGGCATATATAAGAAGGAAAAAAAAAAGTTATTTAGAAATCAAGCACAGTTGGGCGTGAATTGTACTTGGATGTATGATAGCACTGAAATATGTAATACAGCCAAGAGCAGGCGCGAACCAGTGACCACCATTACTTTTCTGAAATACTCCAAAACTGAAGATCAGAATTTTCTCAGGTCACTTCCTAACTTTACAGTGCTCATAGTCTCCCATTAATGAGAACTGTAATTTATCGGAATGGCCGAAATAAGCAAATTTCAATACATAGCTTCGAAATTTTCGGAAAAGTCAATATTGCGTGATCGCCCTAACTGTTGTATTCCCTAAATAAAATGATTTTTTTTTGTTTAATAAACTTTACTATAACCCAAACAATGTTATAGATTCGAGACAGTTTTTCAAACAATATAAAAAACAATTATCAAAATAAATATGAAATCAACATATACATCATAATAAAAATTTCATGAAATTTCCAACAATTCATCAACTTAAATATATCAGTATAAAAAGCACAAGCAGGATTCAATCCTGAAGTCCCGATCTCAACAAAAATAAATCTAGTATGCAAATTTTCAATGTGGATGGAACAACCGAGCATTGCTTTTAGAATTAAATAGGGATGTACAAGTTGGGTAATTATCACCTCATAAGAACAAAATTACAAAATTCTGAGGATAAAAGGGTTTGAGAATATTATTTAGGTCAATAGGATAAACTTTTCAAATATTCGTACAAATGAGTACAAGTGAAAAAAATCATAATTCTTCAAGTATGCGAGCTAGAGTTGTACAGCTTTCAAAATTGTTGGACTGAAAGATAAAGAGCACAAATTGGCAGTCTCTTAGATTTTTCATTCATAATACTTCAAAAATTAATTTTTACACAAAGATGGTTATTAACTTTGTGAACTGAAATATCTTTCGATTCATTTGGAGCAATTGTCCTCATATTCAAAAAAATTAACGAAATTCATTCATACAAAAATACATTTTCTTGTATACACATGAAAATCTTTTGGCAATACCAAAAAAAAAGTATTTATCTGGAGCAATTGTCTTCACGTTCAATGAAATTAAAGAAATTACTAGGATTAATGGGTGATATCAAAAATGTTGAATTGAGGATACAATGTGTTCCTTCACACGAGAGGGAATGAGTTAACAAATATTATATAAATTTAAATAATCCCATTTCAATCGAAAGCAGTACTGAATCTACTTGCATACTAAGTACTGTTCCAAATTCAATTAAGACAAATATAATAAAAAATTTTATTAGAACCGTTTTCAATCCAATTTTATTGGCTCAGTTCTAATCTCATAAAAACCTTTATGTCTAGAATTATTGCAGACTGGAACTATTCAGGACAAAATTATTTTCTGAAGACGTTCCTACATGTGCAAAGCTTAAAGATAATTTTCTTGTGATATCAATAATCTTGTCAAACAATACACAAAAATACTTAGACTCTCTATCGCGAATAATAATATAGAATCTTATTTGGAATAATATCACTATGTTTCATTAATTCATGGAATCATATAAATGTATTTAGTAAAATTAATTCAGTCATTTCATACTATCATATTTTTGACTCTGGCCGGGAGGCCAATTTGGCGGTTCTGAAGCTTCCAGATTTGGTGCTCTTGTAAAAGCATTCATGAAGGATTCCTGAAGTCGTTCCCGAAATGTTCTATATTCCATATCGGAATAATCGACGCCAAAGTGGAAATCGGCCACTTCAACAATGAATCTGAAAAATAGGAGTGGTATAAATTTAACTGTAAGAACTGAATCATTTATACGAATTCCAACAAGAGAGACACTAAATGTACGCCCAACTGCATAAAAAAAACAATATACTGAATAAAAAATACAATGAATGTTGAAGATTACATCAGTTCCAACGAAAAACGCCTTAATCAATTCTTTCTTACGATCCATCAATCCGCCTCCAACAGAATATTTACCGTGGGAATATGGAAAATGTATCTCGGGCGCGCGAAATTCGCGGCCGCACGGCCAGGCTGGCTGAAACCTTCATATAGGAACAAACAACTACAATGAATGCTGTCGAATAACCCCGATAAACTACGAACTATTAGTGCACCAGGGCCGCGAAATGTTTGCGGCCTCAGTTCGAGTTTAGGTGCCGGATTGATTACTGCCGACGAACGTCTTTTTTACGTATTTACGTGCTTTTTATTATCGGGTTGATGCTTTAGACTTTACCTTTGGTATTTTCTTTGTGTGTTAGGATTCATAATTGATTCAGTCAGCAACATTCTTGAACTAAATTTTTATTGGCAGGATATAAGCTGCAATTAGCCGATTAATTAAAAATTAAGGAACTGGGCCGGCCCTTGCCAGTTATAAAGTTATCACAAACTTGTGAACGAAAAGCCGAAAACAGATCCTTTCGCGACATCAATAGACATTCACGAAAATGCGTGTGAGTGTGAAATAAAAAATTTGTTATATTGTTTTCCGTGTTTGTAATTTTAAAAAGTTGACTCAAGAATGGATCCCAACTGGGCAAGAAAAAGAACCAGTAAGTTACACCATCTTCCAGAAAAAATGAGGAAACATAATCGTCTCGTGACCACATCGATTCTTGCACTACCTTTGCCTTACTTGGTCAGGTCAATTTCATGTCCCAGTTAAGCTCTGCATACAGTGAAAGCATTATTTTACAAAATAATAAGGTCGAAAAAAATAGACACATTTAAAAAAAATCATCTATCACGTGAAAATTAAAATTAATTACAAAATTTGTAGCACTTTTTATTCGCCCCTTAAGAGGTCGCGATGAAAGAGAGTGCTCTGAGAATCAAGGCATATTTAAACAGTTAATTAATCGCCGCCGGCGTCGAGCTTTTCACCTACCCATGTCGCTCAACCTACAAATTTTACTACTCGACCTCATACATCACGACACGCCACTGAAATCGATTCCAGTCAACCTTCCAGAAATTTTTGGGTAACTTTGGCCAGTTCAGTGCCATATACTGGCATCCATATAACATGATCATGTGAATTTTGAGTTGAAAAGTGAATGGAATAAAAGCAAAATGAATTGGTTCATACAGAAGACAGCAATAAAATAAGAATGAACCAATTAAATCACAGCTTTTTCAACATCAAGGATAAAATAACCTAAATGATGAAAAAATGACAATCATTGGTTCTTATTTATATGTAATTTCTTGTATAAACGCTTCCATAGTGTATTTCATATTTTAGTTTCATTCATGTCTCATTTTATTTAATTTGCTGTACAATACCACTCCAAATCAGTAAATTTCAGTGACGGCGCAGATTTCTTTTTTCTCATCTCGCAACAATCATTGAATAGATTATTGTGGAATAGTTTGTTTTATCAAGTTTAACATACTGTTGAAAGAGCTTAATTTAAAACGTGCCAACCAATTATCACAAAATTTTAAAAGTATGTTGATATAGTATGTTCAAAAGTAAAAATCTAGCACAGGATGATTGTGAAAATACTCATTGGGAAAGGATTATTATTGTTCTACAAATATGAAGTGATCTCGACTCCTTTCGACCTACATTTTACATACCTTTCTCGATTTTGGATATAGTAGGCCACCCCAAATACAATGATGACTACCGCAACCAAGCTAAAAGCCACTGGTACCACTATAACAGATAACTGGGCCTGCTTTTTAACTGTAATAAAAAAAATCATCTGTTATCAGTAAATCTGAACAAACACTTTTGAAATTCAAATTTGCCAATAGTACAAAATGCTCGAAAATAAGAAGAATTCCATTTTTGCGCGCATGTTCTAGGGGAACAGCGTGCTATCGTTTCGTCCAAATGTCTGTAATTTTCGAATTTTGAGCCGAAAATGGTCTCAAACGACTAGGTTGGACTCACTGATGACGAATCCAGTGCCAAATCGATTCTGCCCGGCCGTCTGTTTGGGAATATTGGGTAAATAAACCTAACGGCCGACCGTAAACACAATAACAAAAGAAACAACTTGGAAACTCGATATTCGTAGAGTAAGTTTGGATCTCAATTACAAATTCGTGAATTGGAAAAATCCGCCCAACGATTCCGTAGATATACAGATTGGATCGATTTGAAATCCAATAGTTCATCGAAAAAACCTAGAAAAGCACTGACGTGAAGGCAGCAGCTTTTGTGCGCATGTTCAAAAGTGAAGATGCGCGCAAAAAATGCGCGCAATAAAAAATAAATAGTCAATGTGTGTACACAGTTGATATATTGCTCCTCGATTATTGCTTTGTTTGATATACTTTGAGGAAAATTTAATTTTTGATATTTATACCAAATTGAAGATAGAAGTTTGCTCTATCTAGTGGTACACTAGTTTAATCCCTATTGTGTCGGGAATTATTTATTGAAGCCCAAACGTATCTAAATTCTTGAAATTAATTGAAACATCTGCTAAACAAAACTTGTCACCGGTTATCTTGCTTTTGGGATTTTCTCTCTGATAAGAGTGATCAACATGCCGGCCAGATGCTGCAGATGCGAGGAGAACCTGAAAGGTGACGATATTTATTTTGATTGTGACTCATGTGGGAGACCCGTGCATTCTTCCTGTTCTGATTTGACCGCATCTGAAATTAAATGCATGCAGCTGAGGAAACGAACTCTGCGATTTCTTTGTGATAATTGCACCACCGGTCTACATCAAGTTCCAGCGCTTGTACAGGCTATTGCCAACTTGAAGATGGAGGTTGAAGCTCTGAAGGCCAATAGGGCTGAGGATCAACAACTTTCTGATGGAGTGCGGGCTATGGCAGACTTGAGGGAGGAGATAGCAGCCTTGAAGACTGGAAAGGTGGGAGGCTCTCAGGTTTCTGATGGAGCGAACTTTAGTCGTGTGGTTGAGGAGATCTCCGAGCGCGAAATAAGGAGGAGGAATGTGATGATTTTCAATTTGCCGGAAAGTGAAGCGAATGATGGGGAGACTGTTGGAGAGTTGGCGAAGATTTTTAACCCTGAAGTAGAACGGAAGCACTACAGATTTTTTCGTGTCGGTCGTGCTGTTACTGTTAATGAATGTACAGCCAAGCCAAGACCAATAAAGATAATTTTTCAGTCTGGAGCTCCTGCTAATGAGATGATATATCGGTCTAAAGAGGTGAGAAAAATTGATAAATTCAAAAACATTTTCATTACATCTGACAAGACGCCTTGCCAGATGGAACAATACCGCCGAATTAGGGCTGAACTCAGAGATCGTACTGCTAAGGGTGAAGTCAACCTGATAATTAAATATATACATGGAGAGCCTAAAATTATTCAGAAAAACTAATTGGGCGGTCTAAACAGGCAGGGCTCAATCTTCATTGCTACTACCAAAATGTAAGAGGACTCAATACGAAGACTCACGACTTTTTCAGGTCTGTTTCAACCGGTGAATATCACATTATAGCTATATCTGAGACCTGGATTCAGCCAAATGTGTACAGCATGGAACTTTTTTCCAGCAACTATGCTGTATTGAGAAGTGACAGAAACTTGGATGCCAATTCAGTTTCTCGTGGTGGGGGAGTGCTAGTTGGGGTGAGAAGTGACTGTGAAGTGATTGAGCTTGACTTGGCGGGTTTTCGTGCTGGTTTTCTTTCCATTGATGTTGTTGGCTGCAAGGTACTTTACAAACACAAACTTTTTTACATATTTGTTGTCTATATGCCTCCAAGAGCAAATTTGTCACACATTTTTAATCTGTTTGAAATGCTGGAGTCTCTAGAATACCTATACGGAAATAAAATACTAATTATAGGTGACTTTAATCAACCAGATTTTGGCGGTGATAGGAGCAGGCATAGTGATGTTCTATTCAGGCTTGATCAGTTTGCTGGTTTTTATAACTTGGAACAGTTCAATTCCATCTTGAACCACTCCGGCAGACTTTTAGATCTGGTTTTCTCAAATACTGGCTGCTGTGTACACCAAAGTGAAGTTCCATTTGTTCCCGAGGATGGATATCATCCTGCTCTGGATATAATACTAACTTGTCCCAGGCCAACATTTGGTATCACATTTGATGAATCAATAGTAAAGTTCAATTTTGCAAGATCCAATTTTCCTCTTCTCTACTCTACGATTCTGGGCACAGATTGGTCATTCTTGGGGAACCTCAATAATGTTAACGTAGCAGTAGAATCATTCTATAATACTCTTTTTAATATTTTCAACGAATGCGTTCCTCTTAAAAAAAATTTCAATAGCAAATATCCTGCATGGTACACTAGAGAAATAATTAACCTTATCAGGGAGAAAAGTAGAGTATTCAAAAAATTGAAAAATTCCAACAATGAATGCTTGAGAGCTCAATTCAGATCATTGAGAAGTTTAATTAAGACCAAGGTTGCGGCTGCCTATGAGGATTATAAACGCAGATCGGAAAGTTCTATAAAGGGTGATCCATCTGCCTTTTGGAGCTATTTCCACAACAAAAAGAGAACTTCAAGAATTCCGGGTATTTTGCGTCTGAACGAGGTTGAATACAGCGATCCTCCTACGATTGTCAATGCTTTTGCTGATTTTTTCCGTAGCGCATATATTGATAACGCAACTGATATTTCGGCTCCTAATTCTTTCCCAACCTTAGTCAGCGATAATCCAATTATTTCATTAAGGTCCTTTGATGAATGTGAGGTCTTGAACTGCCTTAAGGCACTTAAGCCTAATTTCACCAGTGGCTTTGATGGCATTCCAGCATTTCTTCTGAAGGACTGTGCTTATATCTTATCCAAGCCACTGCAGACTATATATAACTTAGCCTTAAAGAGTTGTTGCTTTCCAGATTTGTGGAAAACCTCAGTAATATGCCCAGTTTTTAAATCCGGAAAAATGGATGACATTTCAAATTATAGGCCTATTACTCTTTTATCCAACTTTGCTAAAATTTTTGAGATGTGCATATATAACAGAATATTTCCCCCTGTCAGGAACCTCATATCGGATAGACAACATGGTTTTATTAACAAAAGATCTACCACTACCAATTTAGCAATATTTACTCAGTTTGTTTGTGAGGCTGTGGACAACCAGCTGCAGGTGGATGCTATATACACCGACTTTTCAAAGGCTTTTGACAGGGTGGATCACACAATTCTTTTGCAGAAGCTTGAGAGGATTGGCTTCGATCGCTGGATGCTATTGCTCTTCCTATCTTACCTCACTGATCGTATTTTATATGTGGAATTTAGAGGTCATAGATCATGTTCCTTCCGGGCGCTTAGCGGCGTTCCTCAGGGCAGTAATTTGGCGCCACTACTTTTCCTCATTTTTATAAATGATATTGGTGACAATCTACTCTGCTACTTTTTATTGTTTGCTGACGACTTCAAGCTGTTCAGGACCATATCTACCTTACATGACTGTTGGCTGCTCCAAGAAGATCTTGATAGGCTGAGCGAATGGTGTCATATTAATAAATTGCCATTAAACATCAATAAGTGTAAAACAATTACTTACACCCATAAGAACACATCCATTGTGTACGACTACACTATAAGCCATGTAGCATTGGAGAGAGTTCGGCAAATTAAAGATTTGGGAGTTGAATTTGACCATAGATTAACATTTGTTCCTCATTATAATAATGTTACAACTGCGGCGAAGCGGATGCTTGGCTTTGTTTTCAGGGTATGTCGGGATTTCGAGGATCCATACTGTTTTGCTACCCTTTTCAATTCCTATGTTCGTTCCAGACTCGAGTACGGCAATCTTGTCTGGGGCCCAATATACAGTGTTCATATCAACCAACTTGAGTCCGTTCAGAGGCAGTTTTTGAAATTTTTATCCTTTAAATTAGATGGTGTCTACCCAGCCCGAGGTTTTGACCATTCCTCGCTTCTGAATAGGTTCTCATACTTGTCATTGGAGAACAGGAGAGTATACAGTTTATGTCTTTTCCTTTTTAAGCTGCTCAATTTCTTTATGGATTGTCCTGATTTGCTTGCCAAGCTGAGCTTTCGTATTCCGCGCAATGGTAGTCGTCTGGAACACTTGCTCTACCTCCCCAAACCGAGGACTAACATGATGATTAGATCACCAATGTATGTGATGTGTCAACGATTTAATGGAATATGTGCTGATGTTGATGTCTTCCACGATAGTTTGAGAACTTTCAAGGCTAAATTGAGGGAATTACTGCGTCTTGGGCAAACTGATCTTTAGCCTGTACATTTAATTTTTTTTTCTGTTTTCATTGGGTTAGCGTTTAATTTTGTCATGTTCATCAACTTTGTACAATATAATATATTGTCTTGTAATTGGGATTTACCTGTTTAGACAATAAACAATTTTTTTTTTTTTTTTTTTTAAAGCTGATGAATTCACCTCAGTGCTTTCCTAGGTTTTTCAACTACGATCACACAAAAATAAACAGCTGAAGGTCTCTATATTTCTACTCCCATAGATGAACTACTACCTTTACCATGATATAACCCACTTAGCAGGTAATACAAGTCCTTCAATCAAACACTTGTGGAGTTGTTACACTTAACAATAGACAAATATTCCAGCCTTTGAAAGGGCAGAATGTTATATTTACCTTACAAGTTCTCAAACCTAATTCATTCAGGGAAATTAATGGAGAAGCAATGGAATACATACAAATCGTTTACCAGTAGCATCAGAATCAATTCCATTAATCTTTGCAGCAATAGTTCTGAATACAGCTTGGGGAAATTTACATTGACTGAATCAAAGAAAGATATAACATGGAAAGGCAGTATCAAAAATCAGTGAAGCTCATGAATTATTCTAAAATGTTCAAAAAACAAACAATTTGTATTATGAGGTTCTCCCAAATGTCTGCTAATAAGTTTGGGTTTGAATATCAATTATGAATTGCCACACTCAGTTTCATCCTAAATTATTTCAGTAACTATATAAAATGCTTACCTTCATATACTGTGATAGCAACAGTCTTCACTATTTTTGTAACATCATTTTCAAGAATAAGCAAAACAGTATGCTCCACTGCATCGCTCAAATATCTCTGAATAATGAAATTGCAATTTCCCAATGTGAGATAAGAACGACAAGTTTCGTTGCCTGTAGCATTGTAAGATCCTCTATAGAATTTCACACAATATTGTAGAGATGGTGAGCCATCACATGCCACCACTAAAGCCAACATGTCTCCATGTTGAAGCCAGTTATTTCCAGTAATGTTGACTGAAGAAATTGGATCTGAAATTATATCAACATCATCATCTCTGTTCTTACGGACAGATTGAGCCACCAGTGTAGAAGATTTAGAAGAACTGATAGGTTTCAGGTGTTTCAAAATGGCAAGCGAACTAGATGAAATGCACCACTTCCTTTCAGAATATTGTGGATCCCATTTCTTGTTGAAAAAGTTATGGTTTTAACAAGGAAATATTCAGGTGTTCTTAAATAAGTGTCGCAACAGAAAACTATAGATTCCTAATGAAAAAAAAAATTTCGTCTTTCAATTTTCTCCCCGAATTTATGTTTTCAAATACAGAGTGTCAAATATTTTTTTAGTACATCCTCCTAAATTGGGAATTATTCTTCATATCAATTACAAATTATTTCCCATGAAAATTCAAGATTGATAGATAGATTCTCTGGTATGATTCAAGAGTACCAAATAATGAAATATAGAGTGCAATTCAATGCTGTATAGTAAATTTTAGCTAGGATTCACCCTTCTAATTATTCTTGCGACTTCCTACTTTGAATTTATAGGTGTACATTCTAAAATTAATTTGTGAGATCTAAAGTTGCAGTATGTTCATGATGATTCATCTGGCGAGACGTAAATTCCTACATAGTTTTATCAGGGCTCTATAGATTGATTTAGTAACCATATACTGATATACTCATCCATTCAATTTAAGAATGTCAGTCGATATGCTATTTTTTTCATTAGGAAATTTAACATATTCCTGTCAGTGTGATAGAAAAAAATCTAGAAAAGTCGTGAGAAAAAAATAGAATTTCAAATTTTCATTCTGATGGTCAATTTCTTTTCCTTGTAATTTCAGAAGGAAAACTTTGAAATGGACGTATTTCTGAGCATTTTAAGCCGAGCCCAGATGAGTGTAATCCGAACAGCGAATGCAATAAAATTTGATAAACGATTCGACGAATAGTGTGGACGGCACTCGAGCTCAGCCTCGAATAATAAACTCGAATGCAGCGTTCGAGTTGAAAAGCGAGTCCCAACGGAGCAGAGAGAGCGCAGCCTCGAACCATAAAACTCGCTGTGTTTTATTGCATTCACCGTTCGGATTACACTCATCTGGGCCCGGCTTTAGTCAGTTAAGTGGAGAACTAAAGCTCCAAAGCAGGTTGATAAACCAGGATCATCTTATTGAGTAGTAGAGCATTACATAGAGACAGGAAGATCACAGCACTATGGATATGTTCCGAGAAAGTTCCTTTGAAAGATGCTTCTATTTCTATGAAGAGTATGTCACATGAAATCAAAACATTTCCTGATAGAAGGTAATATGTACTTTCAAATGAATTTGGGAATTACCAATACAATTTCCCCAGTATGCTATTAAATACTTATTGCTAGTAACTTGAATATAAAATCTGGAAAAGCACTGACTTGAAGTCAGCAACTTTTGCGCGCATGTTCATATTTGTTGCCAAAACTGTCTTCATTGGTGATCTTTCAATTATCCTCACGAACTTCTGCACGAACCTTCCAGCTGTCATTTTTCAATCAAGAACTGGATTTAAATTCCATCTTATTTGTATTTTTTGAAATATTGGTTAAATAAAATCTGGGATGGGTATATCTTCGCAATCATTGGGCGGATTTTACCTATGCACCATGCACCTTCGTAATTAAGACCCAAACCTACTTTACAAATATCGAGTTTCTCAGTTGTTTCTTTAGGAAGTTATTGTGTTTACGTTCGGCGAAATGAAAGAATGAGTAAGTTTGGACATTCACTGATTCTGCAGATATATCGATTCAATTATTATTTACCCAATAGTTACATATACAGATAAGAACGAATTGAAATCCAGTATTTGATTGAAAAATGACAGCTCATAGGTGTGTACTGTAATTTGTGACGAAAATATGATCAGAAGATTGCAGAATATTGAATAATTAAAAATAAATCCTGCAGAAGGTTGCTCCTCAGCATTTTCAAACTAGTTATGAATAGTTTTATCCTAATTAGATCAGTATGTTTTGGGTTGTTTTGGAAAGAACAATACTGAACAAAAACAACGAAATTTGAAATATTTTTTCCCAATATCTCCGAATGATCGACTCTGCTATGAAATATGGAGCTCAAGGTATAACCTTTTTTTCAATATTATGGATGGTTTCCGAAAAAAAATTTCCAAAAAAGTTTCGAAAAATAATTTTTTCAAAATTAAATAACAGTACAATTTCAACGAAATTTTGCAAGAGATTGCGCGTCGTCATGCTCGTGACCGCTCCTACGGACGGCCGGACAGAATTGATTTTTGACACTGGATTTGTCATCAGTGAGTCCAACCTGTCGTTTGAGACCATTTTCGGCTCCAAATTCGAAAATTGCAGACGTTTAGAGAAAACTATAGCACGCAGTTCCCCAGAACCTGCGCGCATAAACAATCTAGCTGTTAGTCTTAGGGCCGGTATTATAAAACTTAACTGGAAGTTATCTTTAATTTTAACTGACAGTTTTGACAGTTGTGTTAGGACACAACTGTCCTTAATATGTAATGATGCCACATGTCCAAACAAATATTTCATAGAATTTATATCACCATGGTTAAAAATAAAAAAATCGCAATTGTGGTTAGTAACACTGTAAATTTGATTCATTTAGGACATAATGATTAAATTCCATCAAAAATAATTCAGAGTCAAAGGTTTTTCCTTAGACAATACATATTTTCAATGGCAGTTTTATTTTAATTGTTACTTTGAAAAATGACAATTTTCTCTGTAAGCATAATCTAAATCTACCATGCAGAAATATGTTCCCTTCATGCGCATCTTAGTGGCACATGACAGTAGCCTATAACCTTTTCTCTCTTTCATGGTAAGATTGATGCCCAGTATACCGGCATACTAGCTCAAGGTATATATGGTATAGTAATAGATCATTTGTTCCGATTATCACATAAAACTCAACCAAGCCACAAAGCTCTTGATAAAACGGCAATTCATAATTGCAAACCTGACACGGTTGTAGTAACAAAAAGACCTTGATAAACCTATTTCAAGGCCTACAGACTGACTTTATAAGAGTAAATGGAATATAATTACTATGAACCTGGTGTAGAATGGACAATAACGTATAGTTATCCAATAAAAAAATTATTCTAATCTAACATTTTTTTATGCAATGGATTTCAAAGCAATTATTTTTTAATAGGTCTCTTAAATGTAACACGAATTATCATATTTGCATGTTTTTCTCATTCTATATCGATACAAAATCATAATGTATGATATCTCACACTCCAACAATTCGCGAATTTCGAATAATTCGGTATTAAAAATCGTCAAATCGGGACGCAAAACCAAAGTGGGTGAAACGCGGTAGTTCGCCTCCTACGTCACTCGTTATTCCACGATGCCCCGATCGATACAGCTCGACGCTGTCTATTGGCTTGCTAGACAGAAAAGTGTACGAGAAAAGGGAGAGAGTCGATATATCCCCATACGTCACGGAAACCGCGAAGCTTCGTCCGTTTAAACAACCGATATGCGGAGCCAAATTTAAAAGGGCATTTTCTCGTTAACCATTTAAATTTTTGATGGCGGATAAAGTTTTTCAGTGTTCTTATGGATAGAATATATGATTCCAATGATAAAAAAAATTCATGCAAGAGACCTATTGACTTTTGTGTACCCTACAGCAATTGCTGTCAGCTGACCTGTAATGCCCAAGTATAAATGAAATGGTCACAATTTCCTGGTGTGGTAGATTTGAAGATATTTAAATGGAGTAATATTTTGGTTCATTACATTTTTCAGTTTTAACTTTTATTTGAAAAATGAGAAAAAGTTCTTATCATTGCACTATTTTTCATGGATAAGGAGAGAAACCGTTAAATATAACATACCTTTTGCTACAATATTCCTGGAGAAATATCCATAAGCATTCACATCATCAACAGCAACCGTTCCATTGCAAATATATGGAAAACTTCCATTATATGGTTGCAATGTTCCATTCACGCTTATTTTTATATTCTGGGTTCTATTTGACACTTCAACACTATTTGCTAAGCTCCTTCGAACTCTGAGCGTAGTATTAACAGCTAAAGGTTTGGCGGTTGTAGAGATAATCGATATAGGAACTATAGTAGTATTGCTGGGATGTTCTGTAACTGCTGTAGTAATATTTGGTTTGATTGTGGTTGTTCCAGTTGTGGGTTTGGCGGTAGTTGTAGAAGTAGTCGTAGTTGTGGGTGGCGGTGGGGGATGGAAATCCGCAACCATTAATGCATCAATGATATGATCTTCATCAGGCGTAGGAAAAATATGTGAAAACTGGCCATTATTGGTGGGACCATAATAAACACAATCAATGAACCAGTATGTAGTGATAGAGGTAGCATTTGATACATATGTGGCATCATTTTTGGACAAACTGACGGATGAAACTACAGGTGTAGCAGTTGATATGAAACTATCACTTCTTGTCTGATTTTTCTGAATAATCTGAAGGTTACCATTCAAAGTTCCTAAAAAACACATCTCAGTTTTTATCAATCTCTCAAAGAATAGATAATATTGAACTCAAAGTAATGATGGAAAATATTCTCAAAAGGAAACACCCTGAAGTTTTCCAATTTCCTAAAATGAATTGAAGTGAACATTATGTTGATGCCAAATTCACTTATTGGCAGATATAAAATCACCAATGTTGTACTCAGTTCCCAGTGGGATACGTGAATAAATGGTATTTGGTGAAATATAAATGTAAAATAGAAAAACAAAATTTGATTATATATTTCCTATTTAATATGTACATATCTACAATATTACTCTAATATTTTCCACTACTATCACTCTGTTTATACAATGAAGTAACTACTCATATAGTTTATATAGTTAAATTAGTTTCTACTAACCTGTTATTATGAAATATAAACGACTAGATGTAATTTCATAATATATCATAAACAATTTTTTCTTGACAATCACTTGAACCTCATATCTTCCAGGTGGATATGTATGATCATATTTAACATCCCAAGTTGCAACTGGTTTATCGGTAGTTATCTAAAACATATACTCAGTTTCGTTATATTGTAAGCATAACCAGAATATCATTTTGGCACCTCCTTGCAATGGGATGGTATGGCGTTATCCTCCCAGTAGAAGGCAAAATCGCCAGAGGCAAGTCTGTTCCTATGATAAAGAGTTGCTGTGAAATTAATAGAAGCTCCCCTCACTACAGGTCCATCACTTTTGAGTTCAACTCTGAATTCATCGCATTTCACCTCGTCTTAAAATAGAAAATATTTTTGGTTTTTGCATAACAACTAATTCAACCCAAACACTCACCTAACACATGAAAAATAATGCCACATAATAGTAACCATTTAATCTGGGCCAACATGATGAACCATCAAAAACGCATCAACATCTAATTCACAGCTCTAGAATGGAAATTCTAAACCAAAATAATGAAGAAAATCAGATAATTAAGAAGAACCTATTCCTATTGCGAACATATGATCATAGCTGTCAAAGTGACACTTGACGCCTTAACAAAAATATTTACAGATCACAAAAAACGTGACATTTGACTTTGTCCTTCATAAGTGCTTCATTGATATATACCTACGCTACGCCATGCGTATATATTAGACGAAAAAAGATAGAATTTTTCTTAACTCCATGAATTTTTCAGCTAAGAAACAAGATGTAATTCGAAAATGTTTTAATCGAAATTAACATAAATGTTATCACGCCTGTGTACTGCAATTAATTATTTTTGACGAAAAAATGAGTTAGACAGTCCTCAAATTTTCATACAAATTAACATAAAATTTACCTAAATTAATTGGTCATCGCGTTGTTAGTAATACAATTTTTATTTTCACTACTCCGAATGAATGTAACATTTTTATGCACCTGTTACACTTTCTCCTACCTGACTAATTTGAAAGTAAACAACGCCATTTTGTATTTTCTTGTAAAAAGTTTTTAATGGAATTCCTCAGAGTTCATCATGGTCGTGGGTCTGTGATTGTGGGGATCTACTAAGACGAAGTAATGTGAGTTACTTACCTGCCAAGTGCGAAGCTACAAGCTCATGTTTAGTTTTAACATTGACAGGGAGATGTATTTTTGAGCACTTTCTTTGAAGATCATTATATATCATAAATAGGGAAAGTTTATCTTCAGTAAAAGTATTGCAGTAAAAACCTGAAACAATGTCTGACGCACGTATCCCTAATGTTGGTGCTGTCCCCAAATTAGGGAGAGTAAATGAAATATGCCAGGAATGGATGGTGAGGGAAGATGGGGCAATGGCTTATCAATTACAGAACCAAGAAATTAGACAACATTATTCAGGAAACAAACAAAGGAATGCCCTTGTCAGGGAAGATTTCCCAAAAGCCAAAACAGAACAGGAAAAAGAACAAGAATTAGCAGAACAGGCTGCTGCAGTTTATCGAAGAATGCTTGAGGAACAAGAAGAAGTTGATAGAATGTTAGCAGAAAAACTGACTAGAAAATTGGAACTGGATGAGAAGATGAAGAAAAATGTAGATGAGGAAAGTTTGCATATGGTACCAAGCTTGCAAGGAAATTTTATAAAGCCCCCAGTGCTAAGACAATTGAAACCTGCTCAAGATTTGTATCTTCAGTCCAGTTCAATAGGTAGAAGTGGACGACAGGTTCGGCCTTACGAAATGGAATCGCCAGATATTGGTAAACCAAATTTTCACATTCTCTCCATTGAAAAATACGAGTTCAAACTCATTCTTCCACTGATGATTTTCCATGTTTCTCATGCCTTTTTGTCTAGCTGAGTTTCGGAGAATCAGTTCTAGTACTCTTCTGGAATAAACCAACAAAACTGGCTCAAACTTGGGCTGAGTTTTTTTAATCACCAAATTGGTGTGGTGGAAGAGTAATTTTTTTTATTGTTGGTTGAGTGACGTAAATGACTAATTATCTAGTCCAACATCCAGCATTTGTGTTCTATGTCCACCATACTCCACCACTTTGGTGAATTAAAAAACGCGCCCACATGCATATTTCTCTTTAATTTCAGGCACCATCAAATTGGCATGTTATGACACAGCTTTTACAGATAACTGATGGAATTCAAACCCATCTCTTTTTTGTGACTAGATTTTTCATTAATCCCTTCTCTATTCTGCATTGAATAATATGTGAAGTACTCTAAATTTTATTTCAGAGCCTCCATACATGGAGCTTCCACCTTCTGAACAAATATCTTTCATTTATAATGAACCATATATTGAGGTTAACGAAGCTCAGAAGTCGCAGGAAGAAGCTGATGCGGAACTTGCAAGAATGTTACAAGAAGAAGAGGGTAATCTAGAGGAATGCATTCTACAAAGGGATCGACTACTTGCTATAGAAGCTCAGGATAAGGAATTAGCTAAAGTACTTCAGGAGAGAGAAAGAATCAAGGCAAAGAGAGCAAAAGAGAGGGCTAGACAAAAATCCTTAGCCAAGAAACAGCAAAAAAGACAAGAGGAAATTCAGAATCCAGATGTTATCATGCCAGACGATGCATATTCTAACCCAGCAGATATGATATTATCCCATCCCAGGTGAGGATTTCTATATTTTAGGACATGACTTTTTCTGGAAATGTATGAAATCCTGCATTGTCAGAAACTTTCATCTAGAGACTGGACGGGGGAAAGAAGTATACCTAAAATTTTTATAGCTACAAATTTTCAAAAGAGACATCAGCACATACTTAAACTCCAGTGGTTTCACCTTATTGAAATCAGTAGTTTTCCTTTATTCATATAAAATCTTGGTGGTGTACTCATTTAAACTAACAAAGCTTGTAAATAAAGTTCATACCCATATAAACAATTTTTGCAGGAATACCACTCTGCATTTGCCTCCTGCAACTAATGGGTTACCCCAAACTTACGATGAGTATGAAGACAACTACAGCTTACCGGTGGACAGATTGGAATCATGCAGACCAACTGTTGAAGGTGGTCTTCCTGATTATCCAAATTACTCAGCCAACCGTGAGGAACCACCAACGAGGCCAACACATCTGGGTGTCAGATCTGTTTACAAACCACGTTATCCAGATCCGGAAGAGCATGGAAAACCTCACTTGAATATTGCTATGGCAATTGATCCAACATATCCAAAACAAGATGTTGCTCAATCACCTGGTTCTTACATTCAGCATATTTCTCCAGCTAAAAGTGCCTCTTCAAAGTCTTCTTCAAGAAGTTCTCCTAGTAGTTCTTCAAAGGAAATGGATGGAAGATTAGAAATGACAAATGCTCCACCTTACATGCCTATTCAGGGACAAAAAAGGACTGCCTCTTTGGAGAAGAGGAGAGTTAGGGATGGCTGCAAGCAGCAATGACCTTGATGCTCTATTTATCCTGAGAATCCTGTTGTTATAGTAGTTCAAATATTTTTGTTACTTAATATTATTGTGTTATAGCACAATGTTAATACTACATGTATTAAACCCATATCAAAAGATCGTGATAGATATTGAAATGATATTTTCATATATTGTATTTAATATATGATATCTGATATTTTTATACTTTTACAAATATATTATTTGATAATGAAATGTTTTTCTTGTCGCTCTCCATAATAGGCAAAAATAACGAAACGCTGATCGGCCAAAAAACAGTAACTATCTCACATTTTTGAAACTCTTAACTAAGAAGCATTTTGGCGCGCATGTTCTAGGGGAACAGCGTGTTAACTTCGTTAATGGAACAGTGACTATATTATCATAGTAATATAGTCACTGTGGTTAATGGGCCAAATGGTTTCGGAGTTATGGCCATCTGAAATTTTGAGGTTATTTCCCTAATATTTCAGAAACTACAGAAGCGGTTGGATTGAAACTTGACAGTTAGTTGGAGCATAGCGACGTGCAACTTTCAGCAAAATTTTGTTGGGATCGTATGGTCACTTAATATAAAAAAAAAAAATGTTTCACAAATTATCATATTCGAAAAAAAATTTGCTCACACCTTGAGCTTCATATTCCACAGCAGTGTACCGAATTTTAATTCGATACGGCTATTGGAGATATTGGGAAAAAATATGAGAAATTTCGTGTTTTTTTTTCGGTATAACTCAAGAAATACTGATTTGATCATGATGAAACTTCGCAGCTAGTTTGATGATGCTGAAGGACAAATTTGTGCAAAATTTGGTGATCTTCTGATCATATCCTCATTTAATTCTGTATGAACCTTCGAACTTTCCACAGACTACATACTCTAGTATGTAGTCTGTGGTCATTTCTCGATAAAGTACTAGAATTGAATTCGGTTTAATCTGTATTGGAAATATCGAGAAAATCAAATTTTGACTATGTATATCTGCGGAATCATTGGGTGGATTTTGCCCATTCACGAATACGGCCTTCGTAATTAAGGCCCAAACCTTCTCTACAAATATAGAGTTTCTTAGTTATTTCCTTTGGGAGTTATTGTTTGTTTCCATGCGTTTCATCCAGAATGAAAAATTCTATGTCATGAAGAGAAATTTTTTCAAATGGAATAATAAAATAAGGAATATAAAATTTAGTGACAGCTTAATGCAATGAATACCAATGAAGCGATTTTTCTATTATTGTCATAGTTGAAAAATTTAAAACTATAGGCAAATATCGATCAATTTATGAAGATTTGGTAATAAAATTTTGGCGAGAAATCAAGCGATTATTCTTGTTGCTTACATGGGTCAAGCCAAGATTATGGGGTTGAGAAAACTAGATAGAAAAATTGGGATTCTTAACTTAATCAACTCCTTAATATTCATTATATATTACAAAATAAAACAATCTTTTGATGGAATCTGTGAATATTTCCTTAAGAAACCTAAATTAAATCCATTCTTATTCCGTGTGAAAAGCAGTTTTCTCCAATTCAAATTTTTCTTTGTCTAGTTCAAATTTTTGTTTTTCCAGTTGAATTTTTTGTTTTTCGAGATCAATTAACTGTTTTTCAATATGATTCTTCTGAGTCTCAATATCCAATTTCCTTTTATAGTAGTTATCAAGTATAGCTTCTTTTCTCCTGTAATGATCTTCCTTTATTTTCAAATCTTTTTGCGCTATTTGCGCCATACTCCTTGGAATCATGGACGAATTTACAAGTCTCTTTTTCTTTCTTGGAAACTTATTCATTAAGTTTGATTTGAATAAAAATTTTTTTTTTGAATAGACATGGTCATTAGTCGTTACTGTTCCAATTTGAGAATCTGTTGATACATCATCTTCAATTATATCCAAAGTGATTTCTTGTGATACATCTCCATTTTCCTGTGAATATTAAAATGTTGATATAGTTTGTCACAGTTCAAAACAATGCTTACTTCACACATGGCAACGTCAACAAAAGAGTCTTGAGTGTTGGAATAATCTTGGATCTCTGTTACTCCCAAAATATGCAGAACTTTTGCATCAGTATTATTGATTGTGCCAATTACAGTTGCACCCTCCCTAACACTACCATATTCATTAGGTCTGAGATATTTTTTCTTATAATGCTGTTTCAAATCTTGCCATGTCTGTAAGGAAAATATTAATAACTATACTGACATTAATCACCTTGAATACCTTTTTCCACTGTACGCCTGTTTTACATGCTCCAGGAATTATGTTTAACTGTTCAGCAATATCTTCCCATCGTTCTCTAGCTACCTTATGCGTAAATTCATTTGAAAATGTTCCATTTCGGAGATTATCATCTTTCTCCAGTAATTCAATTAAATGTTCTTTCTGCTGATTACTAATGTATTGCCTTGATGAATTTGAATCCATTTCAAACTAATTGAAATTTTATCTGCTTCTGAAAACACATAGATAAGAATATGACTCATGAATTTTCAAAGTGTAAAGTTTTTTTCAAAGATGAATTTTATTTTTCAAATATTGAAATAGGAGATCATCGGGCAATAACCAGTGAGGAATACGTTCAAATGAGAAAGAATAAGAAGTAATCAACAAATAAAATGATTTTATGCATTTATTTTCTCTTTTATTCTAACAGGATGTAGGTAAAATGTCTTTATAGAACTTCTCAAAAAGCTTACCAAAGATACACAGCTTACTGATGGGTCTGTAACTCTGAACATCATCTCTCACAGCGTCCTTATGAATGGGGAAAATTTCAAATGTTTTCCATTTCTTAGGAAATAAGCCAGTCCGCAGGGACAAATTGAAAGTCATTCGCAGTGGGTTTGTTAAATTAATCATGCATAATTGTTTAAAGAATATAGGCGGGAACCAATCAGGTCCAGGACACTTTTTCACGTTCAAGTCTTTAATTAAGGCCTCTTCATTTTCGGTCAGAATTGAATCGAATGAATTCACAGAATCTTCAGTTTATTATTGTCAGGATTCACATACACACTCCAAAAATATTTGGCGAATAGTTTAGGAACTCTCAACGCTTTCCCCTTTGAAGGTGACTGAGTATTTTTGTTTTTTTTGGCTTTTTCTTTTATTAGAGATATAGTTTCGGCATTTTTTGGGATTATGTGATAATTCGTCTTCAATGTTTTCTATATATGACTTGTAGTCGGTTTTCATAATTTGTTTAGAGAGGAAGCGAAATTTGGAGAACTGGTTATAAGCTTTTAAATCATTATATTTTTTGAATTTTTAGTGGAATTTATTTTTTTTTCAGTATTTTGATGAATTCGTGGGGAAAGTAAAATGGAAAAGTGCCCCTGGTTCCCCGAGTAGGGACAAAATGCTGTTCAGTATGGTTGATGACCCAGTAAAATCGCTCAACAAGATCCACATTCGCATTGGAAAGTTGAACCCCCCCGATCCACTCGCGACCAATAATCATTTATGGTATCATAGTGCGCTTTATTGAAGTTGAAGAAATTAGAATTGGTCGTACACAGAGGTCTGACAGAAGGAACCTCCACATCAAACTGTAAGGCTATGTAGCCAAAGGCAGGTGGCTTTCTTCGCGCCTAGAGGCTAGCGAGTCACCCAGCGAGTACAACAAGGCACGTCTCAGATAAGCAGATGACATCGTAATTGTTGCATAAAACTTTTTCAAAGGATGTGGGTTTTTGTTCGGAGGCCCTGTGTGTTCTGTTAATAAAAAGCAATAAAGGATTTTTTTTCTCAAGTATTTGGTTGCTTACAGTTTTCTCAGAACATCCTTAGAGTTTTCATGTATTTTGCAAGAGGAATCATCTCTATGTATGAAAATCATTCCATTCTTCAGTAGTCATGGTGAGATGTTCATTGATGAAGAATCCCTCAGAAAGGCCAGCAATCTGCATTCTGGGACTATCATTATCCTTTTTCATGCGTTTCTGCTTGGCAGCTGCTGAAAAGTTTCCTTTGTTTCTCCTACTCAAGAATCGCAGTAATAAACTCTATTTCAATTCATGTTTTCAGGTTGAACATGGTGTATGTGTTCGTTTTTCTCTGGTTTCATCTTAAAGTCTATGTAGTCTCCTATTTTTTCCCACCACGTCAAACGAGTTTTCATTGGGTTTCTCCTCAATGACCTGTATTTCCACATTATTTATGCGCATATTCTGCTCGAATTGACCCAGCCTACACTCCAAGAACGTGACATCAGCCTGGAGAACAGAATTCTGCTTCAAAATTTTACCTGTAGCTCGCATCCATTCCGTGATTTTGTTCAATTTTTCCTCAAAGTTAGAGACCTTGTCAGAGGAAAATGATATAGAGGAAGATAGACTCATCTGTTGATCTTTGATTGCCCTCAGTTCGGAATGTATTCTATCCACAGCGGCCAACAAATCGCTGTTACTTACGCTCTCCCTCCTTCCTAAGTTATGTTGCACAGTCGGTGGTGACGGAATAGAAACAAACGGGGCGAGCAACGTCTCGATCCGGCCCTCGCTCCGTGACAATCCAAGGTAACTCCATCCATACGCAAACTGTCTAATGGCTTGCTAAGGAGCCCAACAGATTGTCCGTGGAAAAAACGATCACATGACGCACCACATTGAATACCAGTTTTTTTTTACATCTACAATAATGAATCGATGAACAGGTGACTTCTCCAAATGAAACTCACAACGAGCAGTCGTTTTTTTACTTCTACCTCAGAAAGGATATGTTTTTTCTGGATTATATCCCTCGAATTTTGGAAATATTTGCCAGTGTTCATTTTGAGGTTCAGAAACAGACACCGAACAAAAGTAAATTAAATTCAAAAATCCTGACCATCACTGAGAATTTCCTCTGAGGGGGAATTTCTTACTAGGTGATTGAACACCAAATAATCATTATTATTACTCCAAAAATCAGATCAGATCAAAGATCACAAATATGAGGCTACATTTCAATAGTGCTCAGAGTTGCATGTTGCATCGCTAAAACAATAGGTACCCTGTCGGCTTATCAGCATGATATTTCATATCTGAATAGAGTTCAACAATCATTTCTGGTAACTTGATGTCTAAACGAATTAATTAAATCTGTGCCACTTGACCAAATGATTCAATGAAGTTATCAAATTCATACTTTCATTCCATTGTATACCCATTCCATTGAACTTCGCATACAAGCCTAACAATGTTTTTCTAAAAGACCCACTCGGAGTGCCTATCAGAAAAATTATTTTACCTTAGATACCTACCGAATGCTGCATTACAGTCAACAATTCAGCTGTTCATTTTCATTAGCTCAACTTCGAGATGTTTCAAAACAAACACAGAATTTTTCAGGTTATTTTGTTATTTACATAGACCATAGATATAACAAACCAAGTAAGTTATAATTTCTATGACATAGACCTAAAAAAATATGCTAGGCGATACGCCCTCTGGCGACAGAAATTCGAACACTTCCAAGCTAGTAGTTTTTCGACGTGCACGTTATTCTAACGTATTTTGCTTACTTTTGGAGTTCATTTTAGAGCTTTTGTGTTGTTCTCCGAGTTGAAATTTTGGTATACCGAAAGTGTTTGTAATATTCCTCAATCGATTCCTTTCTTTCCGATTAAAATTTTCGATTGTATTAATTCGAAATGCCATCCTCCCGAAATTACTATTGTACTCGACTATATCCTCTACACACAGTCCGCCGGTTATTCATCGAATACTGTTCGGATTGTTGGTAGGATATATTTCGGTCATAGATGACAGTTGACGGTTTATTATACCGTGGTTCAGTTGTGCGGGGGCATGAGTGAGCAGAGAGGGGAAGTATACTTCCCCAACAATTGTTGTGTGCCTCAACTCAATGTTATTCATGGTCAAAGAAGAAAGGATCATCTACTGCCTCAAGTTTTCATTTTTTCGAAACATACAATTTCCCATGGAGGTCCATGCAATCTCCCAACATTCACAACACCCATGACCATATTATATTAGTTCTATGGTCTATGACACAGAATAGAGAAGTATATATACTTCTCTATTCTGTGTCTATGATGACATGACGATTGACGTCATTGACGATTGACATTTCATGTTTCCATAATTCCATATGTTTACTCATCATTTGTTGATTTTCGGGAACTTAGCACATATATTATGGATGAGCAAGATATTCCAATCGACATTCACGTAAACAAATTGCTGGACTGGCTTGTTAGTCGACGGCATATAAATAAAGAATGGCAAAAGGGTGTATTGGAAATTCGAGAAAAAATAAATAATGCTATACAGGATATGCCAGCTCATGATGGTATAGTAAAGATGTTATCTGGACAACATATTAACTATTTTCACTGCCTAAAAATTGTTGAAATCCTTAAAGAAACAGAAGCTGATAGTAAAAATATTTTTGGACTTTATGGCTCACAGCGAATGAAAGATTGGCAAGACATCATTTCATGTTACCAGAGGGATAATAAGTATCTTGCTGAAGTATCTCAAATTCTTGTGAGGAATGTGAGCTATGAACTTCCCAATTTGAAAAAACAGATTAGCAAATTGTCCCAAGCACAGTCAGATTGTGAGAAAAAAATTAAAGAATACTCCAAAACAGAAGCTACTTGTTTGAAAGAATTTCAAACAATATGCAAACAATTGGTGATTCCTGGAAAGAACTTAAAAAATGAACTTTTGGAACTTATCAAGGATTTACCAGAAATTTATGAAAAATCTGCTGGAAAATTAAAAACTGTTCAACCTGCAATTGAATTATATGAAGCGTTCACTCAATATCTTTCTGGCAATAAGATTGAAGTCCTCAAAACACTCAAGTATATTATCAAAAATGGAAATACAACAACTTTTGAATATTTGAAAGGTAGAAAACCAGTTAAAATAGATATGCCTGAAAGTAAATCTCCTTCTGAAGGTACAGATAATACCTCGAGTAACGAAATTGACTTTGGTGATGACATAGATTTTGGGGTTGTCAATGAGAGTATTGACTTTGAAGTCAGCTCCAACGACGATAACATTGATTGGTCTGTGAAAACAGATGACGAGTTTGAAATAATTGATGCTTCTGAAACTAATTCTAAAATATCTCAAGTTGACATTGAGGTAGAAGGAGATAGTGGCATTGCAACAGGAACTGATGCTTTGACATTGTTGGACAACCCATCAACCCGAGAAAACATTATAAATGATCTTCTGGAACTAGAAGCATTCTTAAAAATGCGTACATTTGAGATGTCCAATGAATCTGATCTGATGTGGATGCCTCAGCTACAAAATGCTTCTTCCGTTATTCAATTGCAAACCCTAGAAACTGTTAATTCCCTTAGAGACGTAGTAAGTGATGCTTATAATGAACTTACAGACAAAAGAACCCAACATCTGCATAATTTGAAGCATTCTGCAAATTATGTAGATATTTTAACTTCCAATTTGAATCAGAAATTATCCCAAGTTAACAGAATGAAAACTGCTAAATTAGATATGGAAGCAAAAATTAAAAACAGTCAGAAAGAAGGAATTGAAATAGAAAAACAAGTTATCAAATTGATAGCTCAAACAAAAGAAATTCAGAAAAATATCGAGAAAGATATATCTGTCAAATATAAAGGAAGGGTTACGAATTTAGTGGGTGCTATCAGCTCTTTAACATACACATCTTCAATTGCAAAAACTTAATATTTTACATATATATATATATATATTATATATTATTCAAAGATGTTATATAGACATTATTATATATAATTGTATAGGCCTTGAAAATTGATATAGGTATGGATTATTAAAATGGTTTCACGTGAGAAGTATTTCAATAATCATCCAACTATATAAACTCAATTGGAATGGGATTGGCTCCTATTCTCTACAAGTGAACATGCATTGAGCATACACATTTTGGTAGTTATTAATTTGGGAATTCGTATAAGCATCAAATGTTCACTTGCCTAGAATATGGGCCCTGCTACTTGAAATCCAAAAAATGAAGTTTTGTTAGTTTACTTGTCATGTTATTCTTACATTTGACAATACACAACATACATTTTGACAGATAAGAATATATGAAAACGTATGTCCATGTTGCCACTTTTCCTACTGCTTCACTTCACTCCCCTGCTTCTACAATGAAGTGTATATAAAATTTGATATACTACTGTGTAATAAAGAGTTCAAGATCTGAGCAAAAATTTTTGAAATATAATTTGAAAACTTTTTTGATTTACTTACAGTACGACAAACAAAATTTTATAAAAAGTCGCTCGAGTATTTCGTGTAATATTAGAGAAAAACCGAAAGTTTTCAGATGACTATTACTCCAAAACCGTCGCATTTCAAAATTCAACCTACTCTGAAAGTTTCAGTCGTAGGATCCTCCGTACGATAGAAGTCGTAACTATACAGCTTCCCGGATATAATCGATTCGTCATCATGTGAGTCCAACCTTGTCGTTTGAGGCCATTTTTATGTAAAAAGTGGAAAAATTTTAAAAAAAATCTAGAAAAGAAGGACAAGAGCTTCTTCATATTCGTTGCCAAAGCGGTCACCTGTTTACGTACCTATTGACTCCTTCAACCGCAGCTATTCCTAATGATAGAAATATTTCGGCATCTTCTTTTCATATGATCCTCAAGAATTTTTCATGAATTTAATTCATCTTTATTATACATACGGTCAGGTACATGGATTTACATCGTGTACAATTTCTTAATAGATTACACGGCAATACAAAGTACATAAATATACGAACAATGTCTGTAGATAACACGAACAACAGTCGTGGTTGTAGAATGACCACGCATATCACTAACACAGTGAACGAGACAGATGTCCTTTCCTCTGCTGACCGTTGCCAGAGGTAGCAATATAAAATTTAGTCATCCCACGCTTTCCGCATCACGTCGACGTAAATAAAACACGACCCCCTTATCGTTGCAGTAATAAGCTCTCGCCTGGTGGAAAGGGTGTTAACGGAGAGCCTCTCCAACAGCGAAGTACTTTCGCGGCACCAGATACCTCGGGCGCCTATTATGAGGGGCAGAACTTCGATCTATTTGTCCGGATGGGTTTGTTATATCGCGGCAATTAAGTCCGGTTGATTATAGACTGCCCTTTTCGCGTCGTATGTTTCACTCAGTAGTCTAGGGCCTTCCCAAGAGACACCGACATCAGCAATAATCACGTCGTTGCCCCTGATGCACAGCATATCAGGTTTATGGAGTCGTCCACTGAGATCACGGATGTAAGGTTCTTCAGTGATTACCAGCCTTTGGCTCTAGCCCTCGCGCATATTCTCTTAACCACGTAATTATGCCGTATTAACCTCTTCTTGTTCCCCAGATGACATCGTTGTAGCACGTGACAAAGAGATTCAATTCGGCCGCAGCCGCCCCGACACATTCTGGCTTCTCTAGGACCGTATGGAAGGCCTCTAATTGGGAGCATATTGGTACGCAGTTTGATCGCGCGCACATAATCTTCGCCGGACCAGAGGTGGGGTGGCGAGTTAATGAAGTGACTCGACACAGTGTCAATTGCCGCCTGAATTGTACCACCCCCATAAAAAGACTCCTCTAGCCGAGTGGCATTTGCTCGGTCAACAGCATCCTTGCTGTTGAGTTGTGGCCTAATCATTTTATCAATTCTCGCCTGCAGATAACCATTTTCGTGAATGAATGATGCGAACAATGGAGATTTAGTTTCAGCGGATCTCAGCTGGTCTCTCATAATCGGTGGGATTTTCCTGGAAAATGAGAAGAGGCCTAAGCCTTCTAGTTTAGTAGGGGTGTATAATGACTCATCTATGATAGTCGACGGTAGTTTTAGGATCTCCTTCGCTGTCTGCCTTATTATTAAATTCGCCTTCTTGAGTATTTTCCTATTAATCGATGTAGATTGCATCGCATGAATATATCTGGGAATAAGAAATGTCTTGATCAGGTGCATCTTCTGCTGCGGTTTAAGAAGGGCAGTCTGAATTCTGCTCAACACTGCTTACAGAGATGTTCGGTCGAGCTCGGAACCGCTAGCTACCTGACAGGAAAAGTAGAATCCCAGATATTTGAAGGTTTCACCGACAGATTTGAGAGGGGGAATTGGTGCCGAGCCAATGTAAAATTTTGGGGTGGTATGTAGAAACAGTTTACTCTCAGATGGGACCACAGCCATGGAGATAGCTCTACATTTCGCCGAATTAAGAGAAAGATTTCGTGCCTCTGAAAACTTCCTAGCGATGTTGAGCAAATACTGTGCATCTCTGGTGTTTTCTGCCATTAGCAACAAATCATCTGCATAACCGAGCACGAAGATGTTCACGTCCCCAAATCTGACCCCGGATCTCACTTTCAAGCTACTTATCAGCTCATCCATCACAAGATTGGATAAGATGGGAGCAAGAGAGTCGCCCTGTTTGACCCCTCGGAGGATAGGTAGAGTGGTGATGGGATGGTCATCACAAAAGATCGTGGTGGACTGATCATTGTAGGTGGCCATTATGTAATCCACAGTATTTTTGTCAACGCGGAATCTCCGAAGTGCTCTTCTGATGGTGTGATGGGATACTCCATCGAAAGCCCTCTGAATATCCAGCGTCAGAACGGCAAAAGGTCGACCTTTTCTTCTCCTTTCCTCAACTAAGGACTGAAGGGTGATGTTATTCGCAAAGCATCCGTCCAAGCTAACAAACCCGCGTTGACATTCATCCAAAACCACCTTATAAGACAGCCTCTTGGCCACGATTTTATTGACCATTCTCAATAGTATGGAGGAGATTGAATTCGGTCGCCAATTTCCGATCTGTTCTAAGTTATCCTTGGTCTTTGGTATCAAAATGGTGCGACTTTTCCTTAGAGGTGAAGGGATGTATTTCACAAAGACCATGAGATTTGCTAGAATCTCCAATATTTCGAGCGGTATTTTTGCCAGCCTAGTGGAGTCTATGCCGTCTGGGCCACCTGTTGTTTTGCCCATACATTGGATGGATTCTCTAATATCAGCGCTAGAGATCGGCGAGTAGATGTTACAATTGGATGGTGCAAAGTCATATATCGGATTGTCATCCGCTGGGGATTTCTCAGAGAATATTCTCTCATAATGTTGCTTTATGTCATTAGCCTCTGGTCGGGCGCCACAATCCGACGCATCATCTCCATCAATAAGCTCCCTGGCCAGTTCTTTTGGGTTCGAGGTGAACTTACGCTGCATGTATTGATACAATTGAGCTCTTATCTTCTCCGTCCGGCAATTCTTTCTGGCTTTTTCGGTCGGTCCTTCGGACCAGCTTCAATGTGCGTCCATACTTCTTGCTAATAGTCTCCACTCATTCATCAAATCTTCGCTGATATCCCTCAGTCTGCGTGCAAACTGCCTTGCATAACGCAATCAGCTCAAGGTCATCTGAGCTACTGCACATGGTTAGAATGTGCTGCAGTACTGGGCCACAAAAGTTTGTAGGATCTGTATAGTCAAGCAAATTCCCAGGCTGCACCTCATCATCAGCCGTCGCTGACATAGCACCACCGACCCCCGCAGCCTCATCCTTCGAGTTCTCAAGGTCCTCATCACTGGGGACAAGATTGATTATATCACGCTGTGTTCGCCCGTCTCTGAGATCCCTCAGAATCTTCAAATATTCACTGTTGTAACGCTTCTTTTTAACCCCACCTTGAGGTCTTCCCAGAGCCTGTGCAAGGTAATCCAGTATCGCATATCCATCGTATTCCAGCTCCAAACGAGACATCCCTTCTAGTTCACTTGTGGTCCATCTATTCCTTCGTTCCTTAGGGGCAACCTCGGCGGCCAAATAGGCATTATATTCATTCGGATGCGCCTGCCACATGTGCTGGCGCATTGACTGGTAGGTGGAATAATCATTTTGACATACAGGGCATAAACCCTCGGAACTGGTGGTGAGTCCCCTACAGAAACGACGTTGATGATTTTTACGATAACGTTCCGTAGTGTACGACTTGCCGCAGATACACGGGAATGGCATTGTGAGCTGAAGCCGCCAGGCGGAATATAAAACTCGCCGTCAGCAAGACGAATCAATTTGAAACGCAACAGCAAAAAATGTGTCCGAAACACGGCTTTCTCGTAATATGGTACGTCAGAGGGGGCCTGCCCGCCGCAACTGATGACGCTTCCGTGCCCAAAATCCAATACTTTCCGCCAATGTGACCGAATCAGGAGATCTCAATTCACTAACACAATTAACCGGCGCATTCGCCAAATTCACAAAACAGGGGTTAAAAGGAATAAAATCGTACCCCCTACCACTCACAACCTCACAAACACCCCCAGATGGTCAATCGAGTTGTCGCGCACATTTAGAGTCCAAAGAACCGTCTCCAGGGCTGCCCTGTCAGATGGAATCGGCCTGTAATCGAAAAATGCCTGCAGTAGTATTAACGCATCCTGGATCTTGTATCTTGCTGGTGTTATTATGCATCCTGTCAATCGGGCTGCGAGGTGCATCGCACAAGCTCCGGGACAAAGCTCAAAGCTCCCCGATTTCGGAATGGAACAAAAGCTCGAAAGCTCAAAGCTCCCCAATTTCGTGACAGCATTAAAGCTCCAAAAGCTCGAAAAGCTCAAGCCCAACTTTGGTGGTGATGAAAAAGCTCTGAGGAGCTTTAGGGTGTAATGGATAGAGAAAAGCTCACCCTATTGTTGATGTGCTTCCTCTCGTTGATGGGCTATCTCTTTGTGGACCGTTCGATGTCGGGTCCGCAACAGACGAAGAACACTTCTTTCATCACTCCAGCGGATTTCATTTGGAACCAAGTGGGGGGTCAGGAAAATCTCTGCCCCCGAACGCCTTAATAAATCTCCGTTCCTTTACTGTTTACGTGGAGATAAGGCGTGTTTATTTCCGCATAGTCGGCTGTCAAAAAAAGGAGATGAAAATGATGAAATGAACTGCCGCGAGAGCCCAGGTACTTCAGGGCATGTGTAGCGGTGATAATCGGTAACTCGCGCAATATGTTCGTTAGATAGCCGGTGTTCTGTTAGTGAAGAATGGAAATAAATCAAGATTCAACCAGCCATAATTTTTGAATCGCCCAATCGGATTCACTCAAACTTCACACACTGATAGTCAAAATTTTTAGGTACTCCTAAGTCGTAGATACAAAGATCGCCACGGTAGGGCGCACAGGAACGAAATAATATCACTCAGACATCTGAGCGTTGCTCACACGTCTGTCTCTCTCGACGGTTCGAGAAAGCTATAATTATTCGATCAAGTACTAGATCTCAATTCATTAATGGCGTTTATCGATATTGATATGATATTTCGGACTGTGGTGCCCAGCTTGGCCACCTAGGTGGCCTTGTTTTTTTCTTATTGGGGGCCACCAATTTATTCAAAAAATATGCGGCATGGAATAACGAATATGCTCGTTGCAGCATTAGCAGGCTGAAAGCGCACATACGATTTTCTGTCGCGCGATCGTTTACTCACAAGAATTAGATTTATGCTAATTCTTAAGCCGATTCCAGATGAGTGTAATCCGAAGAACGAATGCAATAAAATCTGATAAACGATTCGGCGAATAGTGTTAACGGCGCTCGAGCCCTCAAATAATAAATTCGAATGCAGCGTTCGAGTTGAATACGAGTCCTAACGGAACAAAGAGAGAGTGCTGCCTCGAACCATAAAACTCCCTGTGTGTTATTACATTCGCTGTTCGGATTACACTCACCCGGCTTCAAATACGAATGTGCGTATTTACTGTAAGATGCCCAAAAATCCATCTTGTCTATTCCAGAAATCCATCTGCACCAGTCATGCAGCCCATATATTTTTTCGATCCCCTCAGCTGAACCTGTCAGAGCGATAAAAGAAGTCGATTTACGTGAAACGATCATGTTTAGGCTTAATTTACGAAACCTCAGGCCTAAGAAGTAATCAAGGGGCGACAGACTATACATGAATATGATAAACGATCTCATTTACAGACTTCGTTCTTCGTTGTGATGGTGTAAGTCGAGTTGGTTATTTGTTTTGTATGTTACAGAGAAACATAGACATACTTTCCTTGGGTCGGGGATTTGATAGCTGTGGCCGACTGGTAAGATGCCCAGAAATATCATAAGCGAGATCAGATTGAATAAGATGGCTGAGCCGGGAGATCTGGCAGGTTACCGCGTTAACAGTCTTGTCAGTTGGCGGAGACAGGAAATTTTTGCATGAAGAGATATGAAAGATACTTCCTGTGATTGAGTTTAAATATAGTGACTGATCTTGATTATTTGACCAAATAATCGCCGCGATTAAACAGATGAGGTAACTCCGAACCCTGCTTTATTTCCTCTGTTTGCCTTCCTACTCCACTTAAATGTATTCTTCCATCTTTTCAATCAAAGAATGACTATTCGACCTGCATATATTCTTCTTTTACTTTTGGAATGTGAATTATACAGCGGGCGTATTCATGGGATAAGTTGAACTTTTTTCTCACAACTTTGAACTTATGATTGATTTTCATGGTTTCATTACGAGTGCATTGAAGACTCGCCTTTGAGTTGTGAGGAGAACAGTTTTCTTGAATTTTCGCGTCATTCGGTATACATATACTGAATGGCGCAATATTATTCGCGCGATCATTTCGATGAAAGCACTAACCGACAGAAACTTTCAAGAGCCAATTCAAATTCTTCGCCTCGGGGGAAATCTGACCTAAATTGCCCCAATAATTCTGGAGGTAACTATTTGATTGAACTGAAATTTAGCATAATGGGGGTTTTTCCTTCAAACGATAATGCAGTAATTTTCATGAAAAACCTTCAGAACATCACATTTCAAACATATAATTTCAATATTATATTTTAAAAATGTTTGATCACCTAAAACTGAAATACAAACATGGGGATTTGCATTTAAAGGGATTTGTCATGAGTGCACGATATGGCAACGTCGAATTCAGCTTTCTCGGAAAGAAAAGGACGTCGAATTTTTTACTTTGCTTAGGAAAACAGAGATAACTATACTTCGATCTGGTTTGAGTAGAAAACAACAACCAAGGAATAGAAAAAGAAGAGCATACTGTCATATTACTGACAAATCGCAAACGGAAATTATTTGGTTATACTGACAACAACACGTGTGTACCACAGAATAGGAATAAATATTTCATTATTCTATAGCAGAAAATTCTATTCTACTGAACACAGTTGTCACTTCGTGCATGCCTGACAAATGCCAAACCCCTATTTTGAAACCTGATTTTGAATACTTTCTGAAGGTAATTTGGAAAAATGATGAATCAAACCCATAATAATTATGTTAAAATTTGCATTTCCAATAATAACCCCAATTGAGGAAAAACCCCCATTTTGTCAAAAATACTCCCCAAGGTGTGTGCTTAACTGATGTTTAATTGAGAAAAATCCAAAGACACGATCTTCACGAAGTTCTGCACAACGTACCGTGTTGACATTACCTAGAAATTACGACGTTTCAGTTGGATCTGATTATAACTTCTTGGGATATAGGGAAAACAACCCAAAAATTTCAAATGGCTATAGCTCCGAAACCGTTAGGCTGATCTTACCAATGAACGTTTTAACCGATATTCAGGCATCAAACCTACGATCATGAAAATTTCAAGTCAGTGGGTACAACCTCTAGTCTTCTTCTTCTATTAACTTCAAGCTTAGTCAAACAAGTACAAATTTCAAACGTAAGCATTCCAACTGGCTGGAACGCCAGCTGGTTTGTCATCTGGCTCCGTGTAAACGCACCAAAACTCTGTTTCCATCGCAGACGACGATGAGGTTTCCATAGCTGTACTGATGAAGTATTCATGACCTAGATTCATCTTAAAATTTGCATTGATGTAAAGGAACAAGATTCATAGAACATATCAGTGTCGACACTTTCCCACTATTACCCACTAAAATTTTGGGTCCAAATCGCGGTCCTAGATGTGTCAAATATTGTCCTACTTGGCTCTGTTAACGATGAGGGCGCTAAGGTCGCTTTGCCGAGTTTATACAATTAATTCCGCCGAATAAAATGATTTGAGCTATAATCTGATTCATCTGATGAAACTATTTCCCAAACTATTAATCAGGTATTTGAAATTATGGATTCTTACTGGTATATAAGAGGAGTTTATCAAAAAATGCGGAACATCTACTCATTAATAATATGACATATGTATAAGGGAATAAGGGGCATTATTGTTAGAACACTTTCATGGATGGATACAAGAAGTCATTTTGAAGACAAAACAACGGTGAAAACGGAACGGGAGATTGATTATACTCATGGATTTTATTGGATATAGTTTGGATTTCCCTTCATAAAATATGGTTTATAAATTTTGTATGTACCTATTAATAAATAGTCAATTTTAAATTTGTGAATTTTATTACATACAAATATTTCGAGGAAATGTTCATGTTCATTATTATTGAAATTGAAATATGAATTTTCACTTTGCTGTTCAGGTTCAAACGAATTTATCAGAAGAATTTCAAACCAGACAAATCAATGGTAATATCTATCGTTCCAAATGTTTTCTTGAGGTATTTTTGAAAAAGTATCGCTGATCAAGTGCGCGTAGTTCCATTCAATTTTATCTATTATATAGAAAGAATAAAATTCCGGGGGCCATTGGCTGGGCTGTTGCCAATAAGTGAGCATTGGCCTCTAAAAGATCAATTAGATATACCATTTTGTAGGGGGATAACAATGAACAATATTGACCTAAAGTTGCGTTTTTTTAGGATACAAAATAAGTTTTTAAATCAGGACCGAACAAATACCATTCGAAGCCATGAAGAAGGAAAATCACGGAACTACGGAAGCCTTGATAATTTGTCAACTCTATGGCAAGTAAACTTTCGGATTAATTTCGTTCGGTCCTGAAACAAACACATAGTTTTGTCTTCAGAAAAATGCAACTTTTGGGTAATTTACCTCCTGCAAAATTGTCTTCTTCATTGCCTTTTTCTACATAAATCTAGCATTTATGAACCACCATGTAAAATTTCAACTTGAATCAAACAATTCATAAAACATGTGCATGAACTATCTCGGACTATACTGGCCACAGGGCAGGGCAGTATTTCAATTACTTGTAATTGAAATACGTATTTTGTATTTGTATTTCAATTACTACTTGAAAATGTATTTTGTAATTATTGGTATTATATAAATATATATATATATATATATATATATATATTCTTTTGAGATGAGCATTACATTTTTTTTTATCAAACAATTTGTGTCATAAAAGTATTAGCAGAGGAAATATAACGGGGTACCATACATTTTTACGTATGATACAAGAGCACAGATAAAAACCTCAGGAAAAACTCTGTCTCCCCGTATAAGTGTAATGAAATTGTTGTTTTTTATTGAAGGGCTTCTTTTTCATCGACAAAATTTCCTCCTTCCTATGCGATGCAGGTTGAAATCTTGGAAACATACCTGAAAACAAAAAAAGGAGACGAAAAAACTAATATGAACTAGTAAATGATTTAGTACTCATTAAATTAATTTGAAGTTCGCAATCCATCTCAAAAAAGAATCAGACACCGACTGAATTGCCTCGAAACCATCGTCAAATTTATATATTGGACAAGTATTTACTAAATGTTCTATTGTTTCCTCTTCTTCTCCGCACTCGCACCTTGGACTTTCGACCGAATTCCATTTGAAGGGGAAACTATTACAGCGACCATGACCGGTTCTAAGTCGATTCAAAATGCACCAAATTTTCCTAGGAAGATTGAAACCATGAACTTTTTCTGAAGGATCGCTGATCAAACCTTTGTTAAAAACATTACACGAATTCCATTCCGAACGCCAAATTTCTTTGTCACTTTTATTGGTGTGAAGAAAATCGTTGATCCATAAGGGTTTACGAGATTTCAATCTAGCAATTTTAGAATCCGGAATATAAGACATGATTGGGAAAGGAACGATGTTTATCCCAAGACTTTTTTTTTTACACGGTGGCTCGGAGCATCCCAATGCTTTTTTTGGTATTTCAAATACCTGACGCTGAAGTAATTTGTATTTTGTAATTCGATACTTTTTCTTCGAAATACTTTCGAACAAATACATTTAGTGCTCTACAGAAAATAGTCCCTGAACCTTCCTTCAGATGGCGCTATGTTCATCTGCTTGGTCTAGTTCTTCTGCTAGCAATCATATTTTCGGCAAATGGAAAGGAAGAATATAAGAAATTGAACCTGCGCAATGGTAATTTCCGAAATACTTGTAATAGGGACAGGTTAACTCTTAAACTGTATTTTTTATTTGAACTTCTCGTTAGGTTTGTTGTCTGTTCTTAAACGGTTATTTTCATTAAACTTGTTTGAGTTCTGTGTATTTGACGAATTTATTAGTAAGAATTTAAACATGGATGATCAAATTCCTTCCTCGGTCCCGGACGACGGCAGCGATGGAGACGGAGTGAATGCGAGGACGTATCCGCTAATCTTAAGTGAAAAGAATTTCACACTGGTCATTAGCGATAATAGTACCAACAAATCCAACAATGATAATGACTAGACATCGGATTATATGCATTAACAAACTGGCAAAATATGCATGCAAACGTGCACTAAAAAAAGGTGAAATATGCACATAATATGCACTATAAAAATATCAATTTCCATTATGTCTCCGATTGATTTTCAGTCATCAATCAATTATAATTTTGTGACTATACAAAATAAGACATTTTACGAGCTTGTTCTAGGACACAGCGCGTTATCGTTACGTCACAATGTCTGTAATTTTCGACTGTCATAGATTTCTCCAGTGTGAAGATTTTTAATCATTTCGTGAAGTTTAAGGACTTTTACTTTCATATGATGCAATTTTCGAGTTTTGAGCTGAAATCGGTCTCAAACGACCAGGTTGGACAAAGATGAATAATCCGTGATCGAATTGGATTCTGTCCGGTTATGTTTCGATCCTAAATATCTCGGTTGAGTTCGTTAATGGGCCAAATCTGCCAAATGATTCTTGTGTTACAGCCATTTGAAATATTGATTTTTCAATAACTCGAAAAATATTCATCTGGTTGAAATGAAACTTGGAACATTAATAGTGCCAATGATAAGAATTATCCTTGGAAAAATTTTAATTCATTTTTCCCTTTAAATTTTCATATTTCATTTAATTTACAATGAAATTTCCAAGTCGCCATTTCGCAATGTGAACAATCGCGTAGAAGCTGCTGACCTCACGTCAGTGCTTTTCTAGATTTTTTAGGTATACTAAAAAAACTGGTTACGTATGTCTGTTAATATCAACTCATAGGCCGAAAACGATTCCGCTACGACCATTAACGTAAAGAGATGGAACTAGAATTTTGCGCCATTTCTGAAGGTTTTCCTTGTGGCGTTGACATATACTCCTATCTTCTTAAATGCTGCGAGCTTCGTGTTTTTAAATTTGTCATGGATCATTTCTGACAGGACATTTTTCTGGCTATTCATGCCTTAGAGGCAAATTACAAAAACGATTAATCATTGCCTGAGAATAGCAGTAGTAGTAGTGAGGAAGAAGACGTATTTATTGTTTTTGCGAACAGGGACAGTGATCGACCACATACTTCCAAAATGGAGTTTGGAGTTAGAGTTAGTCAGCTTCCAAAAACGATAAAAGCAAAGGGCTTACCATCCTTGAACACTATCCTAATATAAAAAATTTGTTCATACAATATAAAACAAATTTGTGCTCATCAGGGCCTGACGAATGATTGTTTTCTTTAGCCGGTTTTATTCATTCCCCCAACAAGGGGCTGTTTGTCTGATACAACATTCAAAAATCTTGGGTTCCTTTCTGAGAGGAAATTCTTCATTTAGCGATTAATTTGCTGAGCTGAATAAGTTGTAGTCTTTTTACATTTTACGTAACACCTGAATGTATTTTGTAATTTGTATTTCAAATAAAATAGTTAGAATACTGTATTTTGTATTTCATATTTCAAATATCCTACTTGAAAATATTTAGTATTTTATATTTCAAATACCTGTGAGAAAGTATTTTGTAATTTGTATTTCAACTAAGCCAAGCTTGTATTTTGCCCAGCCCTGACTGGCCATATTTTAATAACAAGTGCATTGAATTGATTGAAATACATCATAGATCGAAAGTCTAGGATGTCATTTAAAAACGATCGAGATTTCAAAGGTGTTGTCAAAATTTGAATGTGAATTTTGATCATCATTGAAACTGAAACAAAATGAATCAAATTAAAAGTAAACTTTTCAGCTGCAAATCTGCATTATCTGGTATACTGAAACACCCTCCCAACCGATTGAATAACTTTTTTAGGAGTATCTCCCGAGCGCAGGTGCAATCAGCCATACCTTCACCTGCAGACATTGCAACTGAGGCTTGCTCAGTACGGTCGCATAAAGGATTGGTTCTCGGTCTTTACACTAATCCAGAAGATGAGATGGACGTGGGTACATTGACGCAAACAGGACAAAGGTTCAATAGTTATGTAAACAATAGAATAATGGAACTTCTTCACTTCACTGGCCCGCCACCAGCAATAGGAAAAGTTCGGATATTTTATGACGTAGACAAATCTTACGATGCTGTTGCTATTGTGGGTATGGGCCGACAGTGTTTGGGTTATGATGTGTACGAGCAGAGGGATGAGAGTAAAGAAGCCATAAGGATGGCTGCAGCAGCTGGATGCCAGGCATTACAGGAACTTCATATGAGGAAAATTTGTGTAGATAGTTTTGGTCATTCGGAGTCTGCTGCAGAAGGGGCCGCTCTAGGTGAATCCATTTGACTATTTTATTTCATAGGGACAAAGGATTATTGCAATATCGACTTCTACAATGAAGTCTTCGTAAGAAGTGCCTCTAGATGGTTTTCCAAATTTTTCGTGAACAAGCCGGTTATGCCATTGTTGAAATCGCTAAAATTTGTGTTTTACTTGATAACTTGAAAAGAAGCTTGGATACATGTCATCTTGTACTTTTTCCTAGCTGCTATTTCAGTTTTGGCCATCCTGTACTCGGTGGGCGAAATTGGTGATAAGTGTGATAACTATCCTGAAGCTAAGAGCAAAACAATACCTCGAAGATAACGGGGTGACTTCTGGTGGCCAGACTTCATTTTTCCAAAAAAAATTTCGGTGCAAATGGTTAAAAAAAATCGTAGGAATGCGCAATGTTGTCACTTTTTTAAATTCAAGAATTTTCGATAAAATAAAACTGAAATGGAGTGAAAATGGAAAAATAACTAACATTGCGCATTTCTCGCTAAAGAAATAAGTACATCCCCAAAAAAAAAATTCCAAAAAATACTCACTGAAGTATGCAGGACGACACTCCATTTTCTCCAATTAACGTCGAATTTTGTCCAAATTCTAATATTTCACGCGCCTATAGGCAACGTTTAATCATGCAGACCAGGTCTAGCGGCCAGACCTTGAGATATAAGTTGTGTTACGATATTCCCAATCAGTACTGGCCAGTATCAGTAATTTCGATACGCTTCGTACTGATAGGAAGAATTACCAAAGCAGTGCCAGTAGAATCGACTGTCAAAATTTACTGACAAGTACTGGCCAGGAATATCGGAACTCAACGTAAATCGATTTCAAGCGATGGACCAAAATCTCCGGTTACAGTTACGGTTATCCACATTGACAGATAATCCTTTGCCTATATTTCAGTTCGGATAACCGCAACTATATCCAGAGCTTTTGGTCCATCGCTTGAAATCGACTTATAAGCGAGGTTTAATGACATTTAAATGTAGCTGTGTTGCCTAGCTGTGAATTACTACCACGTGGTATTGTTTCCTCCTATGCTTCACCCTTTCAGATAGAGGAAAATGAATGTCACATTGCGTTTATCTTTTTTCGAGAAACTCATAATGCCATCAACAGCATTCTTCTGTTTTCGAGATATAACTAGAACCGAAAATTAACATTCATGCAATTCAAACTTTGTTCATTATCTCCGTTCGTGTTTGTGATACGAGGTTGAAAAAGCAACATAATAGCATTGTATATAAATACAATGATAATAGTGATACTTTTTGATGGAAATCCAGTGACATATTAATATTCTTTCCTTGCTGAGCTATAACATAAAATTGTGATTTGGACCCCAATTAAGAGGGCCCACTTGGTGAATGGTTTACATCCACCCAGTAATTCCGTAGATATACCCATTCAAAATACGGATTCGATCAAATTGAAATCTAATACTTGATTTAAAAATGACAGCTTGAAGATCATGCAGCTATTTGACGATAAGAAAATTGCAGATTATAAAATATTTGAAATCATTTTTTTTCTCAAATTATTCCAATGACACAATAAAAGCGAAACAAGGCACTAAGTTGTGCAAGATGCATTTTTCAACTAGTTTCCAAGTTTCATCATGGAAGTGTTTTTTAAGTTATTCCGAAAATAACGATTATATCGGGGTAAAACCATGAAATTTGACATATTTTTCCCAATATCTCCAGGAATAAAGGATCGGATCAAACTAGAACCTGTTAAAAAGTTTCCGAATAAAATAATTCTTCAAGAAAATTTCGATTTTGTTATTTACCTACTACAGCTACGTAAGCGTATAGCAGTGAATAAAGAGATCATCTCAATACAATGTTATTAGTGATACTGAAAAATATTGAAAATCTATCAACTAACATATTAAATGTGTTAATTGACAAATTAAATCTGCAATTCACAGGTGAAATCTGTAAACTTACAAACATCCTAACTGACAAAGAAACTGCAACACCCAGAAGGAGCTGCTCAAATTTAAATTATTTTTTGGTAAAACATAGATAGTGTGAATAGAGTATGGAATGTTTTTTCTTATGTGCTAGTCAAGCATTGTTATACCGAGTCAGTACCTGGATGGACGATCGTCCCATAAGTCGCTTCAAAAAAGTTCAAACTAACTCTACTGGCAACATGAGGTCGAGCATTATATTGCTGAAATATTGGATTCTCGAGCCGGTTAAGGTAAGGGAGAAATATGGCTCCACTATAATTTAAAATAACGCAACGCTGTCATGTTACCTCGAATGGAGACTAAAGGTCATCTACTTGCATGTGCAATAGCACCCCATACCATAAAGCCTACTCTCCGGTGTACATGACGCTGAACATCAAAATTAGTGTCATGTCTTTCTCCCCGACGTCGTCTAACCCTTCTTCGGCCATCATGTGCACCCAAGGAGAATCGAGATTCAGCAGAAAAAACGACCCGATGCCATTCCACATTCCAATGTTGTCGTTCTCTGCACCACTGTAATCGTTGCCTGCGATGCTCAACCGTGTAACAGGTAACACATAATGGGGTCGATAATGCTGCAGTCCAAAAGACCTTATACGGCGGTAAACGTTCGGACAGTTACATCATAGCCTTGTTCTCCTAACCACTCATCAGCCAAAGACCGAGTTGTCGCAAATCGGTCTCTAATGGCCATAAGTCTTAGTTATCGATGTTGAACTTCATTTGTGCCCCTTCGACGTCCAGTTCCTACTGTTCTTCGATTTGGGGCACTAACAAACCACGCTTGACAACATCTCATAACAGTGGTTGGATTTCTGTTCGTACGGTTAGCGATTTCTCGAAATGACAACCCCGCCTTCCGTAGACCAATAATTCGACCTCTTTCAAATTCACTTAGCTGGCAATAAATTCCGCGTACACGTACTCTAGGCATTTCAACAACAACTGAACAGCGACTTTGGATCTCCTTCGAACAGCTGGTTTGTTGTAAAATTTAAAAAATTTGCAAAAAAACGACTACAATATTTAAGTAACAAAAACTGTTTACCTGAAAAAACCTTCACGATTTTTTTCTCCAAACTTTAATCATTTACTCCTTGTTATACTACACCCAGCTGCTTCTGGGTGTTGCAGTTTCTTTGTCAGTTAGTATATTATTCAATATGTCGATCGATAGATAGGTTTTTATTTTTCGTAGTAGCATTTATGCAGTTTCGTACTCAGCAAGGACATTTTTTGTAAAAAATCAGATTCTCCCTTCGGATATACATGCTTCTGCGCAGCAGAACAGAAGTAAGAGCCCAAAAATGTTCAAATTGAGATGCTATATTGTTAACCTATTAATTCCCTCAAAAAAAAATCAGTAGAATGCACCCTTCGTGAACATGAATTAGTATTCGCGAAACGAGAAATATTGTAATGTTTCAATTTTCCAGTTCCTTTGTAGTTAATCATCATGTTGAGTATTATATTTGTATATCTAATTTTCTCGTAGGTGTATGGCTCTATCAAGAGAAGAAGACAAAACGGAATCAACTCATAATTCCACTCTTGGAACTACATGACGACTGTGATTGGACAGGGTGGCAAATAGGTCTTCAGAAAGCAGCTGCCCAAAACCTGGCAAGGCAGTTAATGGACACTCCAGCAAATCTAATGACACCAACTTCTTTCGCTCAAAACGCAGTGGAAGTCTTGTGTAAATCTGGGGTTAACGTAGAAGTTAAAGTTAGAGGCTGGGCAGAGACCAACAATATGAACGCATTTTTGGCCATATCTTCCGGCTCCTGCGAACCCCCAATTTTCTTGGAAATAAGTTATTATGGCTGCGCCAGAGATGAGCGACCCGTGGTTTTGATCGGTAAAGGAGTGACATATAATAGTGGAGGGTTATGTTTGAGAAATTTGGCCTCCCAGCAGTTGATGAGGGGTGAAATGTCTGGTGCGGCTGTCGTTGTGGCTACTTGCAAGGCTGTAGCTGGTCTTCAACTGCCTATAAATATTCGTGGTCTCATACCTTTGTGCGAAAACATGCCGGGATGTGGAGCCGTAAAACCAGGGGATGTCATCAAATGTAGCAATGGTAAAAGTCTGTTTATCGAAGAAACTAAATGCGCTGGTCGTCTAGCTCTAGTCGATACAGCATTTTATGCCCAAAATTTCTGGCCCAGGTTCATCATGAACATCGGAGCTTTTTCCACATGTTCAAGAAAAAGTTTCGGACAAGCCTGTACCATTGCAAATACTAACTCTGAGGCTCTTTGGGAGTACATGTTTGCAGCCTCAATGCATACCGGAGATCGGGTCTGGAGGATGCCGCTATGGAAACACTTCAATCGGTTGCTAACAGAAAATCATGAATGTGACGTTAAAATAAACGGAAGAGCTAGGGCTACCGACACTCACTACGGTGGGCCTTGCAAAGTTGCTTCTTTCATAGATGCCTTTATGCCGGCTGGTGACTGGATCAACCTAGATACAATGGGAGTAATGTATTCAACTGGAGATGATTTTATATACTTGAGAGAGGGGATGTCAGGACGTCCAACTCGAACAATTATTGAATTTTTGTCCCAAATTGTTTGTCAAAACGCATGTGAATAATATTATCATTATTGTAGGATACTTTCATATCAATGTTAATAAAAATAAAATTATAGTTTAGTATCTACATGGTTTGTACTTCCTTTTTAATCCAAAATCTAAAGTTGTTTGAAATAAAATGATGAAAATATTTAGATACGGATTCCTCTCTGCTTCTATTTAGAAGAAACACTTATCATTTCTTATGTTTTGACTAAGGTGAATAGAACAATGGGGCTTTTATTTTCATTTGATTTCCTACTAAATAATTAGACCAAACTAGGAAAACTAATTTTATTTCATACTCTCGCTACCGACACAAACGCCACCAATCGACCAATCTGAGCGCATGACACTATAAATAAAAATGGTAATTCGGCAATCATTTTGAATTTATTTATGTTTTCTCAGATTATTATTTACTTATTGATAAGTGCGTGAAAGATTCTTGTGTTAGCTTCGAAGGATTGTGTAGATCCTCAGGTACTTTTAAATGGGTCCCTCTTGTATTTTGTTTGAACAGTGCATGTATTATATATGGAAATTATTGTTCGAATGAAGAATGGACCCTTTTCATAGAAGGTATAAACTTCATGCTACTGGGACGCATATCATTATTTTCATAATTGTCTTTCAATCATCCATAAACTTCCCGCCGCTTTACCACATTCCTTTGTATAGGTATGTGTGCAATCTGGAAAAATATGAATATATTTGAACAAGCTATCAAATGATATCGACATATCATTAGATTCTGTAAAATAATTTCACATTGCTCACCTAATCATTTCACTCCCCGCTTACCATAATCATTGCTTGAGGAACAATCCTATAAAATATGAAAACATCGAATGATAGTGTATTAGCCAAAAATTGCAATTTATATTAAATTCTTAGAATATATTCCAGCGAAAGTTATACCAAACATAATATGGTAGAAAACTATTCATCAAGATATTTTTACCTTATATCTTGTCTGATGTCAATTCAGTTCTGACCGGTCGTAATTACAGGGACTAAATTAATATAGTGATTGTAGTCGTAATTTCCAAATAGCGCCAACATTAGTGGAAAAAACGAATTCTAGCGAATTTCTCAACGTCGGCGAAACAAATGAGCATCTTTGAATTTACCTCATCTTCTATGCACCTTAGTTTTGACTTTTTTTAATGTAACTCTATAACTGCCACGGTGGTGCAGTTGGTTGATAGCCTGCTTGTAAAACCGGGGTACTGGGTTCGAATCCCGGCAAGGTTATGGATGTTGTGTTAAGTTTGTGGTGTAGGTACATGTTTGTGTGTCTATGAATAAAAAGTCTCTAGTAGTATGAATCAGAATGAATGTCAATGTATAAATGTAAAATTGAAAGCTTGTCTGAATTGGGAACTTCTGCGAAGATGCCAGCGCTCTAACGGATAAATTTGGAACCTGTCCAAGCTAGTAGTAGTAGTTTTATGTAAACAATATTTAATGAAATTATTATAATTTTGAGTAAGATTTTTTGAGAAGGGACTTTTCTTTTGGATGACGTTATAAAGTCGTGCTTCAAATCGTTCCTGGAGGATAATTTAGATGTTATTTTAGTGTCTGTTGCTTGGGGGATCAAAATGAACCAATATCTATATAAGTTTACTCGAATTCCTGGAAAAATTGGCACCTCAATAAATAATTCAAGGACTCTTATCAATGTGAGGAAGTACTGAATGACAGCCATATTATGTGGTTAATCTAGAGTCGGTCTAAATGATATGACTCGTTCTCTTTGTTTACAAACGAGCGAATCAATAAAATGAAGACAGCTTTTCTACTTTAGTTTTTTTGCATCGTATTTCGAAAGAAAGGAAAGGAAACAGATAGACATATAATTGATTTTATTTTCATATCACAGCAGCTCAAGATAAACATACAAAATATATGTCACTGCTGCTTCAACCTATACCTATATAGAAATGAAAAATATCGATGTATTTATATGGAATTACTTCAGCTATTATCAACTATAACAGTATATTTAGTTTTTGTTAGATTTTCAACCAGACCACTCTCTTTGAATATGATTTTGTGTAGCATGTGAAGTCGGTAGCTGCAATACTGCTTTTTATAGTTTCTCTGCAGGATCAGCATTTTTCATCAAAATTCCTTTATTTTCATTTACACCTAAAATATCTGGGCATGAATTTGTTTCGAAATGACTACATTGTAATTTACCTTTATGAAAATAAATATCTTCAGAGAAATGCAGTGCACATATTCTCATGTATTTCGAGACCTGTTTTCATATTTCAAAATCAAGGCTTTTCTTTTATCATTGAGTTCCCTGCCAAATGCTGTTTCCAAATTAACTTTAGTTTCATTTGGCTTTGGAAAAAATGAAAACTTGAGGCAGTAGATGATCCTTTCTTCTTTGACCATGAATATCATTGAGTTGAGGCACACAACAATATATAGTCATTTCGGGAGGATGGCATTTCGAATTAATACAATCGAAAATTTTAATCGGAAAGAAAGGAATCGATTGATGAATATTACAAACACTTTCGGTATACCAAACTTTCAACTCTGAGAACAACACAAAAGCTCAAAAATGAACTCTGAAAGTAAGCAAAACACGTTGGAATAACGGGCACGTCGAAAAACTACTAGCACAGATGGTCTGTGCTACTAGCTTGGAAGTCTTCGAATTTCTCTCGCCAGAGGGCGTATCGCTTAGCAGTAGTTGCGAATGGCCGAGGAGTAGGGAATGAATATAACTCTGTGAACATGAACTGTGCATAACCTCAAAACTTTTTGGAAAAATCTGAGGAGTTCTCTTAAATTGCGTGAAGAAATAAACTGTTTATTCGAAAAAAGAATTAATAAGCGAATCAATAATATTAGGAGCATGTTCTCGAGGACTTGTTTCACATCTCACTTCAGAGACTATACAAGGTCAATTCAAAATAATAGAGTAAGATGAGCGATATCCCCCTGATCCGAACCATTTCAATACTTCATTTTTCAGAATATCCTTCAACCCCGTAAATTAAGATTTTCTACGACTTTAATAATAAGGTCTGATAAGTATGACACTAAAAGCTATTTGAAGGTAATTATAGAAGCTCATCATATCTGATAATTCAGATCGATTTTTATTGATTATAGGTAATCAGGAACGACGGCCTCCTAGCAAAATCGGCAACATTGAGGAAAATCAAACATATTTTTTCGAAAACAAATATTGGTAGTTTGGGTGCTGCTAGTTTAATCCTTGATTTAGACAAAAATGTTTCGCAGGAGGCTGCAGAAAAAAGTACAATAATATCAAATGCAGCCGAGCAATCAGCATCTAGAATATTAGATTCAACATCAGTTGTTACAAATGTTGAAGATTCAACCCAGTTATCTGGTGTCCTTTCTGACATCAATAGTACTTCTCCAGTTAAAACAGAAACTGTTGCAGAAGCTACAGTTGTTTCATCCCAAGCTAACACAGAAAATGCCCCTCCAATAATTAGTGACAGTCCTCCTATTGATCCCATTCCTGAACCACCTCCCATTCCCGATTTTATTTCAGTCCAGGAAATAGTTGAGCAGTTGAATGCATTGGGACAACCAACTTTTGCGTCTATGGGACTTGGAGGATGGACCCCTGTTGGACTTATTCAGAATTGTTTTGAATTCCTCAATGTTTCAATGGGTGTACCATGGTGGGGTGCTATCGCTTTAGGTATACATACCTGATGAATAATTATTTGTAGACATTATAATTATATATTCATAGGTACTGTGGTAATTAGGATTGCCATGTTCCCACTGGTAATAATATCACAGAGAAATGCAGCGAAAATGAATAATAACCTACCTGGTCTACAAGCTATTCAACTCAAATTGACAGAAGCTCGGCAGTGTGGTAATCAACTTGAAGCTGCAAAATATTCTCAAGAAATGATGATCTTTATGAAAGATAAACAGCTGAACCCTTTGAAGAATGTACTTGTTCCTCTTGTACAGGTGGGTACATTGAGAGAAATACTTATATACATAATAGCTATGTTCGCGGATCCGATTCTGAACCAGTTCTATACCGAAGGCATGCGTACTTTGAAGAAGAGGGTTCGTGCGTTTTCATCGATTCTGTACCACCAAGTCAATCCCGAACCGATCCTAGCAGTTCCTGCACTGTTGGAAGAACTAGTGGTTCTAGATTGGTTTTATTCAAACATAACCTAGTTTGGGCGACAAATCAGTAAATATCGGCTTATATACCTAATCATTTAAACAAGCAATTCTTGTACATATATTTACAATAATTATTACTTGAGGGTAAAATATATAGGTTATATTTTGCTCATCTTGAAATTGGTTGTCACGATTTGGATGGAATTTTGTATTTTTCGTGAAAACGCAATTTTAGACAAAAATATATCGATAACAGTTCCAAGGCGCATGTGGATCCTTATGTTCAGACAGAGTATTGTATTTCAAGTTAGTTATAGTTTTATTTTACTTAGCTTTTCCCAAGGGATGTTTTGAATCTCGATCGTAAAAATGATCAACATTAAAGAATTACTGCAAATTGTTGAAATGCCTAAAAGTAAAGGAAAGTTTGAAGAAGTTGTGCCTTGTGCCTAACTCACGTTTCTAAGGATTCTACTTCGGTTCCGTAAACGTTCCTGCTGAAAGGAATTCGGAATTGGTTCAGAACTAGACTTCGCACTGTGACTATTCTGGGTGGGTAGGGAGTTGGTTCAGAATTAGTTTGTCATCCGACCCGCGAACATCGCTATTATATAGTTATGTGTTTGATTTCTTTATGTGAATTTTTATACAGGTTCCTGCAATAGTGCGTTAGGCTTCCATAGCTGCCAAACCAGACGATTTAGGAATTCAGTTGGACAGCATTCCCTTTGTAATTTCAATTCTGCATCTCAGGAAATCATTTTTTGATATACAGGGTGTTCCCAAATAAAATTATTCAACAAACGAGTGATTTTTCAAATGGAACACCTCTTATATTTTTGCATATTTTCAATGCTCTTCAATACCTCTACCATGATGCAAAATACTAGGGATATTTTTCCAATAGTACGGATCTTAATCAGAAAAAACTGCAAAATTTCGACGAAACAGTAGTTTGGTAAAAGCCCTTTACCGATTTCCGGAAGCGATAGAAACATGAATTTGATCAGAATTTCTTTTGACTCAAGAATTTGCCTAGTCAGCGTTCCTAAATGATCAACCTCTTTTATACAGGGTGTCCGTTATCAATGTCCAAATATGAAGAATTCCAAATTGTTTTTTCTCGATTTTTTCAAATGTACCATCCTTTATATTTTTTCATGATGATGTACACAGTTTAAAACTTTACATTTTTTCAGAAGTAACCAAAGGGCTATTTTCACACCTACGTCCAGCAGGCATCAGCATGGCTGGAGTAATGCTTCGGAAAGCAGTCACAATCCTCTCTCGCATATTGGAAGCTGTTGTTGAAACATACACGATTCCCTTTACGTATACCCACAAAAAAAAATTATTTTGGTGAGATCCGGTGATCTAGCAGGCCATCTTGTCGCCCCTACCAATCCATCTATTTGGAAACTGTTGGTCCAGTTAATCCCTCACAGGATGAGAATAATGAGCGGATGCTCCATCTTGCTGGAATCATATTTCATTTCGTATTTCCGTAGTTAACAATGCTAAGATTCCGGGAAGAATGTTCTGAATGAAATTCAAATATGCAGTTCCATCTAAATTTCCTTCGAAAAAATGAGGGCCTATCACATAATTGCCGATAACTGCTCCCCAGACATTCAATGACCACCTGTGTTGATTGTCTATTTCCCTCATAATTCTTGGATTTTCTACAGGGTGATAATGAAAATTGTGCCTATTGACAGCTTGGGGATTAGGGAAGGTTGCTTCATCACTGAATAAAACAAATTCAAAAAATGTAGGGTTCTGTTCAATTTGAAAACTTGCCCAGTTACAGAAATTCAGAAAGTTTTCAAAATCGCTATCGGTAAGCGCCTGGTGCATCTGAATGTGGTAGGCATGATACTTATTCTTTTTGAGGACTGTACGCTACTTATTCTACAGGCTACACCAAGCTCCTTTTGGCTTGTGTGTGGATTTTCAGTTACATGCAGTAAAGCCTCAAGCTCCTTGTCTTCGTTATTGGCCGATTTTATCCTCTCTTTTTTTTCATACTTGACATCTCCTATCTACAAACCTGTTTAAAAGCCTCCGAAAACTCGACTCATGTGGATGTCTTCTTTCGGGATATTCGACAGCATAGGATCTACTGGCTAATAAACAGTTTCTGTGGCACTGCCCCAACATGAAAATCATACCAACCATTTCATCTTTACCAAAATTCATTTCAATTTATTGTATTCGAAAATAACTTTGAGCTCTGAATAACAATATTTTGATCAATAATAATAATCGATGTACTTGATAACAGTTTATGTAGCACTGCTCCGACATGAAAATCATATGAACCATTTCATGAATAATAATTTTTTTGGATGCCGATAAACTCTGTAATCCTTAGAAAACACAAGTTACCAATAATACCTATGTATGTGATACTTATTCGGACAAACATTATCATTTTCATGTTGAACTTCAAGGATTATGATTTTGGAAGGGTTTTAAAGTTTTTCGAAAATTGGTCATTCAGTTTGGTTTCATTGTGTGACTCGTTTAAAATATCCGTTAATTATTTTATTATGTTCATTATTCCTGAAATTTTTGGTTGAAATGTCATTTTTCGTGTCTGCTGGACACAGGAATAAAAATAATCCTAAGGTTACTTCTGAAAAAATGTAAGGTTTTAAATTGTGTACATCATCATGGAAAAAATACAGGGTGTTACATTTGAAAAAATCAAGAAAAAACAATTTGAAATTCTTCATATTTGGACATTGATAACGGATACCCCTGTATAAAAGAGGTTGATCATTTAGGAACGATGACTAGGCAAATTTTTAAGTTAAAAGAAATTCTGATCCAAATTCATATTTCTATCGCTTCTGGAAATCGGTAGAGGGCTTTCACCGAACTACTGTTTCGTAGAAATTTTACAGTTTTTTCTGAATAAGTTCCGTGCCGTTGGAAAAATATCCCTAATATTTTGCGTCATGATAGAGGTATTGAAGAGCATTCAAAATATGCGAAAATATAAGGAGTGTTCCATTTAAAAAGTCAGTCGTTTGTTGAATAATTTTATTTGGGAACACCCTGTATATTAGAAATTAATTTCCTGAGATGCAGAATTGAAAGTACAAAGGGAATGCTTTTCAACTAAATTTCTAAAACGTCTGGTTTGGCAGCTAAGGAAGCTTAACGCACTATTGCAGGACCCTGTATATAGTTTTCTTATCAAATTAGACCTCTGCTGTATCTATTTTTCTTACTGTTTCAGATGCCAGTATTTATTTCTTTCTTCATGTCATTGAGACAAATGGCAAATGTACCTGTTGATAGTTTAAAAACAGGTGGTATGTTGTGGTTCACTGATCTGACTTTACCTGACCAATACTTTTTGTTACCAATAATTACTAGTGCAACTTTATGGGCAACTATAGAGGTGAGTGAAACAATAAATTCAAATTATTAAAGATCGTCAAATATTCGTTTACTTTTTTCCCCTCTCGCATGGGCATTATCTTTTGATTTTAGCAAAATTACCATTGATTTTTTTTTGCCAATTAATTAAGTTGTGACCTATACTAGTAGTTATCATTTTCTGAAGTATATTTTTGTTTCAGTTAGGCGCTGACACTGCAAAATTGTCCTCTCAAAATATGCAGATGATGAAATATGTATTCAGAGCTTTACCTGTGATTGTTTTTCCCTTCACTATCAACTTTCCTGGTGCAATTTTAGTGTATTGGGCTTCTTCCAACTTCGTTTCCCTAGCTCAAGTTGGTTTCTTGAAGATTCCCAAAGTTCGGGAATACTTCAAAATTGATAAAGCTGTGAAAATTGATCCAACCAGTCTTCCAATAAAGCCAAAAGGGTTCAAAGAAGGTCTCAGAGAGTGTAAGTTTGGTTTCCAAGTCATAATAAGAAATACAAGATAAGCAATTTAAATATATTCACGTTATTTGAAATCAAAGATGTCTGAAAAGTTCTTCACCCTCGCTAAAGCACCCATTGGACTTGAAATGATAAACCCCTTATTTCGAGAAATGAGGTATAATATTTTTTATTTAGAGGGTTGTACATTTAAAGACTTTTGGAAACAAATTTCGATAGTACTGTCCTTATTTTCCAATGAAACAAAAAATACCACTTTGAAAGTGCCAAATATTGGACAATGGAATTATAAAGACTGAAAAATCTTTTTGTACCAATCTTAATATAACGTTCTTTCAGCTTGGAGTAACATGAAAATTGCAAAAGAGTTGGAGGAGAGAAGGAGACTTGATGAACTTCAATTCAGAAGAGCTGGAAAGGGACCCATTGTGAAAACGTTTAAATATGATCCAACAAAACAGACGAATCCTAGCAGTTCAGCTCCTATTAGTGCTAAGAAAAGATGAATATACTTTAGTTTTGTAAATATGTTATTAAAATAAAGAACTTTAAAACCATTTTCTTTACTCAGTTTTAATGCAAAACACGTAGATTCATTCATATGAAAAACATATTGAATGTTACTATGAATAAGCCTAAAAGAACTCAAGTTTAATTTGAAAATAAGTACTTACAAATATCAGTCAACAACCAAATTTGGAACAGAAAGGTTGCAAAAGGTTAAGGTGAAAGATTAAACTAATTATCTGAGAGGTGGCAGTAAGTTTACTGATATTATAGAGAAAGGTATTTTAAACTTGGAAACAATTTTAATTGCTACCTGCAATTCCTCCAAATTATAATTATTCAAATGCCTTACTGATAATGTTATGCAACCCTTGATCCTAAATATTGGTCTACAGACTTGTTAAAATCAACTATTTCACTTTTTAACCTTTCTTTCTTGGTATGCAATCATTTATAACACTTATAAGATGGGTGTTTTCTAAGGCTGCCGCAACCCTTTCCTTATCTGCTAGTTGTTTGTTGATGGCTTTTTCAGCATTATGCGTTCCTGGGGTTACTTCTACTGTTACTTTAAATCTTGGAGGTAGACATCTTAAGAGTTGCACTCTGATTGACAATCCTATTAATGTTGCCATGCTGCAGTAAGGAATTGTAGGTGTGAAATTAATTTTAACATAATTTTCGTCATTGCTAACATCTACTAAATCTTCTTGGACCACATTTAGATCTTCAAGTGTGACTGGATGTTCTGGATCAATTATATGACGAATGAGCTCTGTGAACATCAGCATAGTTAAGAAGTGAATTTTAATAATTGATTGGTAGGTATACCGAAAACATTTTTATTGTTGAAAACTTCAATTGATTGATGATCTTCAAGGGTTTGATCCGATGTGTTTTCATCACTCTTACAACTACTTTTATCTTTCAAGACAGGATTCGGATTTTGCTGGCAACAGTGATCACTGCCACAACCTAACGATGCCATTTTTATGTTCAGATAATAACTACGATGTCTACGATTGAAGAATGGAGGAACTAAAATGAAAGACTTCCTAATTTGATTACAAAATCTCAACTGTTTTTAGGTTATTAAACTGTCATTAGTGTCATCGACATTGCATGTAATTTTTCTTCTTTTTTTTCAACTTAAGGCGGTTTCGGAAACTTGATCGGATTAACACGGGTAAGTAGGTGCGAGTCCACAACGGAGCACCAAGCACTGACCATGGCACCGACCATCGCAAATGCACGAATTTAACCTATACAAAATATTGATTTGCTTATAAAAAAACAAAATGAATTTTGAAGGTGAAAGCTGAAATTAGTTCTATGGTCAGTACAACGGTCAATATCATGAATCGAGGTTGTTTGCTTTTAAAAACAAGCTGTAAAGTTTTCGCGGTGCGGTGCTTAGTTCGATACTGCGATTTGGTTCGCCGTTGTGGATGCCTACTACCTCGATTCATGATATTGACCGTTGTACTGACCATAGAACTAATTTCAGCTTTCACCTTCAAAATTCATTTTGTTTTTTTATAAGCAAATCAATATTTTGTATAGGTTAAATTCGTGAATTTGCGATGGTCGGTGCCATGGTCAGTGCTTGGTGCTCCGTTGTGGACTCGCACTAACTTACCCGGATCCATAGAACTCTATATTACTACCTGGAAAGGACCCGACCCTTCTTCAACTAAGCTTAAAGCGTGACAAGGGGCAACGAAACAAAGATAGCGCTATGGACGGTAACCTCTCCCTGTCACACCCGTTGAAGTAAATGGTGTTTAACGGCTCAAATTTGGTTTTACTTGGAAATTCAGGTGGTTTGGGTATTACATCATTTAGAAAGAGCAATATTTTTGAAACTGAATATCTATTTTTGTCTGATATGCCATTACTTTCTCTGCCTTCACCGCGTGTGGTTCAAAAAGTGAAGAATTATGTTGGTGTGAGCTGTGCATTGACGATTGACGATAGTTTCATCATCATAAAAATAAATTTAAATAATAGGAACATAGGAAAATACTTCTCCAAAAGCACTGACTTGAAGTCAGGAAAATTTAAGCGGTGGTTAAAATTCATTGCCAATGCGAAATATGACATACTTTTTTCCGATATTCTGGGAAATGTGTGTCGAATCGAGCTGAAATCTCGAACATTGCTGTTCAGATTCGACTTCAAGTTCTGCGCCAAGTTTCATTGAAATCTCATTGCTAGTTTCCGAAAAAAATATTTTTTTAACGATTCTTCATGCAATGAGTTAGCAAGTTTCAATCTGATCGCATCAGTACTTCTTGAGATATAGAGGAAATAAAATAATATATTTGAAATTAATATAACTTCGAAATTGTAAGGTAAATTCTGCCCATTAACGAACTTATTTTGAATTTTTTAAGTCGCTTTAGCTTTTCTCGGTAGTAAGTTATCGTGGCAACGGGCGGCTGAATAGAATTCAATTTGACATTGAACTCTTCATCATGAGTCCAACCTGGTCGCTTGGAACGATTTTCGGCAAAAAAATGCAAATTTACGGAGGATGATAACGCGCTGTTCCCCAGAAAAAGCGCTCACTAAGTTGAAATTTCACTTGAACATGTGCGATCTTCTTCAATCCTGCCTTATTCACGAATTAGTCAGAAAAAAATTCAGGTTCTCCTAATTTGAAACGAAAAATTGAAAATATTTAGAATAAATGCGACAAGTTCCCTTTACTGCAATGAGGAAGAAAGAGATAGATACCCGTCCACTTCGCGGGTTGCATAAGCAACGAATTGGCTTCACTTGTCGCTCAAAACGGGTCCCTTCCAGGTATATAATATAGAGTTCATTGCCCGGATCACTCAAATGACAGATGTTGAATGCTCTATCTGTCATTTGGGTGACCCGGGTAAGTTACCCGCGTTAATCCGATCAAGTTTCCGAAACCGGCTATAGATGAATATAAATAAGGTGAATAGACGACTTCGGTCCAAATTGCCAACCTACAAATTTCTTCCAAATTTACTATCACTGGAAAAGGAACATTTCAGAACAAACTCGACATAATAAGGTTCGCGTTATTTATAAATATCCGTAAAAGATGCCTCGGCTCCTCAAACAAGATAATTCATTCCAAATATAGGTTTTTGTTAAGATCATCTCTGATATTGGCTGAAATTTGAGTTGGGATTCCTGGGGCGCTATTTTCGAGTCATCCGAATCACTTTCGCATGCGAAAGTGAGGTCTAGATTTGGCCAAATGCGACAGTTTGGCAACGTGTTGTTTTTCCTTAGAATTTGTATTTGTAGGCAATCCTCATTACAAGCCCCAAGGTGAAATGACATACAAACGAAAACACAGTGGATACTTATTAATGTTTTTGATGGATTTTACAGTTTGAAGTTGTTTTTATGGGCACTTCTTTTGATTTAATAATTATTTCTGTCCTCTCGCGAACTAATATTAGTGATGGAGTGAATATCTGAAAGTTGATGCACGAAAGACGATGTGGACTGAAGCCTTATTAAACAATGATTGAAGGTAGGATATATATATTGTATTGTACCCAAATTCTATTTGTAATATTTATTATTAGTTCTGTTTTAGGTATCAAATGGATATATGATCACTTGAATGTCTGAAATCAATTACTCAGAGCTTCAGAGGAATTGAATTATGCTGTGAATATACTACATATGAGGTGTCGAATAGTAGTTTCTGCACAAGGTGCAAACGCAGACTTTTAAATGTCTACAATCTTACGAATACTTTGAAGGCTCAAAAACTATTAAAAATGTATATGTACAAAATATAAGTTACAATATCAAAATAAATGAAGCATATACAATATGGAGTGTTTAATTTACAAATTCATGGTTGAAATGATGAGAAGATGATGATCAGAAATCCACTTCAACTAGATTAATTAGTCTCAGTTTGTGCTCATTTGCAGGAGAATTTTAATTTTGTTCAAATTGGGGTTTTTTCAAAAATGAATAAATTTTTTTCGGTTAAAATATAGTTGATCAATATTATACAGGGAATAATTGTTGGAGAAAATTCATAAGAGCACTGCAACAAAATAATATTGTTGAACGTGTTCTATATAAATAATTGATTTTTGGTGGATTGAACTGAAAACTTTGGTGGATTAAACTGAAAACTAATGATTTTCCACCTTCCCTACGCTCACAAAAATTAATTTTCCATATACAAACGCAAATTTCTCCAAAATAGTTTTAAAATGTTTCACCATCAAATATGGGTACATATTAACATCGTATAAATATACAATGATATTAGCATATTGGTTCATGAATTTAGATCCCATAAAGGGTGAAATAACTAGTTTGGAATTATTTTAATATCTCCTCGTTCTCGCTTTTTCTACTTTTAGGAACCCAAGAAAATCCTATGTACATGCACGCCGAAAATGTGAAAAATTAAAATGGTAGTTAATCTTAAATCAAAAAAAGTTTGTTCTGGATCAACTATTCCACCCGGGAAGAAAGTTTTTTTTGAATAAAATTTGAAATTTTTCATTGAGTGTGAAAAAGATACTTTTTGACTGCGGGAAGTGAATAGCTTTTATCTATGGATTAATACACGGTTTTCGAAATAGAGAAAAAAATTGCTACATATTACTAAATATTACATATTAGTGAATCCGCCTGCCTCGACCCATCCGATGCATTTCAGTCACAGATTAGATTACACAGATTTCAGTCGAAAACGAAGCTAAGCTATGCGAAAGTTCATTTACTGGTGCGCGAGTGCATATGAGTCATTTTTGTACCGTGCAAAGTGATCAGCACACCTAAAAAATGAGGCATTTTATCATTTCCCCTCTTTTTTGTGGTCATTTGGCTTTTTTATGTTCAAAAGTTATTTTAGAGTTCAGAATAATAATTGAAACATTCAAAATTATAATAAAAAAGGTGTTTTCGTGAATAAATCTTGCCCAAGCACTCCGTGAATACCATGTTGCCAAACTGTCGCATCGCCGTGAGAGCTCGTAGACGAAATGAATTCGGATGAGCTCGAAAATAGCGCCCCTGATTTCATGTTAATAGTGTCAAGTTTATATAGGATATGCTCCGGTCGATTGGGAACCGTCGATATTGGAATGGATCATTTGCCTTGGCTCAACCGAAATATCAGTCTTTTTCTCAGTAATTTTTTATTTACTCATTCAAATAAGGCAATGTATTGAGTTCTGCGACTTGCTGAGTGAAAGTTGATCCATTATTCTCAATTTGGTTGTATGTGCTACGAAATATTTGAGTGGAAAGAATGGATACCTCTACCATGATGCTTATAGATTTCTCACTCAAGCTGTTCTTCTCGGTTTCTTCGACCTTAAAACCATAATTTTACTCAATTGGTTTTCAATGTATCTACTGTTACAATGTGAAATCATCTAATTTGAATCTTTTAATACCAAATAAGATTACTTTATTCTATTTTTTCACTGTCACTTTGAGAACTCAGACCAAGATGCATAGAATAGAAATATATTACCATTGTTTGAACAAAATGATTTCACTTATTCAATTATCAAGGAATAGAAAATCAAACCGTCTATGTCGCCACCATAGATAAGATATTTGGTCGCCACTCTGGGAATACAGTCATTTATTACGACTGGTCGTCAAGGCAACTTTCATTAATAAACAGAATTACCATTAAAAGTGTCATGCGCTCAGATTGGTACATTGGTGGCGACAGTATGAAATACAACTGGTATCCCCCAGTTTGGTCTGATGATTTAATGGGAAATAATGAAGTAAAAGCACCATTATTCTATTCATCTTAGATCCCTTCAAATTGAAGCATTGTTTAAGAATATTCTCCTCAAACAATGATAAAAGCATGATTGATATCTGCCTCGTTCTTTTTAAATTTTCAACTGGAGTTCATCATAAATTATTCTGGAGAACATTAGTTATTATGTCCCATCTATACGTTGATAGCTTTTGAATAATGTATTGAAGATGTTATATTTGCAGGTTGCGCATAAATGGATAATGAGTTCTTAATGACAAAATCGATTATTTCAGACTTATATATGTGAGATAGGGAAGGGTACTTTCCAGAAAAGATATTAGAAAGTAAGTATAGCAAGAAAACTCTTTAATTTTATTTTCTTATATCATGCGGGCTCGTATCAAGGATCGAAAATTTTCAAACTTTACCTTGACTGCTTTGAAATTTTTTCAACAGCATGGACATTTTTTTTCGACTGTTTTGAGAATGTGCCTCCTCCGTTCAACATTGAGAGGGCATCGGCATCGTCTCCTCTTAGGCCTGAACGATATGTTTTGCAAGAAAATAAACACCGGTTTTTTCAACGTGACGCTATGAAATTTTCACTGGTTGCGTGTTTTCCATAGTACTAAATTTGTAGTACGAAAAACATGCTCGGTCGGTCGTCCGTCTGGCCGATGACACGATAACTGTCGAACAGAGCAAGCTAGCGACTTGAAACTTTCAGGGCAGGTCGCGCATCGGAATGCGGCAGTTTTGTAGAATTGAAACTTGACAGCTAGTTAGTGCATAACGACGCGCAACTTTTGAGGAACTTTTTTTGAGATAGTACTGTTAGTGAATTTTTAAAAATTTTTTCGAAAATATCTTTTTATCGGAAACAATATCGTAAGTATTAAAAAAAAAATTTCATTCCTTGAGCTCCATATTTCACAGCAGTGTACTAAATTTCAGTGTGACAAGATTATAATTTACAGAGATATTGAAAAAAAATCATGTCAAATTTCGTGGTTTCTTTCTCGACTCTATTTTTTCCGGAATATCTCGAGAAATACTGATTCAGTCATAAAGAAACTTGGCAGCTAATTTGTAAATGCTGATATTCAACTTTGTGCAGAATTTCGTGATGATCGTGCTTCTAGAAAATTTTCAGAAAAATATTTTTTATCCAATTATTCAATATTTTGCGATTTTTTGATCATATTATCCTCATGAAATTCTTTATGAACCTTCAAGCTGTTATTTTTAGATTGAGTACTGAAATTCAATTCGATCCAATCTTTACTTTTTGAACTACATATTATGAAAATACAGATTGCCCCGGCTCCTCAAACAAGATAATTCCTTCCAAATATAGGTTTTTGTTAAGATCATCTTCGATTAATTGGTGACCCCCTAATCATATTATCTTCACGAAATTCAATTCTTCATGAGCCTTCAAGTTGTCATTTTGTCAATCAAGTACATACTGGCTTTCAATTCGATCCAATCTTTATTTTTTGAAATACATATTATGAAAATACAGATTGGATCGAATTGAAGGCCAGTATGTACTTGATTGACAAAATGACAACTTGAAGGCTCATGAAGAATTTCGTGCAAATAATTTGATTAGGGGATCACCAATCGAAGATGATCTTAACAAAAACCTTTATTTGGAGGAAATTATCTTGTTTGAGGAGCCGGGTCACCGTTTACGGATATTTATAAATATAGCGAACCTTATGATGTCGAATTTGTTCTGAAATTTCCATTCCCCAGTAATAGCAATTTTGGACGAAATTTGTGGGTTGGTAATTTGGACCGAATTCGTCTATTGAATGTGCATATGTCAGACTGAACATGTATGTTGAAGAGTACTGCAACCTTACCCATAATTCAATAGACATGCAGTCGAAATAACTATCGATATATGAAATTACGTGCTGACGTACATTCCTCTTGTGGGTTTGAGGAACTCCCACTTGAAAAATCCCTGACCCAACCTCCGATCACCAGATCAGACCCTGGTTTGAGGAAGATCAATAATTCAGTAGAGCGCAGCATCCAAACAGGGCAGTATTCTGGAAAATTGGAGTAAAAACTGATAACATTATTTTGTTTAATTCAGAAATCATAATTTAGTTTGCAGAAGTCAAAATGCTATTCAATTCTATAGAGATTTACATCAAGTAAAAGTAACTGATATCTCAATATCGCTATGACAAAATTCATAACAAACATTGCTATATATATTCCTTTGAGAATGAGCAGTACGTTTCTTTTATATCATACAATGTGTTATTAGCAGAGGAAATGTAAACGGGGTACCATACATTTTCACGTATAATACAAGAGCACTGATAAAAACCTCAGAAAAAATTCTGTTTCTCCGTTTAAGTGTAGTGAAATTGTTGTTTGTTCTTTAATATTTTATAATTATTGAAATGCTTCCTTTCCACCATCGAAACACAATTTCTTCTTTCATTTCGATGCAGGTTGATATCTCGAAATCACATCTGAAAACAAAAAAAGAAGACGAAAACACCAACATGAAATAGTAAATATTTTATTATTCATTAAATTAATTTGAAGTTCACGATCCATCTCAAAAAAGAATCAGACACCGAATGAATTGCCTCGAAACCATCGTCGAATTTATATATTGGACACCTATTTACTAAATATTTAATTATTTCCTCTTCTTCTCCGCATTCGCACCTTCGACTTTCGACCGAATTCCACTTGAAGAGGAAACTAGTACAACGACCATGACCGAATCTAAGACGATTCAAAATGCTCCAAATTTTCCGAGCAATATTAAAACCATGAACGTTTTCTGAAGGATCGCTGATGAAACCTTTGTTGAAAACATTACAAGAATTCCATTCCGAATCCCAAACATTGCTATAACACTGGGACCAGAATATTTACTATCATGGTCGGTATAAATTCGAAATATGGCAATTAGCAATATGACTGCAATAACAAGGTTGAAATCAGGTACGTAAACAGAAGCAATCCGATTGTCACCACAACAAGAAATGTGTCCTGCAATTATCGTAATCTTACCGTGGGTACAAAGGACAAATTGGAAATGCACATTTGAAGTTTACAACTGTGAAAAACGGTTGCGCTCGTACTCACCATTAATTCGTAAAAATCGGAGAATTTATTGACATTTTGAAAGCTACATTTCTTGTAAAACATGCGATAAATAGATGAAGATACCTATTTTGTTCTCCAAGGGGTGATATATTCTTGACCTTTTTGTGTTATTGTTGCATAGGGATTCACCCAAAAGATCCCTCGGTGTTCTTTCATTTCAAATTACTCCTCTGAATTTCACTTTTGGCAATATACGGAAACATCCTATTTTTTCCTTCCGATTGGCTGGGAAGATGGAATTTGAGATTTTTGAAATCGTTGTTGCAGTAACATTTATCGTTTACGCTGGATCTTCAATAAGGGATGCCAGTATATCCTACTTTTCATCCTTGCTATCATTATCAAATAGAAGAATATTCCATATCTTTTAACGATATATGTTTGAAATTCTTTCACACTTGTTATCTATAAATAATAACCAGTGGCGGTTGCACCACAAGGCCGCTAGGCCGCGCGCCCTCCCTAAAAAATATATTGTCGTACGAAGTATGACACAATTGATTCTTTTTGAGATAATTAATATTTTATTAGGAAACAGCAACCGTTAGTTAATATTCTAACAAAAAATACAAACATCAATTGTTTCTAACGAACCATCAATCCGTCCCCAATAGAATACGTCCTCATTCACCGTGGGAATATCGAAAATGTATCTCAAGCGCGTGAAATTCGTGGCCTCACGTTCAGGCTGGCCGGAACCCTCATATAGGAAGAAATAACCACAGAGAATGCTGCCGAATGACCCCGATCAACTTCTTACTGTAAGTACACCAGGGCCGCGAAATTTCTGCGGTCTCAGTTCGAGTTCAGGAGCAGTAGGATTGATTAGTGCTGTTCGTTGGGTCGAGGAAAGTCTTTTTGCGTGTTTATTATTTCGTCAGGTTGATGTAATAGACTTACCTTGTTGGTATTTTCTTTGTGTGTTAGGATTCATAATGAATTCAGTCAACAACATTCTTGAACTAAAGTTTGATTGGCAGGATAAGCTGCAATTAGCCGAATAATTAAAAATTATGGAACTGGGCCGGCCCTTGCAAGTTATAAAGTTATCACAAACTTGTAAACGAAAAGCCGAAAACAGATATTAACGCGACGTTCTTCAATAGACATTTACAAAAAAATGACTGGATATGTGATTGTGTAATAAAAAAATTGTTATATTGTTTCTCGTGTTTATTATTTTATAAAGTTTACTCAAGAATGGATCCCAACTGGGCAAGAACAGAAATCAGTGACTCACACCATCTTCCAGAAAAAATGAGGAAATATGAATCGTCTCGTGACCACATCGATTCTTGCACTGCCTTTGCCTTACTTGATAAGGTAAATTTTATGTCCCAGTTAAGCTCTGCATACATTGAAAGCATTATTTTACACAAGGTCTAAAAAAATAGACACATTTTGACAAAAATTATCTATTACGTAAAATTTTGTATCACTTCTTATTCGGCCCTTAGAAGTCAGGATGAAAGAGACTGCTCTATGAAGCAAGGAATGTTTAAACACTTAATTATTCTTACTGCAGAGCTTGACAAAATTAAAATTTTCTTCTGAGTTTCTCTCTCACCCATGCCACTCAATCTACAATCTTTACTACTTGCGCCCCCCGACCTCATACATAACGACACGCCACTGCAGGTAAACAGAAATTACATTGTTGTTGTTGTAAACAGTGTGTTTTAGTATCCTATTCTTCAGTCACATCGTAGTTGTCATTTATTTATTAACTACTAATAAAAACCAAAATCAATGAAAATTTTGGTAAAACACCGTAATTTTGGTTGGACAGGTAAAGTGATAAAACTTTCAATCATCTAATGTCATTGTTTGCAAGAACTGGTAGCAACACAACATTACCACGTTGCAATAATTTTGATACGAAGCAGTCATAGAATAATTTGGGGGGAAACTCGATTCTGAGTGTTCAGTTTACAAATCAAGGCAGGCAGTTCAACTTGTAAGATTTTTCGAGAGGAAAACTCCCTAGCGTTTGAAAATCAACATTGTTGTTTCTTTGGAGAGTTTATTTCTCTATGTGTAATGAACTGGATAGGTCATGAACCGTCGACCAAATCTCACTCAGTCAATATCTTGATGATCGTATCTGTTGAGCCATTTTAATTAGGTTTACTCGCCTGTGTGACGGTGGGTTGAAGGACCCGCGAAATGCCACTTACACACACCGGTGCGCAGCTGTACTGAAATGACAAATAAGAATAATCGTGAATAAAAAATTTATTAACGAACATGATTGGGGAATCTTGGTTCTCATGATGGTGGTTGGGGATGTGGAAAATTGATTAATAAATAATCGAATTATCTCATGAGAATATTTAACATATCGAGCTTATTGTCCATGATATGACAACGAAAGCTATATTCACATTTTGAATCAACCGAAAAAATCAAGAGCATAAATCTGGAGAATTCCAATCATCTGTTAATTCAAAGTAACTGACGAGACCCCTCGTGAGCTCATGCTGAATCGAAAAGCTACAAATTATTCAATCATTCAAAACACTATTACCTAAACTCACTCACAGCTTTTTCAATTTCCATAGTGCCCTGACGCTCGGTCGTTATAGGGCAGATAAATCTTATGACTATTCTTTTCAAAGGCCTTTCCAGCCCTAAAATTAATTTCACTGTCTAGACCATTCGGAAAATACATTGCAACTACAGTTGCATTTCTCTGTTCAATTCGGTAGGTAACTAGAAGTATTCACGGCATAAATTTCGAATCATCCAGAGAAAATCATTATAAACTCTTACATTTGTTTCTCGTGTTTTCCAAAGTAAACGCGATTATAACTATTATTACAAATATTTTTCATCTGATAAACCACCGACCGCATAATAATCTTTATTATATTAAATATAACTTCGCGATAATCGATAAGATAATTCACGGTCTAAAAAGTGACGAATCGTCTATTATATCATCCAGTCTTCAAATATTTTATTATTTGAAAACTCAATGATTATATGTATTTTTTCTGTGAGATATTCAGAAGAACGATCTCTTCACGATTGAATAAGTACCATCCCAAATAAAGGATACGCCCATGAAGACACGTCACGAAACGCAGCTATGTGCTCTCAACATCGTAAAAATATTCGAGCGCTGCTAGTTTGCCGTCCAAACTCCAAACTGACCCTAAGGAAACCTTTGGCCCCGCCGTAAAAACCGACATCGGATAGGTAGGTATTTACAACCATTTGGTCTCTTTCTTAGGTTAGGTGAATAAAATATTAGAAATATTTACTATGAGTACTAGGTGAGTATTTTATGTTGTACAAAATGATAAAATTTACATCTAGAAATTAAATTTGTTTTGAATATTTCCTCATAAATATATATTCTACTTGGAAGAAGTAGTCTTTTTTATTTTCATGCTATTTACTATATGCCTTTCAATGAACATAGTATCTATAATAATTAGGAATTATCTTTTTTATGAATTGTCAGGTTCAGAAAATTCGAAATGCGATGATTTATTTTTGCATTTGTCAATAATCCCTGCGAGCTTGAGTTCCAAATCGTCAGAATATTTAAATGGGAACTTTCTTGCGTTCACTTGACATTCCCTTAAATTACTGACGCACTCGGTTGAATTTTATTTGTTTCTAATTTCAACCTTACGCACGCTCTTTTCTTTTCACTTTTATTAAGTCGGTCGGTAGGCTTTGGAAGTTCAACATGAAATTTCGCACCTAGTTGCGTGTTGGTAATCTCCACCTGGTTACGAAGTTTCAATATAATTGCATTCTTACTTCTTGAGATATTGCGGCAATAACGTTAAAATTCCAAATAACAACGGAATTGGGCCCATTTTTTCTCTCTCTGAAAGTGAATATCGGATCGAATTGAAGATTGGGACATTGAAATCTAATCAATATTTTCAGAGATAAAAAATTTTTCCATCAAAAATTTAAAAAATTTTTGACTAAAAATATTTTCAAAACTTTCTAACAACTGGATCCACTCTAAATTCCACTCTAAGTTGCGAGTTGGTATTTCAAAACTGTCCACAAAGTTTCAATATGATCGAGTCAATACTTCATGAGATATCGAGGAATTAATTTCAAAATTTCAAATGGGTCTAACTCCGAAACTATCCAACCGATTCCATCCATTAATGGACTTAACCGAGGGCTGAAAATTCCAGAACACTTTTCTCCAGAAAAATCAAGAAATGGATCAAGTCGAGGGATTTGGATTTTTGGAGTGGAATATTTAGTAGAGTCAATTTTGTATGAACTGCGAGACATTTTTTGATGTAAATGAATTTATTCATTTTCTGAGAACATTGGCGGTTGTTTTAGATGCTGAAATTTTCTGATTTGTTCTTCCACGAACAAGTTTTATACTTTTGTATAAAAGGGTTTAAAATTTGTTTATTGGAGTGTGCTTTATATGATTGTTATTTAGAAAATGTTTTTATTTTGCTTCAATAAACATTATTATTATTATTATTATTATTATTTGGACTCCAAACCTAATCTCCCAATTTCAAGTCGCTACGTCTTTTCCTTCGAAAGTTAGATCACAAACGGACGGCCGGACGCTGTTCCCCAGAACAAGTGCGTAAAAATTTAAAATATCGGGAAACCATTTATATCTACAGATTATATTAATCAATCTTGGAGTGAAGTTTGCCAACATCGCCATTTTAACGCTTAGTAACGTAAATAAATGATTCATAAGAATATCTTATCAGCTGTCGTAGACGAGTACACAAAATTCTGACCTATTGAATTTCGCCAATGCAAACTTCACTTTTGTAGTAAGGTTAAATTAGGAGAAACAGGGGTAAGCTGGTTGTATAATATTTTCAATTTTTTTTCATTAAATATTTATCATTTTGGAAAGAAACTGCCGCTTATAGTGAAGGTTCAAAAGTAACTTATGGACTTCATAAAAGTAACGAATGATCTTGCTCCTGTTGCAAAAAGTGACCTTGAAATGATTATTTATGGGCTGTTTAAAAAAAACGAGTGATCTTTTTATGGTGGAAAATTCATCCAAACTATGAGCGACCGCCCAGTTTTTGTTCAGGAGAACATACTGTGTACATTGATGCAAAATACATATCATGCGACGAGACGAATACACAAAATTCTGACCTATTAAATTGCGCCAATTCACAAATTCATTTTTTTGAGTAAGGAGAAATCAGAAATATTTTTCATTCTCCATTCTTAAGGGAAGTGGCGCTCATGTTTGGGTTAAGGTTCAAGGGTGATTTATGGACTATATGAAAGAAATGAGTGATCGTTTTTATGCTGGAAAAAGTGAGCTGAAATAGCATCAATTCAAAACATTGGGGGTACATATCTTCCAAATATTGAGAGACCGTTCAGTTTCGATTGTAGATTTTTTGTTCGAGCGAACACACTGCGTACGTTGATGCAAATATCTAATCAAAAGGTCCTTTAATATGTTTCTTGTATAATGTGTAATCTACACTGCTCTCTGAATCAGCTGCTTTTCAGTGCAGTAACGCAAACGAATGAAAAATAAACTGAAGACGGAAGTGACGTTTATTTATATCAATAATGGTTTGACGTTAGAAACATTTGTTATTATTATTGTGCTCGAATGGAGTAAATTATAAATCTATTGTAATGTGTATCTAGCCGCTGGTAAATGGCGAAGAGAAAAGAAGAGATGAAAAATATCGGAATATGAAAACAAGGCTTCAGGCAATTATATTACTGCAAACTGCAAGGCTTCTAACATAAAGATATCTCCAAAAATAGTGTAATTTTTTCAGGTGTAAAAATATGAAATTTTGGAATAAAAAATAAATTATTCTTTTCTTTGATTCTATTTAGCTTACAACACGAAAAAAAATTCTGAAAGAAAAAATTAAAATAAATTCATATCAGAAAACTGACAACAATCAAATGGATAAAGTAGCTCTCTTGTTCATAATGAGGAATACTATGAACTCCCTAAACAATGCTATGAGTAAACATTAATATAACAAAGTATTTTAGCATCTTGCAGATAGTGTTTAGATTTTCATTTCATACACTATTTGATCCTCTGAACATAAACCTCCATTTAAAACTTGGCTTGTGTTGAATTAAAAGATATGGCCTCCCAAAATTCTGAAAATGAATAGGTACGTTAATAATTACCTTATATAACAAAATGTTTTCAATATGATAAGAGAGGTTGTTGAAATATTCTCTTGAACAAATTGTTCCCTTCTTTATAAGTCTCTAATTTTTTCCTCTCGAGATGAACAAGAAGTCCAACTTCCCATAAATTGACAACAAAAATGTTCATAAAAGACATAAAGTCAATAATAACAATAATTTAATAATAATAATTTATTCCTCCTTTAAGACATCATACAATGTATCGAGATTAATGCTTATTTTGGGAGGATTTCGCATTTTTTTAAAGGTTTTTTATGGGTTATTTCCACTCCCAATTTCTGAAACAAAACTATTAAAAATTAAATAAAAATTATTTTTTTCATGAAAAACGCCCTTGCGAATTGCAGTATCAAACTATTTGTCAAGGGCAGTTTCTTGCAAAATACATTTCAATGAACAATACAGGAACAATACAAACGATAAAGAATGCGAACTGTTACGTTTCAGAGTACAAATCTGACTCTTTCATCAGACAAAGCAGAAAATTTAAAGAATTATTTTCTTTCGATTTCTCGTTTTCAATTGATTAGTAACGAACAAACTGAAGGAAATAATTCTTGAATTTTCCTGTTTTGGCTGATGAAATTTCATATTCGTACTCTGAAACGTCACAGTTCGCTTTCTTTATCTTTTGTATTGTTCCTGTATTAATCATTAGGCTATCTGTTTCGTAAGAAACTGCCCCACAATTTATTCAATTTTTAATAGTTCTGTTTCACATATTGGGAGTGAAAAACCATAAAAACCTAAAAAATCATACAATATATAGGAACAGTCATCAAGAAAAAAAAAAGAATTAATATCATGAAAATACAAAGTTGATGAAAATTGTAATACAAAGAAACGGAGTATTAAAAAGAGACATAAGTGATAGAATAAGCAAAGAATTCTTTAACACTACAGGGTCTTTCACGAGGAACCTCACCCATATTTATACGGGAAACAACTGAACGTATTTTCATGAAATTCAGCACTTATAAGTATTTCACCATGCTGATGAAATCTAAAATTTTTCAAGGCATGAGCACCTCCGGTTTTTCCGGAAATGACGTCAACTTCCGTTTTTCAAATTAGAACACCATTTTTTTATTGCAGAAATAGATTCCTTAGAAAATTTCAATTTATTTTGATGTAACATTTTTCAGTTTTGGTTGGAAAATTCTCTCTGAGCGGGAAAATTCGAAAAAAAAATCGAAAATAGAGCTCCGCTGAAACAAGAATAACTTCGAGGTTTTTGGATGGAAAATTTTCATTTTTTGGATTTTTCAAGATGTAAGATTGATGTATCCACTTTGAAAATCGAAATCGCGATTCATGATACAGGGGGTGAAAAAATCGCTTTCAAAGTTAGGGATGACAAAATCGTGAAAAATCAATTTTTTCAAATTAGAACCCCATTTTTTTATGGCAGATATTGAATCTACGTTAAAAAATAATGTGAGTGTATGCATCACACCCTTGCCCTAAAATGGATATTTTCTGTGTTATTCACAAAAAACTGTTTTTCGTCTTGAATTTTCAGCTATTTCTTTTCCCTTCACGCCAAAAAGATGACATTTTCAGGAACTGTTATTTGAACCATGCTGTAGATTTTTCACCCCTTCTTGAAACCGACTTCAAGTTACTATTATACGAATACGAATTACCACCAAATTAATAGTAAACACAAAATGCTACTGAATAAAGAGGAATTTGGCAGATGTAATTAATGATATCTATCATTAAAAAAAAATAATGTAAAACATGGTAAGTTTTTGCATATGGTTCATAAGGAATTATTTATTTATCACTGGAGAGAAAACCGATGGCCGATTAGTTGAAATAAATAGGTTTCCGATACAAATTCGAATCCAAATTCGCCATCTATTTAGGAACAACCTGTAACTTTTTTCTCTTGCATATTAGGGTAGTAAAATCTAAAACATGGTTTAAGTAACAGTTCCTGAAAATGTCATCTTTTTGGCGTGAAGGGAAAAGAAATAGCCGAAAATTCAAGACGAAAAACAGTTTTTTGTGAATAACTCAGAAAATATCCATTTTAGGGCAAGGGTGTGATGCATACACTCACATTATTTTTTAACGTAGATTCAATATCTGCCATAAAAAAATGGGGTTCTAATTTGAAAAAATTGATTTTTCACGATTTTGTCATCCCTAACTTTGAAAGCGATTTTTTCACCCCCTGTATCATGAATCGCAATTTCGATTTTTAAAGTGGATACATCAATCTTATATCTTGAAAAATCCCAAAAATGAAAATTTTCCATCCAAAAACCTCGAAGTTATTCTTGTTTCAGCGGAGCTCTATTTTCAATTTTTTTTTCGAATTTTTCCGCTCAGAGAGAATTTTCCAACCAAAACTGAAAAATGTTACATCAAAATAAATTGAAATTTTCTAAGGAATCTATTTCTGCAATAAAAAAATGGTGTTCTAATTTGAAAAACGGAAGTTGACGTCATTTCCGGAAAAACCGGAGGTGCTCATGCCTTGAAAATATTTTAGATTTCATCAGCATCGTGAAATACTTATAAGTGCTGAATTTCATGAAAATACGTTCAGTAGTTTCCCGTATAAATATGGGTGAGGTTCCTCGTGAAAGACCCTGTATAGCGCTTTCTTTTTTCCGTATCATTGACCATAACCACACATATTATTTTGAGTGTTTTTCACACCTCCTTCCAACTAGGTGTAGATGAACTACACCGCATCTACACTGATGTAAATCCAATCAGCAAATGAATACATATATCGAGTGTGAATTATACCGTCTGTGGGAAAGTGCTACACTTTTTATGAAAACGGAAGGACTAACATCTTCACGACGGGAAAATTTTAGTGATGGGCATAATCGAATGATTTCAATAATCGAGATATCGGAATTCGAGAGATTTCAATAATCGAATGATCATTCGAGAGGTCCACCTCTCGAATAGTTCAACTCGATTCTCGCCTCTCGGGGTTGGGTGAATGGTGGTAAATCCCTGTTATCTGATACAAGTTACGTGTTATTTGACTAGTACCACAGACTAACTGGTCTGTCCTAGTACTGGCGTTCTGATTCTTCAACGACAAAGATATCTGAAATAAATAATGCCATTCGAACTTTGAAGGCTGTCACGATTTTTTCTTAAATTGTATAACGAGAAAATGAAGAAATTATGAACAAATTTTATTACAGGCATCTTATTGATGCTTTTCAAACCAGAACATTTGAAGGTTTCGAGGAATTAACTCTAACTTCACAAATAGAGTAGACGAAAAATTCTTTGTATTGTTGGAAATTTTATATTTTGGGCTGAATGTTTGGGGCCAATTTTTTAATGAACCCTATTTCGGCAATTCCGATTTAGTTTTATATATATACTTATAGGACCTATATCCAATACCAATTTAAAGAACTTTAACCCTGTTGCGTCGGCAATTTGAAAAAGATGTTTGATGTTTCTAAAACATCGATGTTGAAATTGAAACTTTGGTGAAAACGATAAAAAGCAGCAGAAATTAACGAAAAAATGTTCTTCCATACCGTTGAATAAAAATCTAGAAAAGCACTGGCGTGAAGACAGCAGCTTTTGCATGCATGTTCAAATTTATTGCCGAAGCAGTTATCTATAATATATTTTTGGAAATTGTGGAAATATTAAATTTTAAATGGGTATATCTATGGAATCACTAGGGGGATTTTTGATTTTACCCACTCACAAATTCGACCTTCGTTATTTAGGCCCTCAACCTACTCTGCAAATATCGAATTTCTAACATTTTTCTTTCGGGAGTTATTGTGTCTACGATCGTCCGTTAGATATACGCATTCCAAATTTTATTTTCTTAATATTTCCAAAAATGCAGATGATAGTTTAGAAGGTTTTAATGAATTTCGTGAAGATAATATGATCAGAAGATCGCAGAATATTGAACATATGAAGAAAAAAGTTTTAATTTTTTTTTCAATTTGTTCTGATGACATCATCACGAATTTTTGCACAAAGACGTTCATCAGCATTTTCAAACTTATTACCATGTTTCACCCTGATTGAAGTAATATTTTTTGAGTTATTCCGGAAAAAACAACGATAGGTACCGAGCAAAAAAATGAAATTTGATATATCTCCGAAAATTAAATCCGTATCAAACTGAAATATTTTTTTTGAATTCACTTAAGGTACGATCTCAACAACACTTCGCAAAAAGTTTCGCGTCATTATGCCTCGACTAACTGCTGTGTTTCAATCCAATTGCTCCAGTGATTCCTGAAATATCAGTGAATTAACCTTAAAATTTCAAATGGCTATAACTTCTAAACCGTTTGGCGAATTTTGCCCAGTAACTAAGTCGACCCTCGACTAACCTAACCTACTCTGAAAGTTGATAGGATTCTCCGTACGCCCGTAATCGTGCCTACGGACAGACGGAATCGATTTCGACACCGGGTTCGTCATCATTGAGTCGTTTGAGATCATTTGCAGGGGAAAAATTCGGAAATTACAGACTTTTGGACAAAAAGATAGCACGCTGTTGCCCAGAAAATGCACGCAAAAATTAAAAGAATGGAATATCCATAGACCAAGGCTTTTTAAGAGCTATTGGTGCAAAATGCCCCCATTCCATTGTAACACGGGAGCACCATTGAAGGGTTCCAGGTATATCTTATCTATGCAGAGGTACTCCTAAGTTCAAGTACGAGATATGCCGACGGGTGACAAATAGCCCTGAGGCTATAACAAGGGAAAAGGGAACTCGTTTAGGGCCGGTATTATAAAACTTAACTTTAACTTTAACTGACAGTTTTGACAGTTGTAGTAGGACATAACTGTCAAAACTGACAGTTAAAGTTAAGTTTTATAATACCGGCCCTTAAAGAAATTTTGTATTCAAAGCTATTATTTTGAATATATTGAACATCAATAGGATAACATCGATGTTTGTGAACTCTAACATCGATGTTGAAAACATCGACCATCCGATAACAAAACATCCATGAACATCGTCCAGCACTAGCTCCCCTACTAAATCTCTGCACAACTTTGGATCGAGCCAGCCCGTCCCTGATCAAATCCTAACGGATCTACGTAGCCCATTGTGGAGAAGTGAGTCACTTCTCCCACCGTTCCTAGACGCCCGCCGACAAACAGCCGCCACTGGTCTCAGTGTGTACGTTTGTGCTTGATTCTGTCGTTTTGTCGCGAAACTTGCAAAAGTCGGTCTGGAAGCGCCGGTTCCAGCCCCTGGTCACCCAGTTCTAGATGGGGCCGACAAAATAATGTCAGGCATAAATGAAGATGCCGATGAAACCGACATTTGAGATTAGGTAGGTGTTCGTTTTGACACTGGGACGTTTCCCCACATTCTTCTTTCGGGCGAATCATGACGAGAAGAGGTTAGGTTGTTTTGTTTCGCGGTCCTGTGATTCTGGTGATTTTCAGTGAGTTATTGTGTATATTCTTCATGATTTATGTGAATTCCTGATGGGTTTGTTTATTTACTATGTAATTCTGATTGCTAGAAGGGAGAATATAGTTGAGAGTATCTTTAGGGCGTGATTCGTGAAGATACCCCATGTTATTTTCTCGACAACAGTGACGGTCCTAGTGAAAGTAATCTGGATATTTCCCAAACTTCACATTCCCGAATCGCTTATTTTTTCATTTATGCACGAAAAAATTTTCGGATTAGCTTGCGAAAATGGCCCTTCGACTTGTATTTTCATATTTCAGTATAACATATTCGTAATGTTGTACTTGGAATTAAGAATATAATCATTTAAAATGATGTATGCCAGAAGAGTAGAACAACATTCAAAAGAAGTGTGAATATTCCCGAAACTTAACTTTTCTGAATTTCTGTCTATTTCATTTATGTCCGAAAAGATTCTAATTCAGGATTAGTTTTCAAAAATGGTCCTTCATGTTGTATTTTCCTATTTTAGTCATTACTTCGTCGTAATGTACGTGAATACTTCAAATTCTAAACATAATGCTCAAATGATGTTTGCCAGAATGGTCCATCAGGTTGTATTTTCCTATTTTAGTCATAACTTCGTCGTGATGTACGTGAATACTTCAAATTCTAAACATAATACTCAAATGATGTTTGCCAGAAGTAAAGAATAACGTTCAAAAGAAGTGCTGATATTCCCGAAAATTCACATTCTTCAATTTCTTAATTCTTCATGCAAGGACGAGAAGATTTTTGTTTAGAATTAGCTCTCAAAAATGTTCCTTCGAGTTGTATTTTCATATTTTAGTCATAGCATGTTCGTTTTGTTGTATGTAAATACTTGAAATTGAAAGCATAATAAATAATAATTAAAATGATGTTCCAGAAGACTAGAATTACATTAAGAAGTAGTATGAATATTACCGAAACTGTCTTACTTTTTCATTTATGGTCGAAAAGATTTTCATTTGGGATTAGCTTTCAAAAAAGGTCCCTGAAGATGTTTTTTATCATATGTTTGTCCTCACTTGTTCTTTATGCTGAAGGTAAATATTTTAAATTGAAAACATAATAAGTACTTGAATGGTGCATGCCAAAAAAAGAATAACTAACAGTCCAAAAATTCCATTCTGAAATTCTTCTATTTTCGCATTAGCAGAATGAGAAATTTTCAAATCCTGTCCTTTGATGAACTCGTGTTTCTTATAATGATAGTAATTCGAGTAGAAATTCCACCCTCAATTACAAACTTTGGGTTGGGTTGCATTCTAGGAGGATGAAATATGAGATCACTCATTCTTTAAATGCAGATCATCATAGTTTATCTGCGGCTGCATAGAGAGAAATATACATCGATATTTTCGAAATTTAAAATTCAAGACGTACGTTAACAGGAAATCTGTAATCCTTTTCATTTATGTGACGCACTTCCAGAACAGCATTTTTTAACGAAGTGTTTCATGAATAATATAACAACAAATTAATGTTTCGATTGAAAATCGAATGAGATAGGTATAATAGAAAGTTAGAATTACCAGTTTTAGTTCATTGAACAATTATACAAGCAAGTTTTTTTTATTGGGCACATTAGTCCAGAGCTACAATAGCAAATAAGTTAAGAGATATTGATGATAGTGCATTATAATTTTCAATGACTTTTCGCATGGATTTCATGGGCAACGGATCTTGGCGAAATGTCTATTATTATCGAATTTTGAGCCGAAATTAAATTCTTTCTGAGAACAGTATTGTTTTCGAAAGATGATTAGGGTCATCAGGATCTCTTCTTCTTTTAATGATTCAAAAATATTTTTGATTGCGGAATCTTTGGGAGTATTTTACCCATTCATGAATTAATTGATTAAAACCTTGGAAATCTTAGAAGCAAATAATACCTCGAACATATCGGGGTGACTTTTGGAGGCCAGAGTTCGTTTTTTTCAAAAAATTTTTTGGATGCAAATCGTTGAAAAAATTGAAAGAAAGCGCATTGTTGCCTCTTTTTTTATATTCAAGAATTTTCGGAAAAATAAAAACTGAACTTGAGTGGAAAATGGAAAAATAACTAATATTGCTCATTCTCACCAAAGAATTAATCACATCCAAAAAAAAAATTAAACAAATAATCACCGAAGCCTGCAGAACTAAACCCCGTTTTCCACTATTAACGTCGAAACTTTCCCCAGTTCTAATATTACACGCGGCTATTGGCAGCGTTGAAGCATGCAGACCGTTAGAAGGTGCCTGACCTTGACATATCAACGAGTCTTAGGGCCGGTATTATTAAACTTATTTGGAGCACAGAGAGCACCTAATTCTCATTTTTGATCCAGATTTCTCAAGTTAACTTCTAGTTATCTGTCAAAATAGATTTATAATACCCGCGGTTAATGAAGCTTGAATGTGGCTGTGTTGCCGAAGCCCTAATTTACCAGCACGTGGTAGTGTTCGCTCTTAACTATGGAACGTTTATTGAAACAATTTGAGTTTTGTTCAGTACGCAACTTCTGTTCAAAAAAGTAATGAAATGAAAAGTATGATAGGTTAGTCTGTTTTATAGAAAACGTATAAAATGCACAGGCAGCAAATGATTTGTATCCTGAGAAATAATCATAGAAAGACGACAACCCCGTTATAGATAGTTTTGCACGATTGTTTCACAACATAATAAATTAAGGTAAATTTGAAAAGAAGAGACCGAAGAAATATCTGAAGAGTATACATTTTTTAGAGCGATTGGAAAAATTAACTCGCTTTGAGAAACCATTTAAAAGAGTAACGAAAACGAGTCAGAAGAATTCTGAGAACGTATAATTTCAAGTTCATACTGGTCATACTGGGGGTGCCATCTGAAAAGAATATTTGCATAGCGATATCAGTTATCCAAAAATTCAATTAACGTCATTGAATTCTAAGTGAGAAGTTACTACGAGAATGTTCTTACAGAAATGAAAACTTTTCAACAGAGTTCCCAGCAATGTTTCTAAAATAAACATTTTTGGAATAACCGATAACTGTGTAACGGTGATAGCTATATGGAGTTTCGGTTTTCGCCATGGGTTTCTCGAAAAAATTGTCCTTCAGATACCGACATCAGTTTTCGTCTATTTCCCATTCAAAAGTGTCCAATTTGGCCCACAATAAATCCATTTCATTTGAAATCTAAGTATCTATCGTTGAGTCTACAGGGGGTATTCTTATTTCATATATTCAAACATTTTAACCCAGAGAAAGATTGCGAGTGTTGATAGTAACGGACGAGTACAATTTATTCTTCGTTCTACTTAGATTTCGTGTAAGATATTGCCGAAAATTCATAAGTGTTGCTGTAATTAACTGCAATTCCTACGAATCCTTTCAATCGAAAGTGATATATCGAACAATCTGAATTATGATGCTGCGCAATATAAGAATTTGTAGACATGATGAAAATAAGAAAGAAATGTTTTCTCTAGTGCGAATCATTCTTGGTATTCTGTTTTGATTTCTTAAAATTGTACTCAAAATGATATTTTCTCTGTATCATTGATTTTGTTTTTTTGCAGAAGTAAATTTTTATTTGTGAGTATTTTCTCTCGAAATATTTTCCATTTGGATATTCTGATATTTTTTGATGAACCTTATATTTTATTGATGAATAAACTTGAAATTTTTCCTCAAAAACTCTAGTGTCCATTAAAAATCTGTCCCGGAATAAATTTAAAAAGTAGGGGTACGGGCCCTCAAAGTTTTCTAGTGTAGGGCCCCGGAAATTGTAAATCCGCCACTGCATGAAATTGAACTTCATCATCACGCTTCAAACCTGCTGTACCAATTTCAAGATATGTTTTTTCGGAAGGGAGTTATTCTCGGTTTGATTGCGGAATTATATAATTTTTGAATGGGTCGAATGATTCAGCAGATGAAATTTTGCATGGTCCCTCACGCCGTTATTTTTCGACGTTACCAGATTTCTGTTCAATGGGATCTGTATTTGGAAATTTTGGAAAATAAAATTTCTAATGGATATATCTGGACATTCATTGGGCGAATTTCACGCATTCAGGATTCACGCATTCGTCCTGCTCGACAAATCTCGTTTTTTAAGTTGTTATTGTGGCTGAGATCCACCGTATTTTATTTGTAAAATGTTTTCAAAAATACAGATCCTCTCGAGTTTGAATTTGCAGTATGTACTTGCTTGATGAATAACGGCGTAAATGTTCAGGCGAAATTCGTTAGGATAAATTAAAAGACAGGAGCTAGTTCGCGCTATTTTAAAGTAGTCAGTCAGAGCTACTACACGTCAAAGCTTTTCCAGAATTTAATTTATAGGGGGGGGTGGGGGCGCGGTGCCGACACTGCTTTCAATATTTGAGTTGCCTCTCCTCTACTATCTCAAGACAGAAGACAAAATTTCCTGAGAACTTTCTGACAGATTTCATTATTCCGAATTTAAATGAAATATGTTAAATAGTCAAAATATTTTTGATAAATTTCTCCTGAAATTCTAACAGTTTGGTCCTTACAAAATTCTGCATTAAGTTTCATTCTACAATCAACTTCCAGGCTTCAATGCAATCCCATCAGTAGTTTCTGTGATTTTGAGGAAATTATCTCAATAATTCAAATGGGTATTATTCCGACATAACACCATGTTCATCAATTAGTCCAAGTTCAAGAACGTTTTCGAGAATGAATTCGAAAATTACAGACATGTACGCAAAAAAAAATTTAAATGGGCATGTAGTTAAGTATGTACATACTGAATAATTAGGTAGTAGTATAATTGTGTTATTGTTATACTTGTAGTCATCCTTATAATTCATTTTGTGGAGTTACTTTGAATTCCAACGTTCCAAAATACTTGTCCTGTTGACAATGTAATCCGAAAACAACATAAACTTCGTTATATCTGCACGTCAACCACGCGTTGTCGTTTTACTCATGGTTTTAACCAAACGCACTTCGTGACGTAGGACACATTTTTGACAAGAAGTGTCAAAATGTTTATAAGAATGAAAAAAATTGTAAGAATGCGTGCGCTTTCAGCTGAATTATCATTTTTCAATGATAATTGGGAATATCAACCATTTAAAACAGTTTTCTGAAAATTGTCAACTACCCTATTTGAAGAAGCGCGCAGGAGCTTCTGATTTCTCGACATTTCTGCGCGCATGTTCTAAAAAAACAGCGTGCCATAGTTTTGTCCAAATGTCTGTAATTTTCGAATTTTGTACTGAAAATGGACTCAAACGACTAGGTTGGACTCACTGATGACGAACCCGTTTTCAATTAAATTTGATTCTATCCGGCCAGCCGTCCGTTTGGACGATTACAGAAGTACAGAGAATCCTATCGACCTGAAATTGTTTATCATATTCGAGAGAAAAGTTCTCCTTAGGCATGGAGCTTCATACTTCACAGTAGTGTACCAAGTTTCAGTTTATTATTCTTTGAGATATTTGGGAAAAATATGTCAAATTTCGTGTTTTTTTCCTTAATATCGTTATTTTTTTCTGAATCACTCAAAAAATACTGATTCAATCATGATGAACTTGGCAGCTAGTTTGAAAATGCTTATGGACCTTGTGCAGAATTTCGTGATGATCGAACAATTTCAAATTTTTTTTTCAAATATTCAATATTCTGTGATCTTCTGATCATATTATCCTCATGAAATTCTGTATGAACCTTCGAACTGTTATTTTTCGATGAAGAACTAGATATCAATTCGATCTGATCTGTGGTTTCGGAAATATTGGGAAAATAAAATGTTTAATGTGTATATCTGCGGAATCATTGGGCGGATCTTACCCATTCACGAATTCGGCCTTTTAAGCTGACGTGAAGTCAGCTGCTTTTGCGCGCATGTTCAACGGATATCACCAAAAGTGAACATGCGCGCAAAAGCTGCTGACTTCACTGTTTCTCTAGGTTTTTAGAACATTAGATTTAAAGACCGCGAATCTAGAAGGGAAGAATTATCTAATCTTGTTGTGCTGAATTGAATGGTAAGAAAAGTAAAATCTGTGAAAGTTGTGTATTTAACTAGAGTACATAATATTGTGAAATGAAGGAAAAATTCCAACTAAGAATTATTTATTCCTGGATATATTTGCGTATCAACTGCAACCACCAGTTATCTGAAAAAGTGCAAAAAGCTTATGGTTTGTGTGGGCGAGGGAAGTGATCAAGTTATCATATTTTCAACCTTGACCTGACCTTCATTTTGCCGGAAACTCATTCGGAAATGCAATGTAGGTATTTGAATGACAAATCAGAAATGTGAACCTAGAGAAACATAGTCCAAATATTTGAATGCTTTCAACTTATGAGAAAACTAGAGGACAAAGAGAATTTCGTATTCCTCATAACAAATTTGTAATGTTATGAATGTATGATAATTTATGGAGTGAACCATTTAAGTGTCATAGTCCTATTGTGCTGCAAAGAGAAAATAATTTCCATTAAAAACGATATTTGCCTAATAGCACTTATTTGCTAGATGTTGACATTTTTCATCTAGATCTAGAACGAATAAGTTCGCATTCATCCTGGACGCTTTGTCATATTTTGGGTCCTAGAATGGGTCCGAAAATTAAAGAGTTATCGAATCTAGAATACAGGCCTGACTTTATTAAAGAACCCATATCGTTGGTTCGACAATCGACTATCGAAGGAACTTGTTCCCCTCAAATTTAAGATGACATTTCTTATGTGGTTTTTTTCAGACAAATAATAGAGAAGTTTTTCTTTAGAAAGGTATCATATGTGAGAATGAAGTTCAACCATATTATGGCTTATGTTTATTGAAGCTTTGTTACTGGTTGCCGAAAATCAACTATTTTTTATCAGATTACAATGACATTTGTCACTAATGCTTTAAATTCAACAAATTCTTGAAAATTTAGTTTTCCTTGGCGACTATTCATCAGATTACTATGATATTTGGCACAGACCTTGAATTCAATATTCGAAAACATTTTTCCAAACTTCAATTCGATCCGACATTCATTTTCGGATATGTAGTAAAAAAATATATGAAATTTTGTTGTTATTCTAATTTCGTGAATAGATGATCGCTTCGGCAATGGATTCGAACGAGCGCGTAAAACCTCCTGACCTCAAGTAAGTGCTTTTCTAGATTTTTTGATTTGTACCATTGTTAAACATTGTTAATTGATTTATTACTATCACAAATATCAAATCAAATATCACTTCATTAAACGGCACTCAAAATTCATAAACGAAGAATGAGCTCTAACCTCCATTCATCACAGAATTAAAATGAATGACAGGAGAACTGTCATATAAGGGGTCTTTTATACAGGGTGTTTCATCATAAACTGGTCAAGCATATATAGCCCTATAGATGACATTGGGAAAGTCATTTTTGCCTTATGACATATACCCCGTTTTCGTAGCATAAGCGAGATACAGGGTGTTTAATGTCAATTTTGAGCAATATTCTGATAACTGTGGTGAGTTATGCGTGACCTTTGAAATAACGGTTTTTGGTCACATCTTAGTTACTTTAGGTGGTCAATTCAATTGTTGTGTAGAATTCTGAAAAGAATATTTCAAAATGGCGGAAAATCTACAAAGTTGAAATTTTTTGTTTTCGATTGCCAAATTGGATAGCATTATTTCAATGTATTCAATTTTCCGCAAAAACATTTTCCAAAATTAAAACTGAACTTTTTTATACATGTCTACAGTGAAAAAAAAATTCACCCAAAATTGTTGAAATCTTTTGGGGTTGAACTGAACTTCATTCTGAATACCGATGTGAAAACAGAATGAAAAACTATCTCTTGGTTTTCATTTTATAGCCTTCCGAAGATTCCGATCGGAATACTTCCATATTTTTTTTTTGAGAAACTGGTGGCCCCACGGATGCCAAATTTATGCGCATAGGCCTCCAGAATGACCTGGATAGAAATATGAATTTATCAAGAAAAAAAAATATTTTCTAAAAAACTTCGGTGGGAATCGAACTCTCTTCGCATTCCGAAAATAGGGTCAAATTCGATGAACTATCGTTGCTTGGTAACGGACATCATTAAAATCAGAAAATATCCAATATATACTCGGACTATTGTCCGTAAGTGGAGCGAGTTCGATTCCCATCAAGGTTTTTCTGATTTTTTTTTTTTATAAATTCATATTTCTATCCAGCTCATTCTGGGGGCCCATTTTGGCCTCCGTAGGGCCACCAGTTTCTTAAATAAAAATTATTTTAGTACTCCGAGCGGAATCTATGTAAGGCTATAAAATGAAAACCAATGGATATTTTTTTATTCTGTATGTTTTCACACCATTGTTCAGAATGAAGGTAAGTTCAACCTCTAAAGATTTCAACTATTTTGGGTTACATTTTTTTTCACTGTAGACATGTAAAAAAAATTGAGTTTGAATTTTGGAAAAAATTTTTCACTGAAAATCTTAGAAAATGGAGTACATTGAAATAATACTATCCAGTTTGGCAATCGAAAAGAAAAAATTCCAACTTTGTAGGTTTTCCGCCATTTTGAAATATTTTTTCCATAATTCTACACCACAGCTGAAGAGACCACCAAAAAATACTAAGATGTGAACAAAAACCGTTATTTCAAAGGTCACGCATAAATATCCACAGTTATCAGAATATTGCTCAAAGTTGACATTGAACACCCTGTATCTCGCTTATGCTTCGAAAACGGGGTATATGTCATAAGGCAAAAATGACTTTCCCAATGTCATCTATACGGCTATATATGTTTGACCAGTTTATGATGAAACATACTGTATAAGTAAGCATGTCTTTTATTGAAGTTGAATTTAGTGAGGCCCTTATTTTATTAAAGGCCGCCCTTAAATGTTTTGTGAATACGCATGCGTATATGTCAAAATAAATTAGACTTTATTGGAGGAACGTCTCTATTTGGGTTTCGATAAATCTCAATTGTCAAAATACAGCGTTCTAGGCGCGCACATGCGATTTTCTGTCGGGCGACTGAATCTTCGCGATCGCCAAGAAAGCAATCATTTGCGAACATTTGGTCGTATTTATGCGCATTCGTATTTAATAGTATGTGTTTCATTTTTGCGATCAAACGATCGCTGGACAGAAAAAGGCATGTGCGTTCCTGGCCTTATTGTTAATATTAAGTCTGTTCCTACACACTCTGGGACTAGTTCTGAATCGGGCGGAGTTTGCGCATATCGATATTAGCGTTCCAACAAATTTCGAACTGGTTAGGAATTGCAAACCAAGTGTTCCAACGTAAAAAGAATTTGTGTCAGACCAGTTCTAGAACGGTGAATTCAGTTCTTGGGTTTAGGCAAGAACTGAGAAGGAGGAATTGAATCGGTCAGCTGTTACATGCCATTCGAATGCAGCAAGGGGCTATAAAACAACATCTGGCAGAGACGGGCTGCATTTTTCGGGTGACAAACAGCCCTTAGGCTATGACAAGGGAATTTCTAAGAATGATTCGTTTCTAACACTTTCGAACTATCTATTCAGAATTAGTCCCGAACTAGAATGAGCGAAGACGTGTGAATTGATTCAGTTCTGAATGAGTTCAAGACAGTAACAGAACTGGGTGTTGGAACAAACCTATTAATAATTGACGGAATGAAGTTATGATGATTCATTTCATTCAGTTAAAATGGCGAAAATCCTTTATAAGATATATTCATCTCTGAATTTGAAAATTGATATTTTTGAATATTTTCTAAGGATTTATTATTTTATAGTTTAGTTTATGGAAAAGAAGCCTTCCAGATTTTTACATTCAAAAACATCTATGGGAAATAATTGGGAAAAGAGATACCATCAATTCTTCTGGTTCAATAATAAATATGATAACATTGAGAGAAATATATAATTTATCTTTCAATGAAAACATAAATTAACATTCCCTGAAATATTATCATGCGTAAGAAACAAATTCATAAGTTCAATAATATTAATCGCCCGCACCGTAATAATCGGTCTCTAATGGCCATGAGTCCTAGACGTCCATCTTGAACTTCATTTGTTTCCCTTCGACGTCCGGTGCCAACTCTCCTTCGATTTTGGGCATTATTAAACCACGCTTGACAACATCCCATAACAGTAGTTGGATTTCTGTTCGTACGGTTAGCGATTTCTCGAAATGACAACCCCGCCTCCCAATAATTCGACCTCTTCCAAATTCACTTAGCTGGCGATATATTCCGCGTACACGTGCTCTCGACATTTTAACAACTTAACATCGACTTCGGATCTCCTCGAACAGCTGGTTTGTTGTGAAATTTAAAACATTTGCGAAAATGACCACAATATTTAAGTAACAAAAATGTTTACAGTGTGTTACAGTTTCTTTGTCAGTTAGTATACAGGGTGATCCAAGTAGTGACGTCAATAAATTTTTTTTAGATTCCTCACACCTGGGAGTATCCAAAAATACCCCATGTATGTTATGCGATTTTTTGTAGTTTTCGAGTTATAGTGTTTTTCCGATTTATTATTCCAGCGAGGTTTCAAATATTCATATCTTTTTATGTAATAGGTATTTTGCAGATTTTTTTTCTGTAACATGATCTCCCTAAATATTGTTTCGATAACAAAAATAAATCAGCAGCTTGAATACACTCAAAATTACTCAAAAAACGCTTGAAATTTAGAACTTCAGTAGGATTCACTCAAACATTCAACATCAATTAAAAAATACGAAGAGGAGTTTACATTGCTTCTGGCTGAGTTTAAAAACTTTGCACGGTCCTAAACTACCAAAATCATAGGAATAAAATAGTACTTTATGGGTCTCTTTTTGCTGTAATCGGTCTTTGAAGGCGAATAGGCTAAAAATCATTGAAACACGATTGAAGTTATTTTTTACTTCTAATCATTCTTATGGTAAATTATACACAAAAATGTGTTTCTAAACTAATATTAATTGAAATTCCTGTAAACTAACTGTAGCTTGTGTAATTTTTACAATAATATTTCAAAATTGGTAATTGTGAAATTACTCGCTTTTGGATGAGAAATAAAAGCACAACTTACTGAAAAATTACCATTCACTACAATAAATCTTCAAAATCCCTTCCTCCATCTTGAATACTTAATCGTCAACGTTTTTTGTTTTATTTTTCTTTCCGCTTCCAAAAGTTTTGTCTTAGTTCCGCTTTGTTGTTGCTTCTCGTAGCTAACACCAGCTCTTTGTAAAATCCCCAAATAAAAAAATCGATGGGGTTCAGGTCTGGCGGACGTGCAGGCCATTCGATCGGCCCTGCACGCCCAATCCGTCTTAATGAAAAAATAACACGAGCCACAATTATTTTACAGGAATTTGAATTAAAATTACTCTTAAGTCATATTTTCAAGCTTAATTTGCCATAAAAGTGATAAAAAGTAGAAAAATAACTTTACTCGTGTTTCAATGATTTTGAGTCTATCGGCCTTCGATGGCGGATTACAGCAAAAAATGGCTAATAAACTACTATTTTTTTCCTTATGATTTTGGTAGTTCAGGACCGTGCGAAGTTTTTAAACTCAGTCAGAAACTATGAAAACTTCTTTTTGTATTTTTACATTGATCTTGAATGTTTGAGTGAATCCTATTGAAGACTGAAGTTCTAACTTTCAAGCTCGTTTTGAAAAGCTTTGAGTAATTTCAGGAAGCTGAGTTATTTTTTTCACTAAAAGAACATTCGGGAAGATCATGTTACAGAAGAAAATTCTGCGAAATACCCACTACATAAAAAGATATGAAGTTTTGAAACTTCTCTGGCACAATAAATCGGAAAAACACAAAAAAAACTATAACTCGAAAACTACGAAAAATCGCGTACCATACATGGGGTATTTTTGGATACCCCTAGGTGTGAAGAAACGAAAAAAAAATTATAGACGTCACTACTCGGATCACCCTGTATAATATTAATTCAGTTACAATAAAAATTTGATGAAATAGAAATGCTGGGAAGATCCGATAAACATTAATAATATTCCTGAACTAATAACCCTATTTCTATTGGCGAATGGGGCCGAACGAAAAGTATATGAAATTATGTTGAATTGGTTGTTAAACCTTCTCAATTGAATAATTAATCTGAATCATGGGAGTATTCATCGTTTGAAGCAATCGCTTTCTTGCATTAACAATGTCATTAATCACTATGCATATTTCTGTGAATATCAAGGAAACTGACAGTTCCCTTCTAAAAGGATATGTGAATTACCACACATCAATCATAATAAATGGTGGGTGTGCTAATAAAAATGAAAATTACAATATATTTTCAACGCGACCCCTCTGAATATAAGGATACTGATATTCAGCTGCATTTTTCCGAGCATTTTCTTGGGAAGAACGTTCTGTCGTTCTCCCCTAATGTCCCTAATTTTCGAATGTTTTTCCGAAATGAAAATGGTCTCATTCAACTCGGTTGAACCATGACCTTCTTAAAAGCGTTCAAGAAGGCTGTGGATGGACTAACTAATGGAGCATCCGATGTCGAAATCGATTCTGACCGCCTGGTCGGCCGTAGGCACGATAACTTGAAAAAACAATCCTAGTAACTTGCAACTTTCAGGGTAGATTTAGTTTTGAAATGTTCGCACGTTCGTTAATGAGCTGAATCTGTCAAAGGGTTAGGGTTGTATACTTATTGAAGTTTTCAGATTTTGTCCTGGATATCTAAAAACAAATTCAAAATTTTTGTTGAATTGTTCATTTGTTTTCATTTTGGTCTAAATTTTTTTTCGGAGATATTTGGACAAATATTTCGAATAACTTAAGAAAATAATGATCATGCTACTAGTTGGCAAATGCTGTTGGAAAATTTTCTGCAAATTTTCGTGATACTCATCTTTCGAACAAGTAATGAAAAGATAAAAAAAAATGTTTTCTTTTCGAACTCGAACATCTCTCGTGCTAAAAAGCATTCTTTTGATAAAACTATTGGTGTACGCCAATTAACTACCTATACAGATTCGATAACTTCAGGTTGCGGAATGGCGAACTTTCAGAAAATAAGTATCGATTAAAGCTTATTTTGGTAGGACTTTGCATCATTTTGTAGGTTTTTCATTCCCAATATCTGGAAGAGAACTATTGAAAATTAAATGAAAATTGTTTTTTTTTAGGAAAACTCTCTTGCGGATTGAGTTGTCAAGGGTAGTTCCTAGGAAAACAGGTTGCCTAATGAACAATACCGGAACTATACGAACGATTAACAAAGCGAACTGTAAGGTTTCAGAGTACAAATCTGACTCTTTCATCGGGCAAATGAGAAAATTGCAGAATTATTATCTTTTGATAATAAAAAACGAAAAATCGAAAGATGATAATCCTGCAAACTTTCTCGTTCGTCTGATGAAAGAGTCGGATTTGTACTCTGAAACCTCACAGTTCACTTTGTTTATCGTTTGTATTGTTCCGGTATTGTTCATTAGGCAATCTGTTTCCTAGGAAATGCCCTAGACAAGTAAATTATTCAATCCTACAGTCTGCTAGAGCGTTTTCCATAAAAAACAATTTTATTTAATTTTAAATAATTCTGATTCTGATATTGAGAGATAAAACCCACAAAATGATCTGCTCAATTCCTACCTTTCTCAATCAGAATGTATTTGTTTCATTTTTGATATGTAAGGCACGATGAGTTCTGATTCACCAATGCAACTCTTCAGTTCTACATGCAGTTCTTTCAAGAAAAAATCGAAAAATAATAAAGATCGCATCCTGCAAAATCACAGTCCTCGAATATTCATTCCCCAAAATATTGCTCTAACTCATAAATACTCAATTTGCTACTGATACCCGAATCAAGGTGGGCTCAATTCAGGAAGAGAACTTCATTGAGTTTCTGACGAAGATATCAGGGTAGTTCGCGCATCGGAATGCGGTTGAGTTCGTTAATGGGCCATATCGGCCAAATGTTTTCGGAGTTATAGCCATTTGAAATTTTGAGGTTATTTCCCTGATATTTCAGGAACTAGGTACTGGAGCGGTTGGATTGAAACTTGGCAGTTAGTTGGAGCATATCGACGCGCAACTTTGAGCGAAATTTCGTTGAAATTCTATGGTCACTTAATTCGCAAAACATTTTATTTCGAAAACAAATTTTGTTTCAAAAACAATTGATCATGTTCGAAAAAGTTCAGGTCATACCTTAAGCTCTATATTTCACAGCAGTGTACCACATTTAAATTCGATAGAAATATTTTTTTCGCAGATATCCGGAAAAATATGTAAAATTAAATTTTTTCTCGATTTCGTTGTTTTTTTCGGTATAACTCAAGAAATACTGCTTCATCAATCATGATGAAACTTGGCAGCTAGTTTGAAGATTCTGAAAGACAACCTTGTGCGAAATTTCGTGATTATCGTGTCTTTGGAACAATTGAAAAAAAATTTATTTGATTTTTCACTTTTTTTCAAATATTCAATATTCTATGATCTCGTGATTCTGTGTGATCCTTCGAACTTACATTATTCGATAAAGTACTGGATTTCAATTGGATCTAATCTGTATTTTTTGAAATATTGGGAAAACAATATTTTCAATGGTCATATCTGCGGAATCATTGGGTGGATTTCACCCCTTCACGAATTCGACCTTCGTAATTAATCCCCAAACCTACTCTACAAATATCGAGTTTCTAAGTAGTTTCTTCCGGAAGTTAAGTAAACACATTTACTTGTCTCAACATTACAAAAATTCAGATTATTAGATCGAATTGAAATCCAGTGCTTTATCGAAAAAAAAACAATTAAAAGCACTGCCGTGAAGGAGGCAGCTTCTGCGCGCATGTTCAAATTGGTTGCCAAAGAAGTCATCTCCATTGAGCATGCGCGTAAAAGCTGCTGCCTTCACGGCAGTGCTTTTCTAGGTACCTAATTTTAAATTCAAATGACAGATGAAAGTTTGTGAATCCCATGAAGGCTTTTCCTGTACTCAACATTCTCAATTCTTAGTTGTTGATTTAATTCTATGTTCAGTTGAGTTAACTAAACAAGATACAGCTTTACTTTGTTATAACAGAATTTGCGATCTTCAAATAATATGGTTGTGTATTTTTGGAAATACATATTGGACAAATCAGAATTAGAATGGGTGTACCTAGGGAATCCTAGGTACATTAAACTTTTTCACGAATTCGGCCTCCGTGAATAAGCTCCAAACCTACCCTATAAACATGAGGCCTTAGTGGTGTTACCACACATTGATTAAAATAGTCAGTAGCACAAACTTTTGTTATTCCTTCATGAGCTTGAACCAAGCTTTCAACAGAAATTGGATCAGAAGATGATGAATTGTAAATTGTGTAGGGAATATGATCATCATTTATGGGGAATTTATAGTTTGATACATTAAACGAAACCCATAAAAATTTCTATTTCTATTCTATTTTCTTCATTGATTTGTTATCGAACAATATTCCCAGAGACTATTATCCTTCACCGAACTGAAGCTTTGGTTGTCGTTAGAATTGACCGACCAATTATGGAATGCATTGTATCAGAATTATTGATTGTTATTTCTTTTCAGAGCATAGGAACGATATTTTCTTTGTGTTGGAAAATGTAAACGCCCGGAAATTGCTGTAGAGCTTCTCTATAGGTCTTTTATTGAGGTTTTGTCGGTTTTTGCTTGGATGCATTATAGTAGCAAACTCCTGTTCCCTCGTGCCTATCGATCGATGGAAGATTATGAGGTCGAATTTTATTATCATTTCATCCAGTTTCGAAAAAGTGAATATTTTATAAGCGCGATGTAGCTCCTCATTTCTCACCAGTGCTATTCCATAATTTCAATTATACAGGGCGCGTCAAAATTATGGAACGAATTCATTTTCTCAGAAGAAAAATATTTGGCAACAAAATCCTGAAACAGGTCAATTCTTGTTTCACTTTACCAAATTTTTATGCGTTTTTGAAGGATTTTTGTTGCACCCTGTGCCATCACCATCAACCCCTTAAATTTTTTGAATAGGGAAAGTGGGTTATGTGGTGCTTTTTTCGCAAGGTCTTTGTATCTTCTTCAAAGGCATGCAGAAATTTTCAAGAAAAAATTTTTTCTTTGGAAAATTTGTTACCTCAAATAGGTTTTCAGTATGTGCACTTTGTCATGGAGCATTTACTTTGAAACGATGGCACCTTATGAAATCGTCACCGAATGAAAATCGACTATTACAGTTTTGTTTATGCACAACTTTCAACCCCTACGAACTCTTTAATGCAGGAAAAAAATGTGTTTCACGTGAGGGGGTTGAAAGTTGTGCATGAACAAAACTGTAATGGCCGACTTTCATTCGGTGACAAATTTCACCATCATCATTGATGGGGATGGCACAGGGTGCAATAAAAATCCTTTAAAAATGAATATAAATTTGGTAAAAGTGAAACAAAAATTGACCTGTTTCAGGATTTTGTTGTCAAATATTTTTCTTCTGAGAAAATGAATTTATTCCATAATTTTGACGCGCACTGTATATATTTCAATGGTCATGAATATGAACCATATTAATGAAATGAAAATTCAAACAGAAATAAAGGGTGTTTCATCGATTTTTTTAAGCAATAAAATACATGATTTGCATTTATTTTCAAAACCTTTTTATTGATAATTGAATTATCAGTTATGAGTGTTGTGACATTTATATACGAAAAATATGCCCGGGAGATTATTCGTCCAGGAAATTTTTGTCTCAATAAATCAATTGTGTCATTTGCAAAGTGGGGTGTAGCGCCATTCTGTTGGAACCAAATGTCCTCTAGGTCAATATTCATTAATTCAAGCCACAAAAATTCGATTATTATCCGCAGTATCGATCAATATTGACAGTTACAGCTTCACCAGCAGCATTTTCAAAGAAGTAAGGTTCAATTACAACACCTGACCATAATGCACACCAGACAGTGACTCGTTTAGGATGCATAGGTTTCTCATTAATAATTCGTGGATTTTCCTCACCACAGATACGACAATTTTGTTCATCAACAACGCCACCAAGTTGAAAATGTGCCTCATCGGAAAACATGATTTTCTGGGGAAAATCAGCTGATTGCTCATTGATGAAATTGACGTTTTAAATAATCTTATGGTTTTAGTTACTGTGATATTTGAACCTTATCTGAATCCTTGTGTAAAATACGCCACGTTGTGGTCCAATTTGTTGTAACACTTTCACGAACCAAATCAATATTTATTTTTTTAATAATTCGTCCAATGGTGCTTTGAGATGGATGATTATGTGAACCATAAAATTCACGTAATTTTCTAAAAACACTTTCCACAGAACGCTGATTTTCATAAAATAATTCAACAATTTGAACGCGTTGTTGTATCGTGTAAGAATCCATTTTTACAAATGTCAAACATCACACTTCTTAAATGTCTAAATACCCAGACGAATTCAGTGCTCTATATATATTTTATTTATTCTCAAAAAAAAACCGCGCAATTTGAAACACCTTTTATTTTCGTGGTTTCTTAAAGGCTGGATTCTTCCGAACACACTGTATGGGTTTGAGACAACCTACAAATTAAGAATCTCTACGTGCAAAATCTCGGAAATTGTATTGTCTCTTTGTGACGAAATTGTTTGACAGCGTTATAAAGCTAAAAATTTTCGTAATATAATTTGTTAGTTGTGCTTTTTCATCTGTATGAGAATTTTCGATGATCGTTCGATAGTTTGAAAGTTGAGAATGTCAAACCGTGTTGATATTTCTGTTCAGTAAGGCGTGTAGCAATTCATCATGAAAAAATTATACAGCACCCTGTCCATTTCACGGTCAACATAATCACCCTAGTGAGGAGGCAATTCTTGCAGAGTAATTGATAGTTTTGGCACTTATTGTACTCTTCTCGATGTGTAACCATCTACAAGACGAAGAAATGAGCGTACTGAAGAGAATATTCAACTTGTTGGCCTTGCTGACTGCTTTTTTGTTACCAAATATCAATCAGCTGAACGTTGACGACATTTTGTTCCAACAAGACGGCGTAACTTGCCATATTGCGCGGCGAAAAATCAATTTATTTCAAAATCAATTTGGTGGCAAATTTATTTCCAGAAGAGGACCTATCAACTGGTCCCTTTTACGGTGCGACTTAACGCCTCTCGTTTTCTTCTGGGCTATGTTATGCGCAGCAACCCTTGAAGCCAATATTCAAGCCGCCATTGACGCGATACGGCCAGATTTATCAGAAGAAGAAGTGAAGAATTCTACTGATCGAATGGAATATGTAAATCGTGGTCGCGGCTGACATATGCCAGAAATCATATTTTAATAGATAAAAGCTATGAAATTTTCTCATATTAAATTATTATATAATAATGAAAAATCAATTCCCAAAAAAATTTCTGTCCTCTATTATTATATGAAGTTCTCAATTATTTAACGAAATGATTATGCCCTTCAACTGGCGGAAAATGGCGAGGATCTTAAGTCGTTTATAGTTAATTATTATTTGTTTCGTGTTAAGTTCCGTTAACATTGAGAAATCGCAACACAGACTGAGATCGAGATGAAGTGACAAAATGGGGCACTGTAAACAAAAAACATCATTTCAACTTCGGGTGCTTTAAAGGGCAGTTTTGCCATCTCAACTACAAATTTTTTTTTAACTTTGGTAGTGACAGTTCAATGTTCTGCTGAAATTGAATGACTGCTTGTCACGCTTTCCTCTCATAACGAGGATCTTATACAGGTGTCAAATATTAAAACGCACTTTAAACCGTTTTTGCGCGTACGTTCTAGGGAATCAACGTGCTATCATTTTGTCCAAATGTCTGTAATTTTCGAATTTTGAGCCGAAAATGGTCTCAAACGACTAGTTAGGGCTCTCTGATGACGAATCCGGTGTCAAAATCGATTCTGTCCGGCCGGCTGTCCATATGCAAGATTATGGGCGTACGGAGAATCCTAACGACCTAAAACTTTTAGGGTTGGTTGCATTCCGAAATGCGACGGTTAAGTTCGTCAATGGACCAAATCGGCTGAGTGGTTTCGGAGTTACAGCCCCTTGAAATTTTGAGGCTAATTCCGTCGGGACCTAGTGAAATGATTGAAACCTTCTAGTTATTTGCGGTATAACGACGAACAATTTTTCCTGGAATATCGTTGGAATCGTTCTGTCAGTATATTAAAAACATTTTTTTGAAATTTTTTTTCGAAAAAATTTCGTTTTCGGAAACTATTCATCATATTCGAAAAAAATTTTGCTCAGTTCTTGAGCTTCATATTTTACAATAGTATACTAAATTTCAGTTCGATTCGATACTTATTATCGGAGATATTTGGAAAAAATATGTGAAATTTCGTTTATCCTCGATATCCTTGTTTTCTTCGAAATAATCCAAAAGATTCTAATACAATCATGATGGAACTTGGCAGCTTATTTGGAAATGCTGATGGACAACTTTGTGCCGAATTTCGTGTCATTAGAAAAATTCAATTTTTTTTTTCAAATATTCAATATTCTGTGACCTTCTGAAAATTTTATCCTCATGAAATTCTGTATGAACATTCGAACTATCATTTTTCGGTAAATAACTCGATTTCAATTCGATCTAATCTGTACTTTTGGAAATATTGGTAAAACTTTGAAGGGAAATATCTGCAGAATTATAGGGTGGATTTTAGCCATTCACCACCAGTAGGCTCTAGTATTTGTAGAGTAGGTTTGAGGCTTAATTACGAAGGTCGAATTCGTGAATGGGTAAAATTCAGATTAAATCGAATGGAAATCCAGTACTTTATAGAAAAAAACCTAGAAAAGCAGTGCCGTTGAGCTGCAGCTTTTGCGCGCATGTTCAAAGGATATCACCAAAACTGAACATATGCGCTGAAGCTGCTGACTTCACGTCATTGCTTTTCTAGGTTTTTTATGCCCTTTTTCATGAATAATTCATAGTTAAAGACGACAATAGTGAGAAAGCAAAAATATCAACAAATGCATACAAACATACAAACAGTTATAAGTGGTTCTTCCATTATGAAGAGATGAAATAATAAACCTTCGTTTTACATTGGAAGCAGTTTTTTATGGTCTATAGAATTTTCAATGGGCTAATCGATTTTTTTTAATTGAAAAAAACATGTCTGGTTTGCATCGAAAATAGCAACTAGGGAATCTTGATAAACAAATAATGACGCGCTACGTTCGTTTGGAGTAATTATTTTTTCTAACACGCAATGAGCACTAAATGAATGCAGTAATGGCACGATCTATTCAAGTGAAATGTTATCGTGAAATATATCTTCACACTGGGATATATCATGTTTCGATGCAATCATAACAGAAGGAATGAATTAAATTGCACAAAAACGATAGTGGACATCACGTGTGTGACAGAACAACATTTCTGGAACAGAAATAGAGTTTCTGAATTCTGGTTTCGCTATATTTCGTTATTACCATTTATTGTATTGTATTTTTAGTAAGGTGACAGCTATGTCTCAATTTTAGAGATAAACGTTTTTGTATATATATTCCATTCACTTCAATAAACTATCCCGGTTGGCCATGACATTCCGAAAATTTCACCGTGTATATTTTGAAAATGTTAGGCTATAGTCATTTTCCTATCGGATATCTACGCAACGTTGTTCTTTCTACATATAAGTCGTAGTAATTACGTATTTATCAAAATGTTATTCACTTTGCAAAATAATGTGTTTGAGAAAATATTATGTGAATTCAATAATTCCAAAGATCTGGTGAATGTCGAAGAAACTTTTTTCTCGGTTAACACTGGAAATATTTCACGTATATAAACATGGTTGGAAGATTCAATTATGCTATTTTCATGTACGGAAATCAAAAATCGAGTGTTGAAATTTTACTGAAAAATAATGGATAGAGTAGTCCGTTACTTTTTGATAGTTCATTCGAAAAAAAATAAGAGTACTCGAAAAACCCTGCAGTAATACTTCTGAATGAACAGACAAACATATGGAATTCCCTACCTCTCGAAATTCTCAAGAAATAATTCTACAGAAGACATTTAAATACCTTGTTGCACAACTCAAAATACTCCAGTATGAAAATGTAGTAGTATACTACAAAACCTGTGTCACCTTGAAAGAACTAACTCAATTTACAAAGTTACACTGGGTTTTCACTCACATACGACGAAAATGTTGGATAGCTTGTAATAAATTATTGATTCCAAATTATCAGGGTTACTATCAGAAAAAGCAGATTTCAATTCTAAATAGCACTTCCTGATACTTTGTCTCTGCTTCTTCAAAACTATCTTCCGCATTTTGAGATTGAGAGTAGAAATTGGCATTGGCATTTGGCTACGTCTCTGAGAATTATTTTGACATTGTCGATATTTCACGAGGGCCAGCCTGCGTCAGATTTAAGTTAAAAACTTGATAGACCTAAATCATGGCCAACCAGGATTGTTACAAAAGTGAATGGGGTATACAGGGTTAGTCTTTAAGCACATTAATTTTAAGCATAGATTCCTCTCATCAAATGAAACACTTTTTTAAGTTGCCATTCTTTCAGATTTCGCTCAGGTGAAAAGCTTTGGAATTTAAAATAAGAAGTTCACCACCGATATCTCTTGCGGTGATCCGTTTTGCAGAATAATATTTGGTCTATGCGAAAAAGATTAATATTTCTGTGTATTCTGTGTTCTGGGCCAACGTGGGCGAAGCTTAATTCACGGCCTTCACTAGCTCGGAGGCGGATTCACCAAAATCAGGAAATTTCCCGAGTTTTTATCGGATTTTATAACATTCAACGTTAAATGTCCCGAAAATAGTTCGTTTATTGAGGATTCTCATAATGACTTAAGAGCAAACAATACCTCGAATAAAATGGGGTGACTTTTGGAGGCCAGAGCTCGTTTTTTTCAAAAAATTTTTTGGGTGCAAACGGTTGAGAATAATTGTGAGAATGCGGAATGCCACTTTTTGCGCGCATGTTCTAGGGGAATCCGAATGCGATTGGATTGAAACTTGGCAGTTAGTTGGATCATAACGACGCACAACTTCGTTAAAATCTTATGGTCACCCAATTTAAAAAAAATTTTTTTTCAACATTTTTTTCGAAAAAAATTATTTCTTCTGAAACTATTGTTTATATTCGAGAAAGATTCCAGTTATACCTCGAACTGCATAGTTCACAGCAGTGCACCAAATAATAACAATATGTAGAATTTCATGGTTTTCTACTCGATGTCGTTGTTTTTTTCGGTATAACTCGAGAAATTTCGTGATGATCGTGTCATTAGAACGATTTGAAGAAAAAATTTCACATTTTTTATTTCAAATATTCAATATTTTGTGATCTCATCATATTATCCTCATTAAATTCTGTATGAACCTTCAAACTGTCATTTTTCGATGAAGTATTGGATTTCAATTCGATCTTATCTGTATTTTTAGAAATATTGGAAAAATTAAATTTTGAATGGGTATATCTGCGGAATCATTGGGTATAAAATATTGAGTTTCTAAGTTGTTTCTTTCGGAAGTTATTGTGTTTACGGTCTGGCCGGTAGGCCGACACAGTACAACATATCACGTGGTCATCTTCTTAATGTGTAGTACCTACACTGGCTGATATTTGGCTTATAGATTGCCGATATTGAAAGCAGAAAACTAACTTTTCTGTAGCATGTTGTATATGATGAGATGAGTAACAATCAATGATCAATCAATGCCCATTTATAATAACATAACCAAAGATATGTTTCTTCGTTATCTATCTTGTAGATAAGTAGATATTATTATATAAAGGAATACTAATAGCAGTTGGTTTGTGTTTTAATACTAGAGTACAATTTAGTTAATTCGGTTGGTAGTTTTCTACGGCAAGAAATGTGAAATTACGATTTTGTCAACCGTACGTCACGAAGTGAAATTTTACAAAGTGTTATGGCCAATTGATGCACCATTCATTCAAAATCCTTATTTAACACAGAATGCAAGAATGCAGTAGCACAAACCAAACAGTAAACTTAAACTTGTTATTGTTAGTAATTGTATACAGACGTTTGAATGGATGCGTTTTCATTTTCATCGAACTGGTTAATCCCTCTCTCTTCTCTTATGCTCTGCACCAAAGAAGAGGGAGATAGGGGTTAATCGATTTATCAATTCGATGAAAATAAAAACACACCTAATCTCTTTGTAATCTGCTGCAACTACATATATGGATTATGCTCATATCATTTGTATCGTGGTCTTCGGATGCTATTATTTTGGAACTTGGAACCATGGAGGTAGGAAAAAAGGTGATAGAACTCTCGTGACGACTTGGAATAGGTCGAATTGATAAATATATTGGTTACCACGAATTTGTATATTTGTAACACCCAACTCATAAATATATTGTGTTTCGTAAAAAGTAAATATATCGGCATACAAAATAAATATATTGCTGCAACTAATAAATATATTGGCTCGAAAATACATATACTTGAAAACACACTTTTGTCCCAAACGGCGCCTCATATAAGAACGAGACATAACTCTAGATATATCAAACACGCCGGATAGATTACTTGACACTGGCAGTAGTGACACTAGCTGGATCGCTGTGACATTACTCGTCGTGGCGTGTACACACCGAGATATTCGATCTAGACACCCCGTGTCTAGATCAAAGTGTCCAGATCAGCGTGACCAATTATTTTTTTCAGAATCTACCAAACCTTCTGTAGAAATCTACTTTTTTCTACCAAAGTCAATTACAGGAATCTACTGAAAATCTACTGCTACCTAAGAGCAGTTTTCACATGTTGGAAGGAAGGTGGAAAACTTTAATGTTTCGTCTAATTTAAAAAAAATATCTCAGTAATTAACATTCGCTGAGCAAAAAGTGCTAGAGAAGCACAGCCGTGAAGGCAGCAGCTTTTGCGCATGTTCAATAGAAATTACTGCTTTGGCAACGAATTTGAACATGCGCGTAAAAGCTACTGCCTTAATTCACGGCAGCATTTCGATTCGATCTAATTTATACACATATTTGAAGATATTGAAAAAATAAAATTTTGAATGGGTATATCTACGGAATCATTGGGTGGATTTCACCCATTCACGAATTCGACCTTCGTAATTAGACCCTAAATCCTCTCTACAAATATCGAGTTTTTAAGTGGTTTCTTCCAGAAGTTAAGGGCCGACCCTAAACACAATAACTTTCGAAAGAAACAACTCAGAAATTCGATATTTGTAGAGAAGCTTTGGACCTTAATTACGAAGGCCGAATTCGTTAATGGGTAAAATCTACCCAATGATTCCGCCGATATTCTTATATATTCACCTAAATGAAAGGCTCTTCCTTTAAGGATGGAAACGATGAAAATGCGGGAAAATGTAGAGCACACACGCACCCATGATGGGAAATACGATATACTTATATTGAGTGTAACGGGATTAAAGAAATACCTCATTGTCAGTCAGAGCCATCTATACGAGTTGTGCTATTTTTTGACATTATTCATGCGATTATAGTTAGGTTAGGTTAGGTTGTGCCACCTCAGACAGAAGCGTTCTACTGCTTCAACAATTGGAAGTAGAATTCTACTTAGATAGTTCGAAATACTACTAAAATCTACTGCTCAATTTCTGCCTACTAACAATGATGAAATTATTACGAAAATCTACCAAAAAAGTAGATTTCTACCAAAATTGGTCACGCTGGTACAGATGCCAGATGTATCTGCACCTTTGAAAGCACAGTTAGACTTCGTCATTCATTAGTTCCAATGTACAGGACGTCTCAAAATGGTCGTCACGCCGATATGTTTACTTTTCCTCGCGTCCCAGTTTGGCAAAAGTTTGAAGAAGCCTACAATATATTTTAAGTAGGTTTATGATTTTGATGTGATTTGTAAATATTAAATGTTAGTTGATAACTATTTGTATGGACTGTTATCTTAAGAGCAAACAATACCACGTGGAGCTAAATTAGGGCTAGGCAACACAGCCACATTTGAGTTTCATTGAACCTCGTTTATATCTCAAGGTGAGGTACCTGGACGCGGTCTATATGCTTCAACGTTGCCAAATTAAATGAAATATTAGAATTCGGAGACATTTCGACGTTTATAGGAGAAAACGGGGTGTCGTCCTGCTAGCTCCAGTGAGTATTTTTTGAAATTTTTTTTTTCGCGATGTACTTACTTCTTTTGTGAGAATGCGCAATGTAAGTTATATTTCCATCTTCACTCCAATTCAATTTCATTTTCACCAAAATTTTTGTATATAAAAAAGTGACAGCATTGCGCATTCTCAAAATTTTTTTCGACCATTTGCCCCAAAAAACATTCCTGAAGAAAACGAACTCTGGCCTCCAGATGTCACCCCGTTATATTCGAGGTATCGTATGCTCTTAAAGATTTCAATCCTTCTGTCTATTGGAGCATATGCTTGACTGCTATTTTGCAGGCCTGCCTTAATGCCCTCAGATGCCTAGGAAATTGAACAATACCAAACAAATGTCCAAAATAACATACATTTTGTATTATTTTTCTTCGTGAATAGGTGGATATTATTATACAGTGCGCGTCGAAATTATGGAACAAATTCATTTTCTCAGAAGAAAAATATTTGGCCACAAAATCCTGAAACAGGTCAATTTTGGTTTATTATTTGATGAAATCAAATAATAAACCTTAGTGATCGACCAACAAAAAAAAAATTTTAACCCCCCCTGAAAATTTCACAGTTTACGTTTTGGAGTATGTAGATTTGAATGAACGAATAAAAAAAAATCCGTCCGTCCGCCGTCCGTTGTCCAGAGCTTTTCTCGGAAAGTACTGAACCGAAATCCGTGAAACTTGGTAGAAAAATCATGTGTCGCTCGGGATTGATCCTCCAAGCTTTTCAGCAGGATTGGTGTACCCTAAGGGCTTAAAATTGGGGGTTTGAGGGAAAAAAAAATTATTTCTCGGAAACTTACCACCGAATTTTTGTGAAATTCTCAACGTTGATTACTGTTGCATAACTCAACCTAAAAATTTTTACCCGGATGATATCCGACCAGTAGTCTCTGAGTTATAAAGAAAAATGCTGCAAATATCCAATAATCCCGAGAATGAATCATCGCATTCGGTTCTAAGATTGGAATTCAGTGAAATAATCAGTTATCTTTTCATCTAGAATCATATATCTGAAAGTAGATGAAAAGATTGTTACCAAATTTTCAACATATATTGAGAAATTTCGAACGGATTCGTTTATTATTTTATAAACACAATGTGCAAATGCCCTATCGATGTTCGAGGTTCACGATATATTTGATTTTTACAGAAAAGTTATTGAAAATAACTTTAGGTCTTCAGTTTGTGTATTGGATATTTTGTGAATCAAGTGAACTCTTATCGGATATATGCACTGTGGAAAAATTTTTTTCAGATAAGTTGCACAGGACGGGTGAGTTTTTTTTCATTTCATTGATATTTTTCAGAACAAAGTTGAATCCTAGTAGGAATCACATCCACACATATTAGCGGAAAATCTTGGATTTTGTTTTACGTATTTGTTGTTAATTTGAGAGTTTAAGTTGATTTTCCCGAAAGTTCCTCAAGAAATACTAACGCGATCAAATTGAAATATCATATCTAGTTGTGAAATATCGACGCTCAATTTAATGCATGATTTCGTGAGAATTGTATTGGGAAAAAATTGAATTTTTTCTAAACATTTTTTTGGAAGCTATTCATTAAAGTTCAATATAATTTGGTACAGGTTTTAGTCAACATTTTGAAACCATATTTATTTGCAGAGATTTTGGCGGAAAATTTTGTGGCCATTTTAAATTTTGAGGTTATTTCCCTTATATGTCAAAAGGCGCAAACGCTTTCTGATTTGAATTTCATTTCTATTTGTGTAATACCGACACGCAATTTAATAAGTAATATCGTGAAGATCGTACTGGCAAAATATTAGTAAAAAATATTTTTCGGAAATTTAACTTAACTTTAACGAAAGAAACAACATAGTGACTTGACCTTTGTAAAGTAGTTTTTTAAGAAACTCAACATCAAGATAATTTTCTCTTCAACTCCAATATTTCATAGGAAATGTGATTTGGAATGAAAAATATTTAAGATTTTTATGAATAACATCCTCTAGGCTTAATTATAAAGGGATTCTTTCAATTCTTTCCAGCAAAATTTTCATTATATGTTGATACCTTAGTGAATAGGTTTATCTACCATATTTCGGGAATATATTTAGATGAGACAGACAACATGTATACGGTAATTGATTATATCGGTGACAGGACTGATAATTCTGATGATCAGTCGGACATAAAAACTCCATCTCATTGTCGTAACAGACAGATTTGTCCCCAGATAATTAGGGAATACGGCCCTGTGCGGCCACCTGCATTGGTCTCACTTTTCGAGCGAGCTAAGGCGGTTCGCCCTTCAACTCTTCAAGTGATTTTGTGCGTTATTATAAACATAGACATATTTAGGCATGAAGATTTATCCTTGGGGATATTTGAAAATTCCAGACATAAGTTAGTCGGGATCGGAATTGGAAGCGATAAGCTTGAGGTCGAAAACGCCGAGGCTCGGCTCAAATATTTAAAATAGGTTTTTTACGTTTTTGTTCATATTTTCACACGATCGATTAGTTCGTATCTGCACTAGTCTAGTATATTCATTTTACAACTAGGAATCGAATTAAAGTGTGTTTTTTTTTAACCGTTTAGTTTGATTTTGAAAACTTTCGAACCTCCTAGACGCCAGATCCTAACGGTGTGTTGGACTTCGGCGGGGAATTCACAACACTCATAGTACTACGGAATCACAAAAAAACACGAAGAAAGTTGCTAAAAATCTTCTTCAGGTATCTACATTTTACTGACTGATGGTATGTAGTACAATAAGGTTTAAATATGGTCCGGAACGTGCCTAAATAATCATACAAAAGCGTAAAAGTGAGAGTAGGTATAAATTGGGATTTGCCACAGAGTTTTTAGGTTACAGAAAAATATTCAGTAATGGAGGGCTATTCACATCTGTTCGTTCATTCAATAGGATTTTGCGGGTGTTGTACCTATTGATTTAAACGACTCTAGGAGTTATGTAGGTACTTTTGGTTTCGACGTGGATAATTTTGTAGTTACTATTGAATTTAAATATTTCACATGAATTTCTTCATGGAATTGATTTTCGTTTGGTGAAAAACCAATGAGTTATAAATAATATATACGATTGATTTGAGATATCCTTGGTATTGGGTTATTATTAAACTGAGAAAATAATAAACCCTTGTGTAAAATTTGCAGCGTTTTTATTTCACTTTCACCAAATTTATATGCATTTTCGAAGGATTTTTGTTGCACCTTGTGCCATCCTCATCAAACCTCTACATTTTTTGAATAGGAAAAGTAGGTCATGTGGTACTTTTTGGCAAGGTCTTTGTATCTTCTTCAAAGGCGTGTAGAAATTTTCAAGAAAAAAATTTTTTTTTGAAAAATTTGTTACTTCAAAGAGGTTTTCAGTATGTGCACTTTGTTATGGCTCATTTACTTTGAGACTATGGTACCTGTATAATTTGTCACCGAATGAAAGTCGACCATTAGTTTTGTTTATGCACAACTTTCAACCCCTTCAACCCCCTCACGTGAATTTTTTTCCAGTAAGTGTTCGTAAGGGGTTAAAAGTTGTGCATAAACAAAACTGTAATGGTCGACTTTCTTTCGGTGATAAATTTCATCAGGTACCATCGTCTCGAAGTAAATGAGCCATGACAAAGTGCACATACTGAAAACCTCTTTGAAGTAACTAATTTTTCAAAAAAAAAAAAATTTTCTTGAAAATTTCTGCACGCCTGTGAAGAAGATACAAAGATCTTGGCAAAAGAGTACCACATGACCCACTTTCCCTATTCAAAAAATTCAGAGGGTTGATGGGGATGGCAAAGGGTGCAATAAAATCCTTCAAAATGCATAAAAATTTGGTAAAAGTGAAACAAAAATCGACCTGTTTCAGGATTTTGTTGCGAAATATTTTTCTTCTGAGAAAATGAATTTGTTCCATAATTTTGACGTATTGAGGAATCCAACAGTATCATCACAATTTATTCTATTCTGGAGGTGTGTTACACTATAATTTCATCAGTGACTCTTCGTCAAGTAAAAATTTATCCTGATAAATTATTATTGGTCTGCGATAGAACTACATACGTTAGATGACTACCTAAATTACTGCTATCTATTAGCAACTTTATATACTAATGACTACGCCTTGTCGCCCCTTGCTCGAAAGCAAGTTGCAGGGGTTGACTGTTTCCTACTATTACCCACAAAAACTTTGGGCCCAAAACTGATAGCGCAAAGGTCGCACTGTCAAATCCTAACAATGCTTTCCGATCGATGAAAATAAATTGAGCTATAACCTGATGGATATGGCCCAAAAAAATCAGTTATTTGAAATGATGGATCTGTATAGTTGCTACGATCAGTTGGCCGCTTCTTTGTTGGATTATTACTGATTCATAATATGAAATATGCATATAGGAATAAGAAACCATCTAGGATTTTGTTGGGAGACTTTCATGAATACAAGGAGTCATTATGAAGTTAACGATTATATGTTGTATGTTGACAATAATTGGTCCGTTTTTCGGATCCAAAATGTCAAGAAGTGACGGCAATATGTATTCTATACTTCTGCCTTTAAGGGCTGGTATTATAAATCTTATTTTCATAACAGAGAGCAGGTAACTCTCATTTTTGAATCAGATTTCACGAGTTAATTTTTTGGTATTTGTCAAAATAGTTTTATAAAACTCGCCCTTAAGTATACCGAATGCTACCAACGCGCTATCTCTAGCCGACTGAAAAGGAACCAAATCAAAGAATCTACTGTATATCATATTTCAATAGATTTGCAACTTTCAACTTGTTATTATATTGTGTTTGGTAGGGAATACATAATACGGAATTAATAGGAAGAAAATATTGGAACAAAAAATAAATATGTTACTGCAACCAATGAAATTATATACCTGGAAAATGAATATATTTGCAAACACAATTTTCCTACCGAGAAATGATATCTGGCTCCTACTATATCTGTGGATTTGAAGGTCGTCTCCCCAAACAGATATCTTTCTTGAAATCTGATTGAATTCACATCTGCACAAATAGGCAATATTTACAGGTTTTCATGTCGGATTGCCTTATGAAAAATACAGAAATAATATAAACGAGAAACTAAGCCAACTTTGACGTTTCAGATTACAAATCTGATTCTTTCTTCAGAAAAACGAGAACATTTTTCGAATTATTTTCTTTCGGTTTTTTGTTCTGAGTCTCAAATGTGTCGAACTTCCATGACCTACCGACTGACTTCTTGAAGGTGAAAAAAGTATACGTGAGAGTATTAACTCTATTTCTCCAAAAAATAAACGAACTTTTTTTTAGATTCATCTTTGCAGCCTGAGAAAACCTACGAGTCAGAATACTGGCAGACTTTTCCATTAGAATTTGATGGAGATGAAGGGAGCTAAGTGGGTTCGGATCGAAATAAAACTGAACAATACATGTGGGTACTGAAACCTGTTGTCTCATGAAGTACCAAAAACTTTCATGTATAAGTCGAAAACTTCCCAAGCTCCCGATTTCGCCGATTTTCAAGCAGTGGAAATAAAGTTTTTCAAATTTCCTCAACCCATCACTGTCTACAATAGTAATCATAGGGCAATAGAAATTGCATTTTTAAGAACCTTATCCTGACAATAAAACTTTGATATTGTAGTTGCTGAACAAATAAAAATAAATGAAACAGGTAGAATAGCATTTATTATCCTCAATAAGTTTTGATCCAGTATCGCAGTCGCATCAAATATTCATTGTTGTTCAATGGAAAATTCATGTTCATTGATCTTCTATTCGAAGGATGCGATAATTTCAATATCATGTTTGAATTGTGCATTCCTTCGAGATTAATATTGCATTTATGAAAAGGTCTATAAAAAGGGTATACGTAGATATTTAAGTTCTATAAAATATAATGCAATCGCATAATTTGTTTAGTATTACAGTCTTAATAATTATGCAATTATGCTTGAATATTCGGGAAAAATATTACATCATTGGAATATTCCAAGAGAATGAGAAGAGAATGAACCTAAGTATTTGTTCGCAAAATTAATTTTGTTTTACTCGATTCTTGAATTCTACGCATTTCGAAACGCAAACTGTTTATATGGATAGATGATATGGATATGAATGAACTTCAAAATTATTATGATGAATATAAACAAACTGACGAATACTCATCAATGGGAAAATCATCAACTATTCATGATGTTGGTAATCACTCAAAGCATCTGCAAGGAGTTCAGGGTAACTAGTTATCCGTTCCTCTGTATCACAAATCATCAGCGTTGCTTAGCCCTTAGTGTAGTAGGAGTTCGAGGAACTTGAGCAATATGGACGGTAATGCTTAGGCAAAATATTTTACTATCTTGAGGTATATTCGAGTTCAGAAAACACTGGTTTCTAAACATGTGTCCAAACTTGAAGAACGTTCCTTCTCAAGTTTTTGAATAGACGGGTAGGTAGACGATATTTATCCGATTTGTGTGGAATTTCATTTTAGTTGATTTAGGGATATTCTATTCATCTAGTGATTTAAATACTGTTATTTGGAAGCCCTGCTATTTATTTTCACACAGAAAGAGAAAAAAAACACGTTATGAAAAGCTTATCATTTGAGGAAATTTGGAATCGACGGTAGCTAAAAAGGTGAATATTTTTATTGATTACGAGAATTTTTTTTTATTTCTTAGCGCCTGCAATTTACTCATCCCATCCCCACAAGCAATATTCTTGTTAGAACAGTTGGCGTTTAACATTTTTCGAATAAGAGATAATTGCTAAGAGCGTGTGATGCGTTTTATTCGTAAATTTACGGATTAAAAATTCCAAAAAAATACGTAGGACCTTTTTTATGTTCGGGACAAATATACCAGATCAAGTTTGAGACAAAAGCGTCTTGCACATATATTTATTTTCGAATCAATATATTTATTAGTTGGAGCTGTAATTATATTTTTGATCCGTTATATATTATAAAGCTAGGAGTTTGAAGAATTTAAAACAAATGAGGTCCAATAATTTCATTATTTCTTTCTATCCATCATCGTCAAGAGATGACGCATCGAAAACACGCGTATAGTTTTCAGTAGTTAGCCCAAAATTTTCATAATCAGTCTTGATTTTGATCTTATTTGTGAATAGTTAGTGTTATTTGTAGTGATTATCGTCGTTAACTGTGATTTCAACTGCTTCAAACCGCATCCGGTGCGTCATCTTTCAACGATGGAGATGGATCAAATTAATGAATATATAGGGTCTCACATTCGTATATATTGGAAACTGACAACTCGTGACTATTTTATGTAAGGTAGAAAATTAAAAATAATACATTGTCACTGAAAATAAAAATATGTCTGCCACAACTGAATATATTGACCACAAATAAATATATTCGCAAACGCACGTTCTTGAATGCATCCCTGTATGATTTTTGTAGTCCGTCACTGGAAATCCCATTTATCCACTTCAATATTCCAAGAGATCTGAAAACGAATTGTTGCCAAGTCTGTGTTTGTTCTTTGAATTAAGAATAATGTTCACAAACATCGATTGAAAAATGAATTGGGAATCGATAAAAATAAACGAGTAACTTTATCCAAGCTATAACTCGTCTACGAAGCAACCGCCATAATGAAATTCATTCAACAACAGTGAATTTTCGATGGGAAATCGTTTTTCTTCCATTTGCATTGTCGGTTAGACATTATCGACGTGATCGACATATTTCCTGAACGTTGTTTGTTTGTACAACGGAAATAATGAAAGATTCATTCCTTGAGGAATACTCTGCCTACAAGTATTGAAGAATTTCAGCTTATGCCTCCAATGCTTGAAAGCAACTTATAAAATGCAAAATAAGATTTTCATTTTATGAGTGAAATAATCAAAAATTTTTTTTTTAGTTGCGAGTAAAATAGTGCAACCTCTTGTAGATTTGCAGTTAATAACATCTTCGATAAAAAAATACCTACTTGTTCCTTAGAAATTCGTTTCAATTACTACTAAATGGCTTGTCTTGGTACAGCAACAGCAATACGGTAATTGACAATTTTCCGAAATGCTTTATATGGTTCATTAAGGGCTTTTTTTACCCAAAATCTTGATATTTCAGTATAAAGCGAACGTATTCTCCCAATTTTTTTCATTTTTCCGAATATTATAAAAATTCTTGTCAAGTATCTCCATAAAATGAATTGTAAGGATGACCATAAGCACCCCTAATTGACAATACATTTCCTGGAAACGGTTCGTTCATTTGCCTGAGAAAGAAACAATAATATTTGATGCCTACCCATAACAACAACATTCATTTACTGCTTCATGCTGTTACAAAGAGGTTTTTGATGTTCGTAATTCCGCTTAGTAGAAATTTACCGCCACTGCAGTAAATTACCCCAGCTTAATATCATAGATTTATGGTGAACTACTTCTATCTCCTTCTAGAAAACTTGCGTCCATTATAAGTATCTATGGATGTTTTAATAGATATTGTAAAAACAGTTTGCTATGTGATCGCGTATATTCGATCACGGCAGGATGTGATCGCCATCGCGAATGATATCGTGATCGTGTTAACATAATTCACAACGGCGTAGGCGACGTTGAGACCCATGAAGAAGAATACACAATCCCTTTGATTATATTCGTAAATAATGGACAGTATTCGTGTACTACAACTGTATATTTAAGTGGAGGCCACGCGATCTTGATCACGATGGCGATCACGTTTTGCCAGGAATATATAAAAATAATCTTTATTTTGTAGGACAAATAATAAAACGTATAGGTCGAGTTAAAATAAAAACTCCATAGTTGGTACACAGTTTCCGATTTTAATCACTGAAATATTCATCAATGGTATAAAAGCATTTCCTTTTGTCCTTCACCGCTTTGCTGAAACCCCGCGTGCTCAGTGCTTTCACTGAATCTGGCAGATGGTAATTGTTATTATACTCTGATGATAAATGCATAGAATACATATGCATGGTGCGGACACTCTTTGACTTATTTTGGGTCCGAAATGAGGTCCAAATGTTGCCAAAATGCGGCTTTGTTGTCCTACTTCAGTTTTCGCCGATAGATGCCGGCATAGGAAAATCTGCCATATAAAATCTGAAATATTTACCTACCTGTCAGATCGAAACTAGTCAAATCAGAAATTCTTTCTGATTTTTCGAGTTGGGCGAAACATTATTTTCAAGACATTAAATTATTTCATTCAGTCAGAAGGGTGATAATGTATTATATAAAGGTATCCTTAGTCTCTGAATACACAAGTCTGAAACTTGATATTTTTGAACACCTGTGTTACAAGAGGAATTTGTTATCTCAATATTAAGTTCATGGAAAGGAAGTCCTTCAGAGTTACGTATTCAAAAATACCTCGAGAAACCATTTGGAACGATAGATACTACAATTAATTTGTCTGGTTTAAAATTCGTCCGATAAATTCGTATGAACATTAACAGCAATGTGATAATTCATATTTCAATTTCAATGATAGTAAACATGAACATTTCCTCAATATATTTTCATAAGTATGTAACAAAATTCATAACTTTTGAATCGAATAGGTATTTATTAATAGGTTTGTACCTACAAAATTTATAAACCATATTTTTATAAAAGGAGATCCAAACTATCCAATACAATCCATGAGTAATATCAATCTCCAGTTTCGTTTTCACCGTTGTTTTGGCTTTGAATTGACCTCTTGTATCCATCCATGAAGGTGTTCTAACAATAAACCTCATATTGCTCCTTATTCCCTTATATATATTTCATATTATTAATGAGCAGATGTACCACATTTGTTAAACTCCTATTATATATTAGTAAGAATCCACAATTTCAAATATCTGATTCATTATTTAGGAACTAGTTTCATCAGATCAATCAGATTATACCTCAATTCATATTTATTCAGTGGAATTAATTGTATGAAATTGACAAAGCGACCTTAGCGCCATCATCGTTTACAGAGCCAAGTAGGACAAAACTTGACAATTCCAGGACCGCGTTTTGAAACTAAAATTTTGGTGGGTAAAGGGGCCGCGTTTTGAACCTAAAATTTTAGTGGGTAAAGGAGCCTTTTGTGCGTGGGAGATTCGACATTTTGGGTAATTGGAGATTCACCCTATTGGTCGAGAGATTCACTATTGGTCGAGGACGAACACGTGATCGTCGTCTGCCAATAGGGAAGAATTTCCGATTACCCAAATACCCGAATCTCCCTCGCACAAAAGGTAGCTTAATAGTAGGAAAGTGTCGACACCTGATATATTCTATGCATCTTGCTATGATGCATTGAAAGTATGGTGAATAGTCGAATTTAGATTTTCTATGCATTGGAACTCTCAGAACTTCTTGTGAAATATCCATGACAGCTTATCACTGCAACAAACTTCGTCATGCTATTTTTCACATATTTGAGGCAATCATACATATAAATGAAGGGCAGTATCCGTATTTAATAGTTGACAAATAAAGCTACCTTTTGTGCTAGCTATTAGCCGACGACGATCAGGTGACCGTCGTCAACCAATTGGGTGAATCTCTCGGCCAATAGGGTGAATCTCAGATTCCCCAAATACCCGAATCTCCTTCGCACAAAAGGCTTCATTAGGGTTTACAATAAGAGCGTATATCCTGCCCATAGATCATACGTATTACTCCGGCTCCACACGATAGTCCCAACCCCGGTACCAACGTTGGCCGGTTAACATCTATTCAGTCTGGATTCCGTACGTCACATAGTACAACCACGGCACTTTTGAATCTGAGTGATGACCTGTTCCGCGCAACCGATGAGGACCGGATGACCTGCCTTGTGCTCTTCGACTATAGCAAGGCTTTTGATACCATTGACCATCACCTACTCCACAAAAAATTATGATATTATGGATTCTCAGAGTGTGCAGCTTCCTTCGTCCTAGATTATTTGACGGGTCGGAGTCAGTTTGTTGAGGTGAACTCTACTAGATCTGATTCTATGTCGGTGAAATCTGGTGTTCCACAGGGCTCAGTGCTGGGGCCATTTTTGTTTTCTATATATATTTCGGATTTCCACCTCTATGTAAAATTTCGTATAATTCATCATTTTGCTGACGATACCCAAATTTATATTTCGTTCTTGCTAGAGCAATTACGAATGGGTGTTGCCAAGCTTCAGGAAGATCTGTTGGCATTGTTCAATATCTCTTCTGCGCACAGCCTAATTCTGAATCCGGCGAAGTATGTAGTTATGTTGTTCGGTCCCAGGGGTAAGCGTGGTCTGATCGCTGAGAGTTTCTATATCAATTTGGCAGGTTGCAACCTCCAGATTCTTCACGAGGCTAGAAACCTTGGTTTGTGGTTTGACGCGGAGTTGCGCTTCTCTGGACATGTCTCACATCTTTGCCAGTCATCCTACGGCATTCTGAGGCAGCTCTATCCCAGTCGTGATGTACTGCCGACTGGACTTAAGTTGGAGTTATGCCGGGCGCTGGTTATGTCTAGGTTGGCATATTGCCATTGTGCCATTTATGGACCGGCACTCCTGCGAGCTGATGCGCTTCGCTTGCAGAAAATCCAGAATTCCTGTATAAGATTCTCTTATGTTATACACAAGTACGATCATATTAGTGCGAAATATTTCGAGTCTGGTTGGTTCAGACTAGATATTTTGCGAAGGCTCCACCTACTTACACAGACCCAAAAAATTCTGAAGACCAATGTTCCATCTTACTTGCAGAATCGATTGACCCTATATCGTTCCTTGAACCGGGTTAATACATGGAAAAAGATCTTGTTAGTGACTCCTAGACACTGCACGGCACTATTCCAGCGTAGTTTTTCCTTCTGTGCTGCTAAACATTACAACTCGCTCCCAGCTCAGTTTTGGGAGTATCCATTGCTCAATTTCAAAAAAAGATTGAAGGATATGCTCCGCTCTCTCTACTTTGATAATTTCACACCCGACTAGTTTCGTTCTTGGATTTTTTTTCTACATGTTTCAGTGCGATGATTGTATTTGATTTTATATGAGTGTTTTTATTTAGGTTAAGTTCAAAATCAGCTCAGCTGTAACTTCGCCTTTTCGTCATACTTTTTTTTTCTCTCTTATGAGTGTATTGCTTTAAGTGACGAATAAAGATCATTATTATCATTATTATTATTATTAATTTGGTGAGGCGTCCACACGTTGCCTATTGATATTGAAATAGTTCAGTCGTTCGTCTTGTCAGAGCCAACGAGAGGGTGTCCGAGTCAGATATCGAAGCTGCAGTACCAAGGGCTGGTATTACAAAACATTTCGACCATAGAAAGCAGGAAACTTTCATTTTACGCGCTCGTTCTGTGGAACAGCGCGTTATCCTTTTTTGAACCCCTTTTCATTAGTTAACGTTTCATAATTAGGCCCTACAATAAATATTTGAATGTGAAAGTTTATATTCGTTGGAAAAAATTGGAAAGCCACGTGCACGTTGACTATTCCCTTTTTTGCGCGCATGTTCTAAGGGAACCGCGTGCTATCGTTTTGTCCAAATATCTGTATTTATCGAATTTTGAGTCGAAAATGGTCTTAAACGACTAGGTTGGATTCATGATTACGGGCTTACGGAGGATTCTATCGACAAAATGCGAAGGTTAAGTTCGTTAATGGGCGAAATCGGTCTGTTGGTTGGAGCATATACAAATGTTTGCAGAATTTTGTTGGAATCGTGCTGTCTGTAAATTTTCAAAAAAATTTTTTCTAAATTTTTTTCTCGGAAATTGTTTTTTACATTAGGAAAAAATGTTGGTCATAGCTTGAACTATATATTTCACAGTAGTGTACCAAATTTCAGTTCAATACGATAAAAAGTTCTAAAGATACATATTGTGAAAAAATATGTCCAATTCTCGATATCATCGTTTTTTTCGGAATAACTCATGAATTGCTAATTCAATCATGATACAACTCGACAGCTACTTTGAAAATGTTGATGGACAACTTTGCTCAAAATTCCGTGATGATCGTGCCGTTTAAAAAAATTTGAAAAACTTCAAATTTTTTTTTCAAATATTCAACATTCTGTGATCTTCTGGATTTCAATTCGATCAAATCTGTATTTTTGGAAATATGGAGAAAATAAATTTGGAATGGGTATATGTGCGGAATCATTGGGTGAATTTTATCAATTCACGAATTCGGCCTTCGTTATTAAGGTCCAAACCTACTAAACAATTATCGAGTTCCTAAGTCGTTTCTTTCAGAAGTTATCATGTTTCCGCAAAATGTGATCTTGATCATAATCGCGTATGTGCGGCATCATACTTAACAATGCCTCAATGGTGAAACTTGTGTTTCTTATGCAAAAAGAAAACTATCTGGTGGGGAAATGTCCCTACCTGCACTAGCCGCAACTGCAATCATAAATAAAGATCCTGTAATTTTTTCCAAGCTCTGACTCATTCACGAGACCACCGCCATTATGGAATTCACTCGACAATATTAAATTCGAATTTGGATATCGCCTCTCTCATTCGCATTATAAAGCATTATCGACGACATTTTCATATTGCCTAAACCACGCACGTCCGGCGTGGAAGGAAATAATGAAATATTTAAGCTGTACTATCTCACAAAAATCGAAGGATTTCCAATTATGACTTTGTTTTTTTAGGTCAGGAACTCATATAATTTGGAATTAAATTTTCACTTTAGGAATGGGATATTTCATATCAGTCATAGATACATTTTCCAGAATATACTGCGCATCAAATGGGGGTTTTTCCTTTAAACGAAAATGCAGTAATTTTCATGAAAAACTTTAGAACATCACAATTCAAACATACAATTTCAGTATTATATTTAAAAAAAATGTTTGATCCTAAAACCTAAAACTGAAAAATAAAAAATGGAGATTTGCATTTAAAGGGATTTGTCTTGAGTGCACGATATGGCAACGTCGAATTCAGCTTGCTCGGAAAGAAAAGGACGTCAAATGTGTTACTTTGCTCAGGAAAACAGAGATAGCTATACTTCGATCTGGTTAGAGTAGAAGAGAACTACCAAGAAATAGAAAAAGAAGAGCACAGACTGTCATATTACTGACAAATCGCAAACAGAAACTGTTTGGTTATATTGACAAAGAACACGTGTGTACCACAGAATAGGAATAAATATTTCATTATTCTATAGCAGAAAAAGTTATTCTAGTAAACAACACCGTTGTCACTTCGTGCATGCTTGGCAAATCCCAAACTCCAATTTTTAAATCGGATTTTGAATAGTTTCCGAAGGTAATTTGGGAAAATGATGAATCAAACCCATAATAATTATGTTCAAATTTGCATTTGCAGTAATAACCCAAATTCAGGAAAAACCCCCATTGAAGTTTTTTGTGCTTATGTTCCAGAGAACCTCGTGCTGTAGTTCTGTCAACAAACATTTGTGTTGTTTTCGAATTTTGAGCCGAAAATGATCACAATCGATTAGGTTGGACCTCCATGTCAAAATCGATTCTTTCCGGCCAGCTGGCCGGCTGTAAGCACGATTACTTGAGAACAAGCTAATCGACTCGAAACTTTCAAGGTAAGTTGCATTTCAAAATGTGACAGTTTTGTTCGTGGATTGTCCAAATCGGCCTAACGGTTTCGGAGTTCCGTCATTCGAATTCTTAGGGTATTTCTTTTGGTTTGGTGCGTGGTTTGACATTTCTATTACCTTGGAGATGAAACCTCAGCTTTTTTTGCATTGTCGAAGAACGTATATTTGAAGTTTTAGTGCTTTTATTTATTTATAGTAGTGAAATTTGTGATAATGGTGTGATGAACTGGTATTCAATCTCAAATGTTACTCATTTAAAACGAAATAGAGAAAGTGGCAGTATTCGACTACGATTATTATTTTTTGAAGCCTGAAGAGTCGACATCAGGAATATCATTAGTTTTATTATAAATTTTGAAAACACAGAATGAAATGAAACATTTGCACGGAGCTGAAAAAAACATGGACTGTAGAACAATTTGAACGAATAAATCGAATTTTGCCCAAATAATCTATATTCTGTGATCCATTCATTATATTATCCTCACTAAGTAACTTTTCAATCAAGTAATAATTTACAATTGGATCCATTCTGTATTTCCGGGAATATTGGAAAAATACAGAAAGGATTGAATTTTAAACTAGTTTTGGTTTGAAAATGATACCTTAAAGGTATCCCCGTGATCATCATTTGTTTGGGAATTCACATCATGCGAATCAAATCGATTATCATTAAGTACTGATAAGTGTTGCATCATTCCATCGTGGTGTCGCCCTGGTGGTGGTTTATAATATTGGTGATGCTGTGCTGAAGAGGGTAGTCTGGGTTGACAGTTGTTAGTTGGTATGGGGTTACATTCCACTGCGATCTTAAGGTCTACTGTGCCCCCCACCGCCAAAGCTACTTACAGCTCGCCCACCAGCTCTAGAGCTCGAATAGACTCCAATATCTGTGAGGTCTTCAAGGAGGCTAGGTTCTCATTCCTCCTATAGTTCTCTTGTCCAAGACATTCCTCCCGCAGGCTTGCAATGGCAAGGCATTCTGTAATCAGGTGAACAGGAGTTTTCTCCTCTTCTCCACATAATCTGCACTCATCAGTTTCTGATAAGCCCATTCTCATCATGTGTTTCCTTAGGCGACAGTGTCCTGTGAGGAAGCCGGTGAGGAGGCGTAACTTGTTCTTGCTGAGATCCAAATATTTTTTGGACCTTGCGATTTCGAAGTTCAGAAGGAACTTTTTGGAATGATCCATTCCTGGAAGATTTCGCCAGAGTGCTCCTCTTTCATTTTCTTTCTTCTCCAAAAACTCTTTCTTATAGGTGCATTTGCCGGTACCACAGGACGATTCTGGGCCAGTAGGTGACGTTTGCGCTCCTTTCCTGGCTAGTGTGTGCCTCTTCATTTTCTTTGATCCCTGAGTGCCCAGGAACTCAGACTAAGGAGACCTTTTTGTTCTTGCCTACTTCATTGAGTTTTCTTCGGCACCCCCATATCAGCTTTGAGACGATGATATAGGAGTTGATTGCTCTGATATCAGCTTGACTATCAGAATGGATCACTATGTCACATCCTTGATAGTTCCTTTCCAGGTTAATATCTATGCATCTTTCTATTGCAAGTATTTCTGGCTAACAACACTCGAGTAGGAGCCTAAAGATAGTGTACACTTGGTTCTTGGCCCATATACTCCAGCTTCATTCCCCATCGCGGTTTTGAAACCATCTGTATACCATTTAGCGGTATTTACCTTGAAATTCTGGGTAGTGTATTCCTTTACTCATTCTTCCGTTTTATATAGCATTGAGTTGAAGTTATCTCGATGCTTGCTTTTTAATCAGCGTTAGATCCCTCGGTATTGTTCTCTACTCAAAGCTGGCCTTCCAAGATCACATGTGGGAAAAAGGAATAAATGAATGGAGCTGCTTGGTTTCGTTCAGCGTAATAGTAGAGTATTTTCTGTTGAAACATTTAAGTTTTAAATATTTCTGAATACGTACCTACTGTTCGGTCACCATCTTATACCATCCACATACAAAGTCTTGAGAAAATTCAAAATGAATTCCTTCGAATATGTGCCTTCAAGCTCGGAATACCGTTAGGTCGGATTGGTTATTTGTACATGCGCTCCAACCTTCGCTTGCCCTTTTTAAGATCCAGAAGGTCCTTCATGGATCTTGCATTCAAGCTGCTGAATTGCATCTTTGATTGCTCACGGCTTTCGAGCAGAATCAATTTTTTCCCCCATGTGTTAACACCCGGAGCACATTCAAGATCTATCAGGAGACTCCGCGCACTAATTATCGAAGAAACTTCTTCCTACACCGTGTAACTTGCTCAGTTCAGTAGCTTGTCTACTGACTAGGACTTGTTTGGTGTCTCTTTGGGTGTATTTAAGAGTAGGACCCTTCATGTCACCTCTTTATGACCTCTTTTTGTTTGCTATGTTATTTCTGTTGAATTAATGAAGTGAAACTACTTTCAAACTTTAATTAGTTTATGTTTTTATGTTCAAATAATATTAACCATGTATAATTATGTAATGTCTAAGTACATGAATAAATAAATGAATGAATAAAACTAAAACAAGCATTTAAATCAATGAATTCAATATGAGGAACATCTAATTACATTATGCAGGGCCGTAAGAGCTCTCAAAAATCATAAGCGTTTAATTATTTTCGATGAAAAAATGTATTGTAGTATATCTGTTATCATTCTTTGTATATTGTTATATTTTGGGTTTCCCGGCATTCCTGTTCAATGCAGTGCCAATCTATAAATGAATACTCCCATTTCATTGACAATGTTCTTTTCACTCCTTTTTCTTTCCATGGATTCATAACGATCCAGCGAGACACCAAATTCCTTTGTCCTTTAACCTCCCTGTTTTATCGATATATTCTGTCGGAGAAGAATATCAGGAAATTGAGGTTATGTTCGCGGCGTCTTAACGGCGCGAGACCGGAGGCAGGCATTTCTTCGAATATTTCCCATCCCCCTTCAACCACCCCAACGTATCTTGCGTGGGAAACCTTTTTCCCTCCCTCGCTTATGACTAGGCGGAAAAGGAAACACTTGACCTATTTACGATGATGTCTATTGGAGTGGAATGATCCCTTAGGGACAGGGAGTTATGACCAATTGAGTGGTCTACCTGGGGCTTTATTCACTAAATGAGCAGTTGTTCACGCACAAATGTCGAACTCGCAGAAGACATATTTACGAAAAACCATATTGCCCTACATTCTTATGCGAGAAGGCTACTTCTGGTCTAGGCCATAAGAAAGATTAGTTTTCGGTAAACCCGCGAATTTCCACCAAGTAGATATTGATTAGATATTCGTATCATGTTACGTAGTGTATATTCTTGAACCAAAAATCTGCAGACGAAACTAGGTTGTCTCTGATAGATCAGAAAAATCTAGAAAAGCACTGACGTGAAATCAGCAGCTTTGGCGCGCTTGTTCTCATTGCGAAATGGTGACTTGGAAATTTCAGTGAAATTTCAATGAAATATAGAAATTTTCAGGAAAAAAATATTTTTTTTTTCGAATTTTTCCATGAATAATTCTTATTATTGACACTGTTCATCTTCCAACCAAGTTCCATTTCAATCAGATAAATATTTCTCGAGTTATTGAAAAATCATGATTTCAAATGGCTGTAGCACAAAAACCATTCTGCAGATTTAGCCAACTAACGAACTCAACCCAGATATTCAGGATCTTAACCTAACCTGAAAATTTCAAGACTCTAGGTCCTTCCTTTCGAAAGTTACATCGAACACGGCCGGCCGGACAGACGGAATCAATTTTGATCACGGATTCTTCATCAGTGAGTCCAACCTAGTCGTTTGAGACCAATATTGGCTCAAAATTCGAAAATTGCAGACATCGTGACGAAATGATATCGCGCTGTTCCCCAGAACAAGCGCGTAAAAAAGAACACCAAAACATTTGAATCTATGCATTTTCAGGTCCCTTTTTGCGCGCATGTTCTAGGAGAACAGCGTGCTATCGTTGCGTCCAAATGTCTATAATTTTCGATGATTGAGCCGAAAATGGTCTCAAACGACTAGGTTGGGCCCACTGATGACGAATGCGGTGTCAAAATCGATTCTGTCCGCCCGGGGCCGCGCATCGGAATGCCGCGGTTAAGTTCGTTAATGGGCCAAATCGGCCAAATAGTTTCGGAGTTATAGCCATTTGAAATTTAAAGGTTATTTCCCCCATATTTCAGAAACTACTGAAGCGGTTGGATTGAAACTTGGCAGTTAGTTGGAGCATAAAGACGAGCAACTTTGAGCAGAATTTGTCACTCAATTTCAAAAACATCTTTTTGCAAAATTTTGTCTTGTTTTTTTCCTGAAACCATTTTTCATATTCGATAATAATTTCAGTTATACCCTGAGCTTCATATCTCACAGCAGTGTACCAAATTTCAGTTCGATACAGCTATTAGTTTTGGAGATATTGCGAAAAAATCTGTAAAATTTCGTGTTTTTCTTCTCCATATCGTTGTTTTTTCGGTAGAACTAAAGAAATATTGGGATGCTGAAGGACACCTTTGTGCGAAGTTTCGTGACAATTGTGTCATTAGAACAATTAGAATTAGAATATTTTTTTCAAATATTCAATATTCTGTGATCTTCTTATCATATTACCCCCATTAAATTCTGTATGAATTTTTGAACTATAATTTTTCGATGAAGTACTGGGTTTTAATTCGATATAATCTGTATTTATGGAAATATTGGAAAAATTTTTAATAGGTACATCTGCGAAATTATTGGGTGTATTTTACCCGATCACGAATTCGTCCTTCGTAATTGAGGTCCAAACTAGGGCTGGGAATCATGAATGAATAATTTGATTATTCGAATATTCATTGAATAATTATTCGAATAATTTGGTTTTGCATTATTCATGTATTCATGAATATTCACTGAATAGTTGAATAATCAATGAATAGTTTTTATTCATGAATACTCAATGAATACTTTTTATTCATGAATACTCAATGAATAGTCTTTATTCATGAATACTCAATGAATACTTTTTATTCATGAAAACCCAATGAATAGTTTTTATTCATGAATACTCAATGAATACTTTTTATTCATGAATACTCAATGAATAGTGTTTATTCATGAATCCTCAATGAATACTTTTTATTCATGAATAGTAGAATATTTACTGAAAAGTTGAATAGATGATTATCCAGTGAATTGTTGAATGAGCATGTATCTATGAATATTGGTACTATTCATAAATATTAATTTATTCAGAACTGCTGATTAGTATAGTTAGTAGAGTAATCCAACTTTCAACTGATTGTTCAGGAACAAGTTCATGTGATTCACTACAAACAAATACTTTGATATTTCTTATTGTGTAATGTATATTTCGTTACTGCAGTTTCGATCTTTCGTTAAACTTTCGTAAGACATCTGAACACTGAAGACTCAACTCATGATACAGGGTATATGAAGGTTATAAAAGGCGATATAGTAGTGAAAAGAATACATTTTTGGATATTTTTGCAGTTCAGTTCAAGTATCACTTGAAAGCCTTAAATATTAGGAATACTTGTATATTACACAGTTCAGTTTGGTCATTCATTATTTCCAGATTAACTCGATGTACGAATTTGAAAACTGTTATTACTCTCTGAATTTTGGAGTTGGCAATTTTTGAATTGGTAGATTTAAATAATATTGAAATAATGGATGATAAATCTTTTATGATTGAGTATAATTTCAACTATTTTTATATATTTTATGTTTGCAATTCCTTAAAATATGTGTGGAACAGTTTCGGGAAATAATTTGTTGTATGTTAAAATTAATGAAAATTGTAATGAAATTAATACAATTATACAATTTCAAATCAAACTATTCATTCTATCAATTTGTTCAATAGGGCTATAAGATAATCCAAAACGTATTTTGTTCAATACAATATCGAATTTGATAACCTTAATTATTTTGTTATTATTATTTGTACCTGAACATATTTCCTGTATCATGTGTTGAGTTCAGATGTCTGAAAATCAATGATTGTTCGAAAGTGCAGTGAAAAAATGTGAACATTATATGAAATGAATACCGAAGAATTTAGTTGGAGTAAATCGCATGGACCTGTTTCAATCTTGAATAGTTAGTTGATCTTTCACACTTCACAATTCGTAATTTTACGAATGATGAATTACTCTATACTAACTTCTCATCAGTAGTGACTAAATTAATTTTTATGAAAAGTAACGAATACTCATTGATACATGAATATTAAACCATTCACTGAATACTTATCTATTCAAATATTCGTTAAATATTCTCCTATTCATGAATGAAAACCATTCACTGAATAATCAACAATTTAATGCATAGTCAACTATTCATGAATAGTCAACTATTCATGAATAGTCAACTATTCATGAATAGTCAACCATTCATTGAATAGTCAACTATTCATTGAATTCCTTCTGGCAAGAAGGAGTTGTTGTTCGAGAGTTCAGGTTTGGAAATTTTTTTCGCCAGATGAACAAAATAAGTTTGAATACCTAGAGTTATCTAACAATTCTAACGTGGTCAAAATTGTTCATTTAAACATTCAGTGCCTCAATACATCGTTTAATGGACTTCTAGATTTTGTCAATGAAACTAACACAGATTTTTTTGCTTTAACGGAGCACTGGCAAAGTGAAGAGTAACTGAACTGTTTTCATATTCAGGACTATGTCATTACAACAAGCTACTGCAGGGAAAAGAGGAAACATGGAGGGGTTGTCATTTACTCAAGAAATGTGTACAATTGTAAAAACAGGTTGGATATTTCAAAGTTTTCTATACCTCGGGTTTTTGAATGTTGTGCTTTGGAGTGTTATATTGGAAATTTAAATTGGCTCAAAATTCAAAATTCGAAAATTGCAGACATCGTGACGAAATGATATCGCGCTGTTCCCCAGAACAAGCGCGTAAAAAAGAACACCAAAACATTTGAATCTATGCATTTTCAGGTCCCTTTTTGCGCGCATGTTCTAGGAGAACAGCGTGCTATCGTTGCGTCCAAATGTCTATAATTTTCGATGATTGAGCCGAAAATGGTCTCAAACGACTAGGTTGGGCCCACTGATGACGAATGCGGTGTCAAAATCGATTCTGTCCGCCCGGGGCCGCGCATCGGAATGCCGCGGTTAAGTTCGTTAATGGGCCAAATCGGCCAAATAGTTTCGGAGTTATAGCCATTTGAAATTTAAAGGTTATTTCCCCCATATTTCAGAAACTACTGAAGCGGTTGGATTGAAACTTGGCAGTTAGTTGGAGCATAAAGACGAGCAACTTTGAGCAGAATTTGTCACTCAATTTCAAAAACATCTTTTTGCAAAATTTTGTCTTGTTTTTTTCCTGAAACCATTTTTCATATTCGATAATAATTTCAGTTATACCCTGAGCTTCATATCTCACAGCAGTGTACCAAATTTCAGTTCGATACAGCTATTAGTTTTGGAGATATTGCGAAAAAATCTGTAAAATTTCGTGTTTTTCTTCTCCATATCGTTGTTTTTTCGGTAGAACTAAAGAAATATTGGGATGCTGAAGGACACCTTTGTGCGAAGTTTCGTGACAATTGTGTCATTAGAACAATTAGAATTAGAATATTTTTTTCAAATATTCAATATTCTGTGATCTTCTTATCATATTACCCCCATTAAATTCTGTATGAATTTTTGAACTATAATTTTTCGATGAAGTACTGGGTTTTAATTCGATATAATCTGTATTTATGGAAATATTGGAAAAATTTTTAATAGGTACATCTGCGAAATTATTGGGTGTATTTTACCCGATCACGAATTCGTCCTTCGTAATTGAGGTCCAAACTAGGGCTGGGAATCATGAATGAATAATTTGATTATTCGAATATTCATTGAATAATTATTCGAATAATTTGGTTTTGCATTATTCATGTATTCATGAATATTCACTGAATAGTTGAATAATCAATGAATAGTTTTTATTCATGAATACTCAATGAATACTTTTTATTCATGAATACTCAATGAATAGTCTTTATTCATGAATACTCAATGAATACTTTTTATTCATGAAAACCCAATGAATAGTTTTTATTCATGAATACTCAATGAATACTTTTTATTCATGAATACTCAATGAATAGTGTTTATTCATGAATCCTCAATGAATACTTTTTATTCATGAATAGTAGAATATTTACTGAAAAGTTGAATAGATGATTATCCAGTGAATTGTTGAATGAGCATGTATCTATGAATATTGGTACTATTCATAAATATTAATTTATTCAGAACTGCTGATTAGTATAGTTAGTAGAGTAATCCAACTTTCAACTGATTGTTCAGGAACAAGTTCATGTGATTCACTACAAACAAATACTTTGATATTTCTTATTGTGTAATGTATATTTCGTTACTGCAGTTTCGATCTTTCGTTAAACTTTCGTAAGACATCTGAACACTGAAGACTCAACTCATGATACAGGGTATATGAAGGTTATAAAAGTCGATATAGTAGTGAAAAGAATACATTTTTGGATATTTTTGCAGTTCAGTTCAAGTATCACTTGAAAGCCTTAAATATTAGGAATACTTGTATATTACACAGTTCAGTTTGGTCATTCATTATTTCCAGATTAACTCGATGTACGAATTTGAAAACTGTTATTACTCTCTGAATTTTGGAGTTGGCAATTTTTGAATTGGTAGATTTAAATAATATTGAAATAATGGATGATAAATCTTTTATGATTGAGTATAATTTCAACTATTTTTATATATTTTATGTTTGCAATTCCTTAAAATATGTGTGGAACAGTTTCGGGAAATAATTTGTTGTATGTTAAAATTAATGAAAATTGTAATGAAATTAATACAATTATACAATTTCAAATCAAACTATTCATTCTATCAATTTGTTCAATAGGGCTATAAGATAATCCAAAACGTATTTTGTTCAATACAATATCGAATTTGATAACCTTAATTATTTTGTTATTATTATTTGTACCTGAACATATTTCCTGTATCATGTGTTGAGTTCAGATGTCTGAAAATCAATGATTGTTCGAAAGTGCAGTGAAAAAATGTGAACATTATATGAAATGAATACCGAAGAATTTAGTTGGAGTAAATCGCATGGACCTGTTTCAATCTTGAATAGTTAGTTGATCTTTCACACTTCACAATTCGTAATTTTACGAATGATGAATTACTCTATACTAACTTCTCATCAGTAGTGACTAAATTAATTTTTATGAAAAGTAACGAATACTCATTGATACATGAATATTAAACCATTCACTGAATACTTATCTATTCAAATATTCGTTAAATATTCTCCTATTCATGAATGAAAACCATTCACTGAATAATCAACAATTTAATGCATAGTCAACTATTCATGAATAGTCAACTATTCATGAATAGTCAACTATTCATGAATAGTCAACCATTCATTGAATAGTCAACTATTCATTGAATTCCTTCTGGCAAGAAGGAGTTGTTGTTCGAGAGTTCAGGTTTGGAAATTTTTTTCGCCAGATGAACAAAATAAGTTTGAATACCTAGAGTTATCTAACAATTCTAACGTGGTCAAAATTGTTCATTTAAACATTCAGTGCCTCAATACATCGTTTAATGGACTTCTAGATTTTGTCAATGAAACTAACACAGATTTTTTTGCTTTAACGGAGCACTGGCAAAGTGAAGAGTAACTGAACTGTTTTCATATTCAGGACTATGTCATTACAACAAGCTACTGCAGGGAAAAGAGGAAACATGGAGGGGTTGTCATTTACTCAAGAAATGTGTACAATTGTAAAAACAGGTTGGATATTTCAAAGTTTTCTATACCTCGGGTTTTTGAATGTTGTGCTTTGGAGTGTTATATTGGAAATTTAAAACTGATTTTATTATGTATATATAGGCCAGATACACCTCCTTTCGCGAGTGCAGATGTATTTTTTGAAAGACTGCTCGAAATTTTAAGGATTCTAAGTAGGGAAAAAAATAATGCTGTAATCATATTAGGGGACTTCAACTTTGATTTCCTCAGGATGGATAACGATAATACCAATATGCTTGTAACAATTGTTGAAAGTTTTGGTTTAGATGTGTTGGTAAATGAGCCCACAAGGGTTACTAATCATTCGTCTACTTGTTTAGACAATGTGTTCACTAACATAAAGAGTAGATCAATAGATGTTGTACAACCGCATTTGTCAGATCATGCAGCACAATTTCTATCTATTGAAATTGAAAATACAAAACAAATTCCAACTAAAAAATTAATTAGAAAATATAACGATAAAGATATTCACAGTTTTTCAGAAAAGTTGTTATCATTTGACTGGTCACATTTGTATGATTTCGAAGATCATGAGATAGATGACATGTGGGATTTCTTTTTTGGTAACTTTGAAAATATGTTTCAAAGTTCATTCCCTATTAGTGAAATCAGAACTAATGATAATGGCCAATTCTTGCAAAACGTAACATCTGAATGTAAATCTAATCCAAAAATAATTGGTTTAAAGCGCAAACTTGATGCTCTGTTTATAATGTCGCAATACAAGCCTGAATATACTCAAAAATACAAATAAACTAAGAAGGATGATGATCAACAATTGACAAAAATTAAGCAAGAATATATTGGAAGTAGTATCATAAAGTCAGATAATAAAACAAAAACAACTTGGAGTTTAATAAAATCTTTAACTGGCAAAAATAATTCTAGGCAGCTAATACTTCCTTCGGGTGATCCACAGGTAATAGTAAATGATTTAAATGACTTTTTTGTGAGTTTAGCTTCTGAAAGTATATCTGACCCTGCACAAGGTCATTCCAAGTCAAAGTTAAATCGTGCACAAAAGTCTATTTTTGTATTTGACATAAAAGCCACGGAAGTCTTAGGAGCTATCAAAAAATTAAATAATTCCTTCTCATCAGGATATGACTAAATACCTAGCACTATTATAAAAAAAGTAATTCATACTGTAGTTGAACCTGTGAGATATATTATCTACAAAGCCTTTGTAGCAGGAAAATTTCCATCTGCACTCAAATTGTCAATAATAACACCTTTGTACAAATCAGGTCCCGTGGATGATGAACTTTTTCAAAGATTTTCGAAAAAATTCTTGTCGATCGCCTGTTCAAATTCTTAAAAAAACATGAATTGTTTTGCTCTTCTCAGCACGGTTATTTGAATAATAAAAATACAAGCACGGCAATTTTTGAGCTTACAGGAAGGGTATTAGAAGCGATAGAAAAAGAAGAAATTCCGATTGGTTTGTTTCTAGATTTATCCAAAGCATTTGACAGTGTAAATCACAGTAAATTGTTGGAGAAACTAGAAGCATATGGCATAAGAGAGAAGCGGCTAAAACTTATTCAAAGCATAGCCTTTAAAGTACAGAGCCATGAACACTATGTCGCAACACCGCAAATAGTGGAGAGCAGAAGGCCGATAGACTTGAGGAGGGCCGCTATGTGAATGCGTAACAGAAGCGCGTTTTTCGAATATATTTCAAACCGTACACGAAGAATCAATTGCATGAAATGGTTCAAATTCAATTAATCATCTACAGAACCCAATGATTAACCTTAATTGTCCAATAAATTGAATCGATTCATCATATTATCACTCGCGAGTTAGAGAACAAAAATGAGTTGATCTGTATAGTAGCACTGGTGACTGAATAAAAATAATCATATTGTGGTAATATTCCATATTTCGTATACAATTTATTGTACAGCAATGACCAACGGGAAGGTATAGGGTCATCTCTTCCCATAAGATTGTGTATATGAAGTTATAAATCCAATTATCATCATGAATACATAAATACAACAAGACAGGAAAACAGAAGTTTCTGAATCAGATGAATACAGGGTCTTTCACGAGGAACCTCACCCATATTTATACGGGAAACTACTGAACGTATTTTCATGAAATTCAGCACTTATGAGTATTTCACGATGCTGATGAAATCTAAAATATTTTCAAGGCATGAGCACCTCCGGTTTTTCCGGAAATGACGTCAACTTCCGTTTTTCAAATTAGAACACCATTTTTTTATTGCAGAAATAGATTCCTTAGAAAATTTCAATTTATTTTGATGTAACATTTTTCAGTTTTGGTTGGAAAATTCTCTCTGAGCGGGAAAATTCGAAAAAAAAATCGAAAATAGAGCTCCGCTGAAACAAGAATAACTTCGAGGTTTTTGGATGGAAAATTTTCATTTTTGGGATTTTTCAAGATGTAAGATTGATGTATCCACTTTAAAAATCGAAATCGCGATTCATGATACAGGGGGTGAAAAAATCGCTTTCAAAGTTAGGGATGACAAAATCGTGAAAAATCTATTTTTTCAAATTAGAACCCCATTTTTTTATGGCAGATATTGAATCTACGTTAAAAAATAATGTGAGTGTATGCATCACACCCTTGCCCTAGAGGATTTTTTCTGAGTTATTCACAAAAAACTGTTTTTCGTCTTGAATTTTCAGCTATTTCTTTTTCGCTTCATCGGTAAGTTTTTGCATATGGTTCATAAGGAATTATATATTTATCACTGGAGAGAAAACCGATGGCCGATTAGTTGAAATAAAGAGGTTTCCGATACAAATTCGAATCCAAATTCGCCATCTATTTAGGAACAACCTGTAACTTTTTTCTCTTGCATATTAGGGTAGTAAAATCTAAAACATGGTTTAAGTAACAGTTCCTGAAAATGTCATCTTTTTGGCGTGAAGGGAAAAGAAATAGCTGAAAATTCAAGACGAAAAACAGTTTTTTGTGAATAACTCAGAAAATATCCACTTTAGGGCAAGGGTGTGATGCATACACTCACATTATTTTTTAACGTAGATTCAATATCTGCCATAAAAAAAATGGGGTTCTAATTTGAAAAAATTGATTTTTCACGATTTTGTCATCCCTAACTTTGAAAGCGATTTTTTCACCCCCTGTATCATGAATCGCGATTTCGATTTTTAAAGTGGATACATCAATCTTACATCTTGAAAAATCCCAAAAATGAAAATTTTCCATCCAAAAACCTCGAAGTTATTCTTGTTTCAGCGGAGCTCTATTTTCGATTTTTTTTTCGAATTTTCCCGCTCAGAGATAATTTTCCAACCAAAACTAAAAAATGGTACATCAAAATAAATTGAAATTTTCTAAGGAATCTATTTCTGCAATCAAAAAATGGTGTTCTAATTTGAAAAACGGAAGTTGACGTCATTTCCGGAAAAACCGGAGGTGCTCATGCCTTGAAAATATTTTAGATTTCATCAGCATCGTGAAATACTTATAAGTGCTGAATTTCATGAAAATACGTTCAGTAGTTTCCCGTATAAATATGGGTGAGGTTCCTCGTGAAAGACCCTGTATATTCATATACACAATCGACTAAACACAACTGAACTAAAATTCTACAAGATTAACTGATAACAGGATGGAGATCGAGAATATAGAATAAATGACATTACTATCATACATGATGAGTACTTTGGTTTTATAGAGATGATCTGACGCATTAGATCCGCCACAATTTCTAAGTGTCGAAGTTTTTTAGAATTTTCATTCGCCGCCTTCTTTAAAAAGATTTCTACTAAAACCGAAGACTTTTTTAAATCATTTAAATTAACTACATTATGACCTTTCAGGTTCACTTCATCCACATATTTATACCTCGAAAGTAGATTCGTGATTTGAGACCACCTTGAAAGTTTAAGATCAAAAGGTAGGATCCATTTCAAATCATTATATGACAACTGAATATTTCTAATAAAAAATTTCAGCTGAAGGGTTTCACTGATTATAATGGAAGCATCTACTTGAAATTGCAATGAACAAAATATATTTTGTCGTCGTGCATTTCGTTTCCCAACCAAAAATATCCAATTTTTCGCGATAGTTGTTTTTGAGGTGATCGAAATCATTGATTAAATCAAAATACCAAAAATTTTCTACATTCTTGTTATGTCTATCAATTATTTTATCTTTTCTACACTGAGGATCAGTTCTTCGCGTGGGAACTTTATTCGATAAATAATACTGTAAAGTTGAAAATAATTTAGGAATTGCATTATCTTTAAGTTGTGGACGTCCAACTGGCGAAAGATATAAAATTCCGTCAGCCCACAAACATTTCTCGAATCGCACGATATCGTCCATTTCAAAATGAATTTCGCATATCACACTATACTTACTGGGAACGAAGTTTTTTTCTAGGAATTGCTTTTATCCACGACTGCTTTAGTTCCCCATTTTCGGGAAACGAAAATACAGTAACATACTTGTTTTCTGAAGACTTATTATTGCTCTTGCCGCTAGAAACACAGCATTTATTAGGCATGATTCGAAATGTATCCTCGTCTTGAAAAACTCAATCCAATTCAGAACAGTAGCACTTCAATTAACTTTTTTTTTACAAATAATTCACTTGATTTCACCAAAGCTTTCTTAAACTCTGGATGATGTGATTTCACAGTGCACACAAAAAAGTACCAGAGTAGGCACAAGTGAAAGGGAATATCTATTTACCGGCCATATTCTACAATATTTCGAAAACATCCGACATCAACGGCCTAGATACTTGTTGCCGCTTCTATACCCTTCATCACGGCTTGTGCTTCAGAAGGCTGTGTTCAAAGCTACCTGGAAGGCCGAAAACAGAAAGTGTCTGTTACGGTCAACACTGAAACATTTGTATCGGATGAAATAGAGGTTTTTTCGGGTGTACCTCAAGGTAGTATGTTAGGTCCGCTATTGTTTATAATATATATAAACGATCTTCCCCTTAATATAAGTGGCTTGCTGTATCTGATTATTTATGTTGATGATACTAATATTATAAAAATTATCAATGACATCCTTAATTTAATGCAAGAATATGCTTATATAGATGTGAAAGAATGGTGCTTAGCAAATTGCTTAAAATTAAATGCTAAAAAAACGGATTGCATAATGTTCTAAACCGAGAGATCGAAAATAATGCCTCCTAATAACATTTCACTAGATGGTTCTCAAATTAAGATGATGAACTGTGTTAAGTTTCTTGGTGTTTATGTTATTCCAATCTGAAGTGGAGAAATCATATCGACTACTTGAATAAAAAATTTAATTCTACCATCTATGCTATTAATGTTCTGAAAAAGTCAGTGGATGTATCCATCCTGAAGATTATTTATTTCTCTAATTTTCAGTCTATCTTGTCGTATGGTATTGTATGCTGGGGAGGCAAATCCTGCTCTGCATGCCTTTTTGTGAAACAAAAAATGGCTTTAAGATCAATGCTAAACATGAAATATAGGCAGACGTGCAGGGGTGTCTTTCATGCTAATAATATTCATACTTTCACAGGACTTTATGTTTTCAATTGTATAAAATTTCTCATACAACACAGAGATTTATTTGAAAAATTTAAAAATAAGAATGTCAAAACTAGGCAGGTGGATCAATATATGTATCCTATACACAATCTCACACTGACAGAGAATAATGCAATGTATATGTGCATCAAATTATTTAATGCTCTTCCAAGGTTTTTATTAAAGAGTTATTTTCATTTATCATGAAATGTGAACCTTATAACTTGCAGGAATATCTTGACCGCTGCAAATGTAATAATGGCTATAGTTGAATTGATTTTGCTTTGACATTTTTTCTGTGTATTTACATGTATGATATACTATGAAATGAATAAACTTATCTATCTATCTATCTATCACTATTCATTGAATAGTCATGAATAAGGAGTATTTATTGAATATTCATGAATAAAAACTATTCATTGAATAATTCTTGGGTTTGAATGAATTATTCGAATATTCGAATAAATTTTCGAATGAATATTCGAATACAAAAAACCGAAAAAGCCCTAGTCCAAACCTTCTCTACAAATATCTAGTTTCGAAGATGTTTCTCCCGGGAGTTTTTGTGTTTGCGGTCGGCCGTTAGGCTTCTCCAGGTTTTTAGTTTCCTGGTGCACCCCAGCAATATATGACAATCCAAAGTCTGTTCTAGTGTAAAGACATCTATAAGCAATAATGTTATGAAATGTAGTTTTTTTTTGAAATTTTGAAAATTATATTGTCCTACGGCCAATACACAAATTGAGCCTCACGAGGATTAACATAAACGCAAAGACGAATACAATAAATCAACAGATATTCTACTTTGATCTAGGCTAATGATGCAATCAACCAAAGCATGTATACTGAAGAAGCATTGTCCAAGGAGCTCGTTTACGAAGTTTTACGGTTTTACCGATCATCAGAATGACTCATCCATCTTTGATGATTTAATTCTCGGCCACTATGTGTATAGCTGTTTCATGGCATGCAACTTCAATTTTTTACTTATTATCATCAATTGACGTGAAAGAACGGCTTCCTTCAGTGGAAATTTTCGTTGGAAACTCATTCCAATCATCAAACTCCTTATACACACAAATATCGAACTGGAAATAGTAACTAACTCATCTGTGAAATTCCACATACGTCAACCCTCTGCGACAGAGCAATCAAAGCAAGTTCGTGTATTTCTACGATTTCCGCTCTATTTGTGGAACAGTCGAATACCTTAATTTATCATTATGATTTAATATGGATTCATAGATTGTACTCAATTTTCTCAACTCGTCTGAATTCGAAGGTCCTACAAGATCGAAAAATATTTCAGATACGCTTGTTTAAAAGCATCCGCCTTCGAGTCAACGAGTGTTACCTAAGGTTTGTTCGTTGTAATTGCATGAACTACACTAACTCCACTGACTTTCAATTCTCAGTGCAGCTGAGTGTAGTCGAGTGTAGTCACAGATAACAGAATGAGTGTAGTTCAATCTGTTCTATGATTTCCACAGAATACAAATATATGATAGATAATTTAATAAAATTCCAAGATGACAGAATTCTATGCTTCTTCAGTTTTCTTCTATCGATCTAATCATGATGTGAGCAAAACATGGTGTGCTGGTGTGCTCATCTGTGATCCTATTTACCAATGATGACGTCACTCTTTCCATTCAAATTCAAAGTAGCGAATAATTATTTCCTTGTATTTTAATTTTGCTGATGTCACATTTTTTTCAGATGACCACACCATGGATCTAATCAAACAAGACCGAATTCCATTTCGAATTATAACAATATGATGAAAATTGATTTCGTCAAAGATTACCACGCATACAAAACAGGTTTAACCCTTATCCACTTACATCACATATTCTTGACACTATCAACGTCGTGCGGTCATTCTATATTTTTTTATACCACAGATGATGTGAGTTAAGCCATTTTTCAAAGAGAAAATCATAATATTGGTGAAATCAAAGATTTGACATAATAAAAAATAATTATTCACATTAGTACACTTTTAATCCAAAGTATCGACATGTTACAATTTTCTTGTATAGTTTTTGAGAAATGATAAATTTCAACAAACTGATTTTCACATTCATAGGTTAATAATTTACCTATCGTGAATAATCAAGAAAAATTTAAAAAAAAATCGGGAACAAAAAAATCACAACGTTTGAAATTCACGATTTTTGTTTTCAATTTGAGTGCAATTTAGAACTACATTCTAAGCATGTATAGCTTCATGACATAAAAAGCAAATATGGAAGGTCTTCCTTCAGATTCTTGTAGGACATATATATAATATTTAGTTTTCCTGCTTGGTGAAGGATTGGATTTTCAGGAATTCCAAGCACGCTTCTAATATTGTCCTTCAGACGACGAGGTATGAAAATGTTGCATTTTTCTGTCGAGTTCTGCTCTTACTAACTGATCAGCGAGTAATTTAAGGAAGTCTGGTTTTTCCACGACTGGGTGTTCCTTATAGAACTGATAAAGAATCGAAGTTTATACGCAACCGAAAACTATCACTAACGCCGTCCTGCGGTCACAGTAACCGCTCGCAAATTACTTCTTTTGAAGAATAAACTATGCGATACATCGCCTTTCGCTTTTTGCAGAAATACTGCAAATCATGTTGTTTGAAGGTATTGTGGCGCTGCAAGCGATATCTTAAAGGGGGATGGAAATAGACGTCTATCGCAATTGGCCTGCGGTCACGGTGACCGCACGACGGTGTTTAAGGGTTAATAATAAAACCAGAGACAATAACAGATGTCTATGATACATTATATTATACAGTGTGGTCCAAAGACAACTTAACGTCTCGATTTTCCTGCTTTAAAATGAAAATGTGCCTGGATTCGTCAATTTCTGATTCGAGGGAACGACTTTTACGCTTTTTGCTTCGGCGTAACTGCAATCAGCATTACCACATTTTTTTCTAGGAATCTACTCGCAATAGGCTCAAAATCTACCAAAAATCTAGTGAAGAAAATACGGAATCTACCTAAAAATCTACCGAGTTGTTTATAGAACTGTGATTGACAAAAATTTGTACAGATAATGAAAATTGGGCGAATCAGAGTATGTATTAAGTACATCGGTAACCTATATTTGCGATCATTCCACACGATTGAAACGTTCTCTATAATCAATTTACCAATCTAACACAGAACTAGGGAATGGTTCTGTGCGGTCCCAATAGATGGCAACAGAAGCATTTTCCCTGGCTTAGAATCGGCTAAGTAGAACATAGAACATAATAAGATAAGTATTTCTTAACTGTTATGCCATTCTGTGTTCGAGCCACAATTTTTTCTTTTTCACTCTTCAGAAAACGGTTGGTCGGAAGCTAAAATCTACCGCGAAAAGTTGACTACTTTAAATTCTGGGCTGGACTGGGAAAAATCTACCGAAAAAGTGAAAATCTACTGAGTGTGGCAATGCTGGACGAAACCCATTGATTCTTTGTTGCGAAACCTCATTTTGAGGATCTTATCCTGAAATTTCGCTTCGAAATTTCCATCGGGAACGAAATGACAGGTAAAATAGTGGAAGTGTACTTAGAAACAACACTCGTTCGAAATGTGTCGGATGTGAATAATATTCTCGAGATGAATTCCACATTGCCTCTTTCACTATTTTCGCTGTTAATTCATTATCGATGGGTATTTTGAAGCGAAATTTTAGGTTCAGATAGTAATCGGTTAATCGAGGTGTTAAGTTTCCGTTGGACCACCCTGTATATCACAGAAGATAACCTCACTCAAGTTTACAACAGAACACAGCGAATAGTATCAGTGGAGTTTGTACAGGTCATGTAGATACAACGAACGAACCTTTAAATAATAATATTGATTTTAAGTTTGAAAATCAACATGTCCGTATTAATTGAACTGAATAATTCCTTGACCACGGCTCAGGAGATTTCTCAACAATCATTAATTATGCAGTAGCAAAACGAAAAGATGCGCTTGTTCTGGGGTCTCTTGCATGTAACACGAAGCATCATATTTTTATGTTTTTACGCGCTTGTTCTGGGGAACAGCGCGTTATCATTTCGTCACGATGTCTGTAATTTTCGAATTTTGAGCCGCAATTGGTCTCAAACGACTAGGTTGGACTCACTGATGAAGAATCCGAGGTCAAAATTGATTCTGTCCGTCCAGCTGTCCGGTATAACTCTCGAAAGAAAGAACCTAGAGTCTTCAAATTTTCAGGTTAGATTGAGATCCTGAATATCTCGGTTAAGTTCGTTAATGGGACAAATCTGCCGAATGGTTTTTGTGCTACTGACATTTGAAATTTTGATTCATCAATAAGTCGAAAAATATTTATCTGATCGAAATAAAACTTGGTTGGTAGATGTACAGTAGGAATATGAAGAATTCTCCATAGAAAAATTTGAAAAATTTTCTTTTTCTTAAAAATTTTCATATTTCATTTAAAAACTGTTTTTTGTGTGAACTTCATTGCTAAAATGTACGAACCACTCAGTATCATTCACTACATCCTTACAACGCAAAATCAACATGTCGTCAAAAAATCGTCATGTGCAGGAAGTGCTGGGGGGCATTTTTCCAAAAACTGGCAAAAAAAAATTTTCCGTTCATATTCATCTACATTGAGCGTATTTCATTCAGACAAATTTCTACCACAATATACGATACAGAAATATTTTATTTTAATTATCTAAAAAGTCGGATACCATGCGCTTATATGGAGTTCCTTATGATATAAATCGCCTGCCCTTAAAATGCATGTTTACAATTATGTTCATTTCAATTTTGCTCGAAAACTGTTAGGAATATCGAAAAAATGTGTCCTATAAAAGGTGTTAACAGATTACACTAGATTCAGATAGATTTTCCAAAATTTCAATAGGACCAATATTTTTTTCAAAAAATAAGAAAATGTGTTGTTGAATCCCCTTCGCCGCGGCTGAACGTGAAGATGCGAGTAAGGTGCACTCTCGCTTGTAAACGGGTCTTGAACCAGAAATAAGCGACCTTATGCATCGAAGCGTTCATAAGGTTCAGTTTAAGGATCATTCAAGTAACATTCACGTTGTTGGACCATTTTCAGATGTTATTATTCAAATAATTAATTTCTTATATATGTGTTCGAATATGTTTTTACATATTTAATTGAGTTTCTGTCAACTTGTTGATAAATATAGTTGTTTGCATGAGTTGACAAATAAGTTTAATGGATAAAATAAATTTTTCCAGAATTTCTTTAATATGTATTTGAGTATATTCAAGTATTTTTTCGATTCATGTTACATTGCGAATAAATATTCAAATACATGCCCCCCCCCCCTCTTACAACTGTAAAAATTATTTCGGTACATTTACATAACGATTCACCTATACATCTTGAGGAAGCTAAATCCTAAGAGTGGTTTTGAACCTAGGAAAATATATACCAAAATCCCTGTTATAATCTTTTTTTGGATAACGAATGGGATTTAATTCATAAAATCAAGTAAGAAACCAACATATACATACGAAGATTCTTGATGCTATCACTTCGCAGACCGAGTGATAGTACTTCGAACTGGCAGGCAAGAATGTCTCTAGAGAACATCGTAGTCAAGAAAACCTAGAAAAGCATTGACGTGAGGTCGGGAGCTTTTACGCGCTTGTTCCGTTGACAAAGCGGTCATCTATACATCTATACTAACTTCAAGGTGGCAGTTTTCATTGAAGGGCGATTCGATCTATGTTTTGGAAATATGGGGAAACTGAAATTTTGAAAGGGCATATCTGCGGAATCATTCGATAGTTTGAATTCGGCCTTCGTAATTAAACTCCAAACTTACTTTACGATTATCAAGCTACTGAGTAGATTCTTATTAGAAGTTATTTTGTCACTATCAGTGGTTAGGCCGGCCGTAAACACATTAACTTTAGGAAGAATCGACATAGGGAATATATTTGTAGAGTAGGTTTTCAGTTTAATTGAGAAGGTCGAATGCTTAAATGCATGGGTTGAATTCGCCAATTATTCTTTAGATAGTTATAGCCATTCAAAATTTTGGATCGAATTGCAATCTAGTACTTGATCGAAAATTATATCTTGAGGTTCATGCAGAATTTCGTGAGGGCCACATGAAGAAAAAATATGTGTTTGGCAGGGTCAATACTTGTATAGATGACCGTTTTCACAACGGAACAAGCGCGTAACAGCTCCTGATCTCACGTCAGTGCTTTTCTAGGTTTTTTTATTCATTTCTGAAACATAATAATGAATGCTATCGCACACTTCAACAATACGAAAATTTTCAATAATTCTGTCTTGACTATGGTCGATTGGGGACTCAAGATCAAGGTGGGTGAAACATACTAGATCCCCACCTACGTCACTCGTTATTGCACGATTCTCCGATCTCCGATAGATACAGACGACACTCTCTATTGGCTTTCAAGAGAGAAAAAGGCACACGAAAATATGTATCAACCTTCAAGCTGTCATTTTTCAACCAAATACTGGATTTCTTTTCTATCGAATCTGTATTCTTGGAAATACTATTGGGAAAATCTCATTTTCAATAGGTATATCTGCGGAATCATAGGGTGGATTTTAACCATTCGCGAATTCGGCCTTCGTATTTAAGGTCCAAACCAACTCTAAACATAATATAGAGTTGCTAAGATGTTTTTTTCGAAGTTATCGTGTTCACTATCGGCCCTGTGGACTTCAGAAAGAAACGACTTAGAACCTCGATATTGGTAGAGTAGGTTTGGAGCAGATTCGTAAATGGATAAAATCTGACAAATGATTCCAAATATACACATTCAAAATTTTATTTTCCCAATATTCCCAAGTAAACGGTTAAGATCGAATTGAAATACACTATTTGATTGAAAAATTACAGCTTGAAGGTTCATGCGGAATTCCGAGAGGATAACATGATTAGAAGACTACCAAATCTTTTTATCAGGATGTAAAGGTGCATCTGGCGGAAACGATACGTTAAAAAATTACCGCTTTGGCAACGAATTTGAACATGCGCGCTGAAGCTGCTTACTTCACGTCAGTGCTTTTCTAGATTTTCATGTTATTATTGTTAGATTGGGTTACTAAGTTTGAGCCTTTCACAACTACGGTCTTTTATTCTATTACCCTACTCATTCAGTCCTAAGGACATCGTAAATGGTGTTAGAAAATCTTATGAGGTCCTTAAGAGCCTTGGCCTTAACGCCGATTCACAAATGGATACCGCATATGTGAAATTCTTGGTTCGCTAGCTCTGGACGCATACTATTAGCTTTGTTTTGGTTCCAAGTTCAGAACTGTTCGAAACGGTTGGAGCATGTGCGATTGCGATTTTTGTTTTGGTTAATTTCAGAACCGGTTCAGGATTCGAGTAATCGTGTTTAAGTAATTTTCACAATCGATTCCGAACTGTTCTAGAATTGTTAAAGGAGTTCCGAACTGTTCTAGAATTGTTAAAGGAGTTCCGAACTGTTCTAGAATTGTTAGGAGTCCGACCACTCCGAACTGCTTCAGAATATGGTAGTTCGTACAAGCGTAGAGTGTGGTCAACCATTTGAATGGTCAACCTGACTTTTTAGACGTCGTGTTGAATTGGTTTTTGATTGTTGTATTTGTTTAGAAAACGGTTTGCTGTTGAATTCAAACTTTCGTTATTGAAAATAATTCCTTCGCTACGACGTCCCATAATAATCCGATTAATTTTACTTACTTTTTTCACACTCGGGATGTAAACTTCTTGAATAAATCTATGGCAGCAAGAGTCCTCTCCCTATTGAATATTAATGTTTCGAATTAATTTTTCTCTGAAACGCACATATCTGAAATACATATATCAATCAATCTTTTTTTGTATTATGTACTTACTCTTAGATTGTTTCAACTTTAAGGTCAAAACTAAGTAAAAAAAACTAAGAATGATGCAAAATTCTCCCAAAATAAGGTTTAATCGATACTTTCAGATTGTTGGTTCATTTTGAATTATAATTGAAGAAATAGAGAAAAATTCAGAAAAATGATCTCAAATAGAAAAAATTTAATTGGGCACCCCAAAAAGGAATAATTTACATAGAAAATGCGACAGAGGCTTTCGCATATTTTCTAATCATACCACAGACAATAAGACATGATCAACATTCCTTTTTTCTGCCAATACAAACTGAAGCTTTTGACGGTTTGCGAGGTAGCTTCAACCTCTTTGGGACAGTTTCACGTTTCGTCCCGGCTTAGTTTGGGGGAACTCGTCAGGGCATGCACCAAACTAAGCCGTTTACATGCCTACGTGAGTGGACACCCCTTGTGAGGAACACAAGGGAGTGTACCAGACCGATGGAGATGAGCGTATATCCGAGATCTTGAGAGAGTCTAACCGGGACAGCGTGCGCGCTAGCGCCCCCTGTACGCTGACCGATGATGTTGGCCAAGCGTTACAGGCAGATAACGCAGGATACTTAAGACGCAAGATGGTACTGCGCGCGCGACTTAAGTAAGAGCTGAGAGAGGGCGCTCGCTACAGGACTCCCCTTCCAGTGAAAACGATACCAGAAAGATGTATCTGGAGGAGTGTGACCGAGACCGAAAAGGTGTTCTCCTCTAAAACGCGGCTGTGAGCGAGCCGTTGTGCCATTGCTGCGCTGTTGAGCACGAGTCTACGGCGTTGGATGCACGGTTGACCAAACCGTTTGTGTTGAGCCGTGTAGACTGTGTGCTAGAGCGCTCTGCCTCGTCGTTCGAGGAGTGTGACCGATTTAGAGGAGGTCAGCCTTTGACGGAATGTAGTCGTGGCCGTATTGACCAGAAGATTTCCCACAAGTGCGGCCGTGATGCGGAGCAGTTGTGTGCCTTTGAAATGTGAGAAACCCGGATTGAGAAACGCTGCGCCACTTGTAAGTTCCTATACCACTCGATGTCGTGCAGTGAGCTGGGTGCATTAGTGAGCACATCTTTGATCAGCGAGTTGCAGCACGAGAGCGAAGTGGCGGTGTGGAACCTCCTCGGGATGGTTGTCGAACCATCGCCGAGGGAGGAACGGATAGGATCACACAGTGACAAGCGAGGTTCTCACTGGAAGCGAAGATAATCGCGAAGGGACAGAAACTGTGACACCGTCGCTGATATGAATCACGTCGGGGTCACCACTGAAGCTTTTGACGGTTTGCGAGGTAGCTTCAACCTCTTTGGGACAGTTTCACGTTTCGTCCCGGCTTAGTTTGGGGGAACTCGTCAGGGCATGCACCAAACTAAGCCGTTTACATGCCTACGTGAGTGGACACCCCTTGTGAGGAACACAAGGGAGTGTACCAGACCGATGGAGATGAGCGTATATCCGAGATCTTGAGAGAGTCTAACCGGGACAGCGTGCGCGCTAGCGCCCCCTGTACGCTGACCGATGATGTTGGCCAAGCGTTACAGGCAGATAACGCAGGATACTTAAGACGCAAGATGGTACTGCGCGCGCGACTTAAGCAAGAGCTGAGAGAGGGCGCTCGCTACACAAACGAAAGTTTTTTTCTCTAATGTCCTGTCGAAACCCCGAACTTAATTATTGTTTTGGTTTCGTCGCTTTGAGAACTGTTCTAAGATAGTTCAGAATCGAGTTTCAACAGCGCATCGATTCTGCGCAGTTCTAGAACTGTCTTAGGATAATTCTGAATTTCGGAACCAAAACAAACCTACGGTATGCTCTGCTGATTCTCTTTCTGATCTACAGCTTCTACGTGTTTCATCTGTAGATACCCTACAAGAGGTATTTGTACCGGCATTGCCCTATCAGCAGTCTCATCATTACATCAGCTCGTTTCAGTTTTATGATATAGGATGGTAGAATTTTCACGAATATTATTGCCGGGGCAAAATTCCTGGAGTATTTTTCCGGAGAGCCAGTCCGTTATTTACCTGCCATTATTGGATCGCTACCCTGTGGTGAAGGATTTCGGTTCACCTTCAATTCTAGAGAACCCATTGGCGCAGTGGCCGCATCGAAATCTATTATACTATGGATACCGATTCCAGATGATCCAATGATTCGAAAATTATCACTAAGTGATAATGCCTATTGGTTTAATGCTCAAAATTATCCTTTTTATCTGATGTTAATTCTAGTCCTCATCCTATGTTTCCTTTCAGAATGACAGAATCAACCAGAACGCCACGACGAAATGACGGCAAAAAGTAACTGGTCCAATTTTGCAGTTCTGCTCTTGGCGCTTCTCATAGTCGTCACAGTATGGCAGATATTCTACTCTCCTGCGATGCCTGCTACAATTCCTCAATACACGAAATCAGCGTACACCCTCTATACAAACTTGAGCAACTATGTCTACCCTACGGACACCCTGGCAGAATCAGACTACAACCAGCTGATAGATCTCAATTTCACATTTCAAATAAACAATTTAGTATGTAATGAAACATCGCCATTAGTTCTAGTTATGATTCATACCTCCCCGAACAATTTTGCTAAAAGGAGGACCATACGGGAGACTTGGGGCAAATACAAAGATAGAGTCAAACTCCTGTTCGTAGTTGGTGATCTAGAAAACTCAACAATGAAAAATAAGCTCACTGAGGAAAACCAGAATTTCTCTGATTTCACCCAAGGATCTTTTAAGGATACTTATAGAAACCTCACCTATAAACACGTAATGTTGTTCAAGTACGTCATTTACCATTGTCCTGAGGCCAAATACATCATAAAGACCGATGATGACGTATTCGTCAACATGCCAGCCATGATGAATTTCCTTACGCAGGACTTGTCACCCTACGGCGCTGGAAATCTTTTATTCTGTAACAGCAGGTCTAATTCAAAGGTATCGAGGAGTTACAGGTCAAAATGGCGAGTGTCCTTTAGTGAATACCCTTACAAGAATTACCCAACATATTGCCCTGGATGGTTCTTGTTATACTCTCAAAACGTAGTTTTCAAACTTTACAAAGAAGCTCAGAAATCCGAATATTTTTGGATAGATGATATCCACTTGACCGGAACATTATTCAAGAAGCTCAATTTGGTACACGAAGATTCTAATCCTTATATGATTAAGTCGGCAGAATTGGATGCAGTGGTTGATGGAGGGAACATGACTAGGCCTTTTTTGATTGGACAACCGAATCTCAGTGAAAAACAGATACGATCTTTGTGGACTTACGTAGATTCTCATGCTGTCACCACAAAGTATAGCTGAATATAATGTGAAATATATTGAATATTTTTTTAAAAAGAGAGAGATTAAGGAAAGACAAATTTAGAAGTGGTTCATAAATACGCCAAGATATATCCATATTATGTCTATTTTAAGAAGAAGTTTTTTATGATATTCAGGAACAAATACTATTGAATAAGATAGAAAATGAAGTGATATTGTGATATTAGAGAGAATGTAGGTTAAAAACTTAAAATTTGTACACTAGAATAACAATAAATTACTAACATGTATTTCACTGTAGAAAATATCACAATATTTATTCATCGATGTGATTTATATAAAATTAACTCAATTCTCTTCAATATCATTCCTTACTACGTTCATGTTTCTAACGTCCAGTTGAAGTAAGCTCCAAAAAAAAAATTAAATTGATAAAAAATTAGCTTGAGTTGCGAAAACTAATCTTTATGCACTAAAATGGATAGATATCGAAGTATATACATGTACTCCAATAATACTCCGAAACAATGTTTACTTATAGTTATAATTATTTATATAAACTGAATAGATTTAAATGAGTCATTGTAAAATATCTTCGTAGCGAGAATAGTTTAATATATTGACAGTATTTTTGTTGTTGAATAGATGAGTGTGAACTCCAGTTGGTATGTATAAAAATTATATATTGAATGTTATACATGTGTCAATTCATATGAAATTTAGGTATGAAGGATTCTACTTGATCTGTGCCAAAGAGGAAGATTATGTGAATGAAAAATATTATACGAAAAATAACCAACAATCAAATGGAACACAATAATAAATAAGAAGAAACCATACATACTTATCACACAAACTATTCAAGAACAGAAATTTGATTTAATATTCTGAATGATAAGATTTTCTTGATTATTCAATTTCATTGTTGAGACTGTTCGTATATGCCAATTTCTTTTTTATTCAACTTCTAACTTAATATTAAGGATGAATAGAAGTAAACCCACAATTTGTACAGTGCATTATATTTCGATTCGCAATTATTCACAACAAGCAGGTACATTGGTTCTGTCATGAAATGCCAGTTTTCAGTACCTTCATTTTCCTCACTACTTTGTTCGAATAGGTATGAAATCTCATACATTGTCACGATATCATTGTATATTTTCTTCGAAGGAATAGAAAATGAAGTACTAGAATCTGTCTGAGGTATCCTAAAGGCTAAAATATGACTATGACGGCCTATATATTGAATTACTTTTGCAGATAGAAAGAAAAAAGATTCAAACTTTCCATCTTTAAAATTAGGTATTTACAGTGCCTTATTCAGAAATGGATAAGTTTAAATTCTTAGAATTTTTGTTTCATGTTTATGATTTTCTTTGTGGGTCCATGTCAAAGTACCTTAAAGTAGCCTAAGTATTTTAATTTGTTCCTTGATCACCAGGGTTAGCCTGCAAATCGAAAAATATTAACAACTAATAGAAAGTTTTCCTCCAGAATGTTGATTAATTAGGAATCAGTATTTGCTCCGTGAGTATTATCAGGTATTACAATATGACTTGTGACTGAGATGCAAAATGTATGAATTTGTGTTTCTTCAATTTGCAGGATTTCTGATCTGTACTTATCATGATTTTTAATTTTCAGAGATCATTGTATATTTTTAGTATTGAAGTGTTTTAATACTTGTAGCTATAATTCAAGGCAAAGTATGTAATATGTAGGTACTTGATATGCTCAGATCATAGTTTCCGTATAATAGTCCAAAGTTTCTGTATAGCTATAAATAAAAAGGTATATTCACGGAAAGCTTACCCTGAGGTATTGATCATTGTTGAAACAAGTTTTGTATTGAATAATATGAAATTTCATAATTTCATACCTGAATGCTGTTGAAAACGAGGACCTACATCTTTATTCTGATTACTACTCATAAACACCGCAGTATATTGGAATTTTTTTCGATCGCATATATATAAATAAAATGTTTTTATTTGGGCTACTGGATGCAGAACTGAATCAACTATAATTTTATTGTGAAAAATAGTGTTCATTGCATTTAAAGACGATAAGTTTCTGTTTCATCATACACCGTTTTCACACGACTTTTTAATTCCTCTTGAATGAAACTGACGAACACAATACTTAGATTTAATTATTATTATTTAATTACATATTAATTCGAATACGAAGAGAAATGCAACAAACGCATATATTAGAAGTTCACAGATACCCTAACAAGATTTTTCGTCTGAATAGAAGGAACTACTTGTAGGGAAAGCTTTCTATGAATAACACTTTATGATGAAAATAATTATTAGGAAGTTATAATGTAGGAATGTTGAAAGATGAACAACATAAAGAATGCGCATGAACAAAACAAATTGTTACTGGCTTTTTTTCTCTAAGAATTTTGTGACACATTTAAAATAAAAGCAGAATATACGATATACAGATTTCTTTTCATATTTATAAGATGAAAACTAAAACGTTTTAATGAAGTAGGATCGCTGTATTTGAGTACCATTAGTATGATTTCGCATCTTCACAATCACATTACAGTAAATAATAAATGGGCAAACGTTTTATTCTCATTCCTGGAAACTGATTTTCCTCATTGGGAATTTCCGGGATAGATAATTCTTTGAATGAAGAAGATTAAATAGGTTTGCAGAATATTTGTATTATTACCTACTGCATGCTGATTTCGATTTTCAAACGAAACGATTCCAAAAGAGAAATTTCAAAATAAAACTTATTACTTATAACATTGTTTGAACGATGATAATTATGTTCAATAATTCTCCTTGGTCATACAAAATAACGTGGGAGAAGGGAAGGAAAAATGAATGAAAATATTTATATTATATCCAAACCAGATTCATTTGAATTCGAATCTTTGAATCCGGGTAAAATTCGATAAACGGCAGCCTCGAATAATACATTCAAATGCATCATTCGAGTTGTAAACCGAGTCTCCACGGAGCAGAAAGAGTGCTGCCTCGAACCATAAAAGTCCCTGTGATTTATTGTATTCGCTGTTAGCATTACACTCATCTTGCTTAAGAAATTTCTAAAGACTATAATGAGCTTGAGATCATGCATTATTACTTAGGTGAAGTTACTCAGTTATCTACTTTTATAACCATTCAAATTATTTCGTCAGTTGCAAGGAGCTTTTCGACTTTAATCAATAGTCGTGGACAGTATATTCTATCTATGCAATTGTTCACGATTCTGTTTTTGAGAAAAATTGAAGTGAATAGGAGGTAATTACTCCCTCATCCACATACATGGTGTTTCATCATAAACTGGTCAAACATATACAGCCGTATAGATGACATTGGGAAAGTCATTTTTGTCTTATGACATATACCCCGTTTTCGAAGCATAAGCGAGATATAGGGTGTTCAATGTCCACTTTGAGCAATATTCGGATAACTGTGTTGAGTTATACGTGACCTACGAAATAACGGTTTTTGGTCACATCTTAGTATTTATTGGTGGTATCTTCAATTGTGGTGTAGAATTCTGGAAAAAATATTTCAAAATGGCGGAAAACCTACATAGCTGGAATTTTTTGTTTTCGATTGCCGAATTGGATAGCACTATTTCAATGTATTTTCCGTGAAAAAATTTTTTCAAAATTCAAACTTAACTTTTTTTTTACATGTCTACAGTGGAAAAAAATTCACCCAAAATTGTTGAAATCCTTCGAGTTTGAACTTACCTTCATTCTGAACACTGCCGTGAAAACAGAATGAAAAAATATCCATTGGTTTTCATTTTATAGCCTTCCAAATATTCCGCTCGGAATACTGAAATAATTTTTATTTAAAAAACTGGTGACCCTACGGAGGCCAAAATTGTGCTAATGAGCCCCCAGAATGACCTGGATAGAAATATGAATTTGTTGAAAAAAAAATTTTCAAAAAATCTTTGATGGGAATCGAACTCGCTCCACTTACGGACAATAGTCAGACTATAAATTAGATTTATTCTTATTTTAATGATGTCCGTTACCAAGCAACGCTAGTTTATCGAATTTGACCCTACTTTCCGAATCCGGAAAGAGTTCGATTCTCAGCAAAGTTTTTTAGAAAATATTTTTTTACTTTATAAATTCACATTTCTATCGAGGTCATTCTGAGGACCCATTAGCATAATTTTGGCATCCTTAGGGCCACCAATTTTTTGAATAAAAATTATTGAATTACCCTGAGCGGAATCTTCGGAAGGCTAAAAAATTAAAACCAATGGATATTTTTTCATCCTGTTTTCACAGCAGTGTTCAGAATGAAGGTTAGTTCAACCTCGAAAGATTTCAACAATTTTGGTTGAATTTTTGTTTTCACTGTTCACATGTAAAAAAAAGTTATTTTTGAATTTCGAAAAAATTTTTTCACGGAAAATCTTAGAAAATTGAGTACATTAAAATAATGCTACCCAATTCGGCAATCGAAAACAAATTATTTCAACTTTGTAGGTTTTCCGCCATTTTGAAATTATTTTTCCAGAATTCTTCACAACAATTGAATTGACCACCAAAAAATACCAAGAACCGTTATTTCAAAGGTAAGGCATATCTTACCACATCTTTCAGAATATTGTTCAAAGTTGACATTAAACACCCTGTATCTCGATTATGCTTCGAAAACGGCGTATATGTCATAAGACAAAAATGACTTTCCTAATGTCATTTATACGGCTATATATGTTTGACCAGTTCATGATGAAACACCTTGTATATTATCGGCGTTCGTCGTACGTTTCGAAAATGATATTTTTTGTCGTCAAGAAACATCTATTATTCTGTCTCTTTATCTTCTCGTATAAACAAATGCAGTATAGCACTTGGCATTAAATTGCATTTAAATTCCTTCAGTATATTTTTTGACACTTTCAGATAAATGATTACCCTAGAATTACTGTTACCTCTGATACCTTTGAGTTTTCAACTTATAAGAGCATACAGTACCACGAATATAACAGGGTGACTTTTGGAGACCAGAGTTCGTTTCTTTCAGAAAATTTTTTGAGTGAAAATGGCTGAGAACAATCTAGAGAATGCGCAATGTTTTATCCTTATAACGTCGAAGTTTCGCGGATTCTCATATTTTTCACTACTATTGGCACAGTTAAGGCAGGTAGACGTGGGCAGGTGCCTGACCTTGAGATATTAAGGAGGTTTTATGAAACTTGAATGTGCCTGTGTTGCCAAAATCTACTGTTTGCTCTCAATACAGAGGAGGGGTTTATACTTATTTTTTATTACGTTACTTTAACTGATTTGAGACAAAGAATTTTATTCCATGTTTGATACTGAAATTACAGAATTGATCGATGTATTCCTTTGACTTGCATTTCAAGGGAATAATCAAATTTCAATTGCTTCCATTAGCGCGTGAGAATTACGCAACCCATAATACAAATAGTTCTATACTATACTAATTCTGGACTATATAAGAAGTCAATTGCCCAGAGCTGATCCTAGGGGTCGAATGGACCCAAAAAGAAAATAGGAAAAGCTGCAAAACTGATAAGCTATAGGATGTCCATTTCTGATTTCTAGATTTTTTAAAAATTCTCAAAATCAACTAGGTGAGAAAACGTACTGGCGCATCCGCCATTATTAGCTAAAAATGGACTGGTATGTGCAGATTCGATGGCCTACACTAGTATCCAGCACCGCTTTCTTCGCCAGTTGAATGAAATTGAAATGAAAATATGACATTCAGTATCAGTATGAACCGAGACCTGATCTTTTGAAGTTTGAAGCAGACTTTAAAAGGCGAATCGATGTTAATAATTCTGTCACCTTTAGATCAGAATTATTCCAACTACAAAATTTATGAAAATGGGTTTTTGTTAGATTCGAATAAAACTTTCATAACTCCATCTGGTGCAGTATTATATCTCCACTACACCAGGAAATACCAGAAATCGCGCCGTGAATTCATTTCAGTATAGACACGATCAGGCTCAATTTAATGCATGGTGGAGATGAAGTTTGAGTTTGATCCCAGGCATTTGGCATATATCAGAATTTGATTCAGAATAGTTCTGCTTTGTGAATGCGCTCCGCATAGAAAAGTATTTGAATGGACATAAACTTGTTCCACTTAGGCATTGAGTATTAAACAGTGAGTGTTAAATACTCCATGATTTAGGTAAAGTATTCGAATTGGAAAGTGTGTGCGATGTTACCTAGAAGGAGTATGTTATCAAGGAGCCAAAGATTTTTTAGCTTTTGCGAATTGAAGAAAGTGAGTTCTTAATTCAATTGAAAACCCTTTCTACAGACACTTAAATGAGATTATTACCAAATTAATATTTTAGATCCCGGGATGGCCTACAATACTCGATAAAGAAATTGATTCAAAATTTAAAACACGTTAATTAAAACCCGTTTCAGATTTTGATGAAAAATCTAGGAGTATTATGCCGAAAATCGACGAGCTAGTCAACGAATCCGCTGACTTTCGAATACCATCGTATTTCATATCCGGAGAGACAAAATAACAACCAAAAACGGTATTTCTACCCATCCTGAAAGGAAACATATAGATTCTGCCCAACCTGGTCCTTCCAACCGGGGAGTCAGAAATGTTGAATTTTCAAAAGCTATTCTAAAAAATGATTTGGAGCTTTCGTCGTCTGACTCTGATCCTTATGCTGGGGTTGATGATGATGATGCAGATTTTACAGTGCTTCCAGGCCAAATAACGATGCTGAATGATTCGGTTCTATCAGAGTCTAGTGCCAATGATTCACCCATGCAAACTCCCAGGAAACGTATGAAGAAGACAGAGGCTTCTGGAAAGGCATATTACTAGCTGGAAGGGAAAGGAGATCCGAGAAAGAAAACTCAAATCTGCTTGTGTAAATTGTCGCCTGAAATGCACGGACAAAATTGACGAATCTGAGAGAAAATTTATCTTCCATGCAACCGTTTCGGAACCTGGGAGATATTTATCGTCAGAGATACTTTATAGTCAGGAATACAGAACACAAAATAAAAGCATGATGTCGTTCAAAAAAGCGAAGGGAACAGCGGGATGAACACAAAAATTCAACTTAAGAAATATTGAGAATACCAGTTTTAATCTATGGCTCGGAAAGCTGGACCCTAACGAAAGCAGAGCAGATGTAACTATCAACATTTGAACGAAAAATCCTAAAAAAGATTTATGGTGCTATCCAAGAGGATAATCTTTGGGGAAGAAGATATAACTTTGAGCTTTACAACTTATATAGAGGGTCAGGAAATAGGGATGTAATAACAACAATTAATATTGGCGGGCTAAGATGAGCAGGACATGTAGCACGGTATGACAACAAGGTGTCAACGCGAAGAAACTTTGAGGCCATACTAAACGGCAGTAGAGGGAGAGGGAGACCAAGGCTGAGATGGAAAGACGGCGTTTCTGAGGATACCAGAAAAATTGGTGCGGCTGACTGGAAGGTCCTTGCCAGAGACGGGAAAGGATGGCGGACGAGGCTGGAGAAAGTCAAGGCCCTATAGGGCTGTAGCACTACTGATGATGAAATATTGAAAATAAGAATTCTTGAATAGGTAAAATCCACCCTATTAAAATTTATATTAACACTATTTCCAAAACTACCAATCAGATCGAATTGAAATCCAGTACTTGATTGAAAAATGACAGCTTGAACGTTCACACAGAATTTCGTGAGAAAAATCGTCCTAAAGTTTTTCATCAGCATTTTCAAACTAATCACCAAGTTGCATTCCTATTAAATAGGTATTTTTAAGTTACTCCGAAAAACAAGGATACCGAAGAAAATTCCACAAAATTTGACATACTTTGTCCCAATATCTGCGGAAATAATGACCGTATCAAACTGAAACTTTGTACACTGCTTTGAAATATGGAGCTCAAGATATGAGCAGAATTTTTTCGAACATGATGAATAGTTTCCGGAAAAAAAAATTTTCGATATAATTTGGAAAAATATTTTTTTCAAATTGATTGACACAGTGCCGAAAAAAATTAATTGGGGTCGTTATGCTTCAACTAACTGCCAATTGTTTCCCGAATAACTGAAAACTGTTGTCATAGCTTATTCTGAATGCCAAGCATGTGTCATGCACTTCGCACACCTCCTTGACTGTGGTATTTACCTAGATTTCAAAGGGATGCCGACAAATTTACTACACCCTTTCAGGAACTCATTGCAGGCGGATAAGAATTATTGGAGAAAACATGGGAAGCGGAACATAACATTTGATGTAATTTTTTCACAGACAGCTGAATTTTGGTCTTTGTCTGGTTGCGTTACTTTTGACTGACAAATTTTACGTTATCATTGATATTGACTTGCAGAACGAATATTGATTCTGCAAAAATGTTGATTCGATCGGGGGCCCCTGTGGACCACGGGACTCTACGCCTAAGCGTAGTAAGCGTACCGGTTAATCCGCCACTGTATATTTATTGCTTTGATAATATATTGAGTACAAAAGTGCAGTATTAGCTGTATCATCAAGTTTTGGTCCGCTATCGACCGAATACAAATATGTTAATAGGTAGTCGTGGGAATGTTATAACAGGTTGAAGTAGTAAAATCTCATGCTGTGATGTGTGTCACTGTTATTTCCTTAAATGCTACATAATTCAAACTAAGTTTCATCATTTCCTCTTCTGGTGGTTTTGACAGAGGTAATTGATTCTATTTATTTTTTGTATGGGTATCTTCTGGCGTTTGTTGTTCGCTCAAATGTCTACATTCTTCAATTTTGGTGTCCAGATCTCTTAATATCTGAAGTATTTACTGAAAATGAACACTCCAACGCGAAAATTTTCGAATGGAACGAGTTAGTGACTTGGAATTTACGGTAGGTTTTGCACCAAAGTACGACGGTTCAGTTCGTTAATGAGCAACATCGACTAAACCGTTCTGGAGTTATACCCATTTGAAATTTTGAAGTAATACCCTTGAAGCCCCAATGAGTACCGATGTGATCAGATTGAAACTTCGTAATAGGTTGAAGAACCGACTTGCAGCTTCATACAGAATTTCGTTAGTATCATATCGTCAGAAATTCTCGAAGAATTCTATTTTTTCGGACGAGTAGGATGAATGAATGAAAAGTTCTTGTATACAGATGAAGAATTGAATCTCTCTCACTCACATTATGGCAAGCTTGGATATTCCTGGAATCCCAATGAAGAAGAAATGGTTCTCACTCAGCATTTCTCCTACGATATTGAAGAATCGTCCCACTGAAAACTGGGGTATATTACCATAGTATTTAATCATTATAATATGTATACCCACTCTTCCGATTAATTAGCGCCGGTATTATAAAGCTTATTTTGACAACAAAGAGCAGTTACCTATCACTTTTGAACTAGATTAACTTCTTGCTATCTGTCGAAATAGGTTCATAATACCCGCCCTAGGTCTTCGTCACAGAAAAGAAATGTATAATAATAATAATACATCTCTATTCTGTGTCTTATTAACATGACCCGTGTTTGCACAATGACAAAACATATGCTAGGCAATACATCATACACTTAAGTGTTTCATTAGTATATTATCTATTATTTCCACGGAGGTAAAAGAAGGGAAGGGAGTTCATCCTATATTTACTTTTTGAACCAAAAGTTTCACACACTTTTGATGAAGTTCTGTGGATTTTTGCCATATCAATTTCGAACTATTGGAACGTTAATTTTTTTTATTATTCAACGTTTAAATCGTTCGAAGTTGGCCATATTGGTATGGAAAAAATCCTCAGAACTTTCTCAAAAGTGTGTGACACTTTTCAGACGTTATGCCACAGACCAGGTCTGTAGTTATGCCATTGTATAAAGACAACTTGTGACTACCTCGGTAGCCTAGAGGGTGGAGACATGTTCTAGGATGCTGAAGGTTCGAATCCTGGCGTGGTCATGGATGTTGTACAGTGTCTAGGTGGTGGTGATTCGAAAGAATCTTAAAAACCAATGATATGTTCAATGTGTCGATGGTTGGAAGTGGCCAAGCACAGTAAAAGAAAAAAAAAGACAACTTGTGTTTATATAAGTGCCACGGTGGTGCAGTGGGTTGATTACCTGTTTGTAAAACCGGAGGCACTGGGTTCGAATCCCGGCGAGGTTATGGATGTTGTGTTAAGTTTGTGGTGTAGGTAAATGTTTGTGTGTCTATAAATAAAAAGTCTCTAGTAGGTATGAATCTGAATGAATGTCAATGTATAAATATAAAAAATTGAAAGCTTGTCTTAATGGCCATAGTAGCCGAGGACACCTAAAGGAATGAATGAATAAACTTGTTTTTATACAATGGTTATGCCCCTTCCACTCTTTTCCCACCTCCATGATTATTCCAGATGTGCAGGAACTTATCAATTTTCATTTCTACTATTCTACTAATCAATATTTTATTCTCTCCATCAACAAAATAAATTGAATGAATTCAACAGGATTTATCCAAAAACTTGTTCTGAATATTTGAATGGCTCCCTGGAAGCGTCTTATAGCTTCTTTTCCTTTGAGTGCAGGAAAGATGCGATTGAGAATTTATTTGAAATATTTTTTGAGTGAAGGATGAAAAAAGTGTACTGGAACTTATGACATGACTCATTTTATTGTAGATAAATGTTTTGGCAGGGGGGAGCTGCCATATTATAGCGAAGCGACGAATTCGTGCCGTGAAATTCCACATCAATAAATGATTTTTTTTTCAAAAAGTTCATTCCTTCTTTCTCTTATTGGTCACAGATGAGGAAGTGATAGATCATTTTATTTGTTCTTTTATATATCCGATAATTTGGTTGGCCGATACACTATATTGACTTGCAGGTTGCGGGTATAGAACTTGAGTCATCTCTTCAAAATCACAAAATTCCTAATTTTCTATATTTGACTGAATTTCCGTATTTCTTCACTTCGAACTGGAGTGAATTTGACTAATAGGACACAACCATTTCGGATGACTTGGCTGATGACAACTTAAGAGCAAACAATACCTCAAATAAAACAGGGAGACTTTTGGAAGCAAGAGTTAATTTTTTTTCAACAAATTTTTTGGATGCAAATGGTAGAAAAAATTGTGAGAATGCGCAATGTTGCCACTTTTTTATATTCAAGAATTTTTGGGAAAATTAAAACTGAAATGCAGTGAAGAAATAACTAACATTGCGCATTCTCATTGAAGAATTAAGTACATCCCAAAAAAAAATTTTCAAAAAATGCCTGCAGAAGGACACCCCGTTGAATTAGGCAGATAGCATCAAGAAGTTTCCTGACCTTGAGATATTACCGAGGTTTAATGAAACGTGTTTTCTCTCAAAGGTTTTGTTGTAGTTAGGTTAAAAACACGAAACACCGAATCAAACAGAAATAAAAAATTTTTCATATCAGATAAAATATCATAAATTCATTGTCAGCAATGCATTCATCTATTATCAGAAATGTTAATTAGGAACTGAAGATTTTCCAAATAGGTATGGATATTCTATACCTGAAATCGATCAGGTTGCTCGAATAGAATACTGTAGATCATAATACTTGACTTTGCATGAGAATCAACAATAAATTAGATTTCATTTCATACTCGTATGAAAATGTTTTGAATTTACCCTACCTTATTCAAGTTTTTCAATTGTGGAGTGTCTACACACTTCCTTACAGCGACGCAATAAGGAATAACTTATATTAAGTCTTTAAATGTTTTGTAATAGTTGTTTTTTGTTGTGGCTTAATGCCATACGCTAAAAAAATAAAATAAATATCTCGACCCATATATCTTTACCGAGGAAACTGACAAGTTGGAGGGTGATATTTGTTTTTTTTTTATTTTTCAGTATTAAACGCAGTAACTTGAATGAATGAATCAAATGAGTTTGAGTTTGCCTTTCACAACCAATACACTCTCTTCCAAAATGGAAAACTAAAGTTCATCTCCACATCCGGATAGTACCAATTCAAATGACAACTAATTAGTACTTTTCAACGTTGTGATGATAATTTTTTGAGCTTAAACATCTTAATCAGTCCGAAAAACTTGGGTCTTGAATTGTATTTCCTGCCTCACTAAACCCAGCAACATACAAAGTCGGGTTCAACTATATCATCAAGAGTTGTATTTATTCGGTATGTTTATGACAGGATATTGAATAGGTACTTCGAATATAGTTCTTATTTATTGTAAAAAAGTGAATATGTCAGTCCAAAATATCGAAATAATTTGAAAATCTCAAACCAAATAGCTTTTGCCCATAGTAAATGGTTTATTCACCAAAAAGCAAGGTTATGCTAAACTGATTCGATTACGGAAATTTAACTGATTCCGTCTGAGAGCAACATCAGTTAAAAGTCACAACATTGTCAAATAGAACGCAGATCCAACGATGTTGCATCAGTTAGAAAGTGATACAGCGTCAAATAGAAAGCGCATCAACTGATTTTGCATCAATTCAGAAGTGATAGCGTCTTATACAAAGCACCTATTAGTTCCCACATTCCGTGTGTAAGTAACTTCGAATATTGTACAAATTGGCGTATTTGTCTATTCTAATTAATTTTGATAATTAATTGATAATGATATGAATTGTTAACCCGGATGCTCAATAAAAAAGCACTTAAAAATCAGTGGGCACTAATGATTCTCAATTATTTTAAATGTATTGAATTCTCATTAAATGTTATCAATCGAAGATCAATTTTTTCTTCAAACTTTGAATTGTCAACAAATACCACATTGCCAAACGACTTGCTGAACTTGATAGTAACATTTTGATTCGAAAATTCAAGTTATTTATAGGACAGACCTTGTGCACACATGACTAAGAGACAATATGATTCCTCTCCATATTTAATCCAAAATTAGATTTTATCATCTTCAAAGCTAACTCATAACAAAAATATATGGAACAGATATCGCTTACAATTGTTTATTTGTTATGAATACCTCTTCTTGAAGTGATAATATATTATCTTGTAGTTAAAGAGTGAGTTGAAAAAAAATAACGATTATACAATACGTAAGTACTGTTGATGTTCCTTTGATACGGTATTATCATTGCATAATATCTAATTCCTTTGTAAACGGAGATGCAATTCTGCCTAAATACTTCAAATTTGTCTGAGAAACTGACTTCCCGATTATCATTTCGAAATACAAACTCCAAACTGCATATCTAACCCAATTTGAATAATATTTTCGTATAAATTACAACTTACTTGCCGCAAACAACTCGTTTCAATATGTATTTCGAATCTGTTATATTTGGATGAAATTATCATTCTTTCTCATTAAATTGTAACGACATCAGTTTTTCCAAATTTATTTGAATGAATAATCAATCTACTTCTCGTTTGGTTTATTTTTTTTCCATATATTGAATTGTTGTGATCGAGTTGTCTGTTTCTGTCTTCTCATGTGATTTTCTAAGTTTCATATTCTGAGTACCAACATTTCTGCATTTTGTCCGCTAATTCTTCGAAAACCCTGTGAATGGAAACTTCAAAATTTTTCTATATGTGCTCTATTCTCATTTCATTAATATATTTCCTCTTCTTTTTCAATTAACTAACAGCGAATGTTTTCATTTGTCGAGTCGTAATAAAAACGAGTTTTAGATGAAAATATCATATATGAAAATCGTTCAGAAATTTTTTTCATATTTAAAAATTCATCCTTCATTATCGAATCATTCCGAACATATTTTTCCACCTTAAATCCAATATATTTTTATTATGCAGGGCTGAACAACTCAAAATTGTTTGAATTTTTTGGAAACGAAGAGTCACCAAGGAATTGTATGGATGCTCGAATATATGTGTTATTATATTTTCTTGAAATTCCTGCCCTGGTCATGAAATTCTCTCTGGATCTTGAGCTATTGAAGAAACTTTGTTATGTAAGTATGACTACTGACATAGGATATAGTTCTCAAGCAATGGACTATATTTAATGCGTTTGTTCTGGGGAGTAGCGCTTCATTAGTTTGTCAAATTGCCTGTATTTTTCGAATTTCGAGCACGAATGGTCGTAAACGAATTGGTTTGAGTTTTCGAAGAAGAATCAGTGGTTTCCACTCTGAGTCAAACTTATTTATTTATGATAGAGAGGTTTGATATGTTGTGCATTTTCCCGGTGGCAAAGTCTTATCTTCTTTGCTTATTCAAAGGATGAGACATTGCAAACCGGGTAAATGAATGATACTTCAAATATCTTCTCTAGGGAAACTGGAATGGTTCGCAGTTTTTTCCATTCCATTCTGTATCATCCGAAATCATCATTTTTTTCAATCATGAATGAATTTAACCTTGTATGAATTACTTGTGGGAGAATGAATAAATCGGGTCCGGACCTGCCTGTAATTCGTATAACTAGAGGATGGTCGACATTTTTACGGATTTCTGGGAGAAAAATTACCAACATATGCAATCCCTCTGACAAAGTATATTATAGTTCGCTAAGAATTACTGGGCACCGCCACCTTATAGCCAATACTTTTGGTTTCTTTTCCTTGAACCGCGTTTTCTCTCTTGGTGGTAACACTTCGAATTCACCAGAAGCCAGTACCTAGTCCAAGTTCTCGATTGTAGTCCTCTAGGAGCTCAGTGGGTTTTTCCAAAAACTCCAAATGTTTCTTCTCAAAATAAATATGAATGAACACATATTTATCTATTTCAACTCTTTCATTTAAGTGATATAACGAATACCTTCTATGTCATACTGTGAATATATTCAACCATTTCTTTGAAAAAAAAAATTATATTTTGAATAAATTCATTACTGGGCTCTATTCATTTTTGGGAAGAAATACGGAACAACCTAATTTGCCAGAAATTCAGCCGAAAATGACTCGGTCAACTGATAAAGTATTTGTGGTGGAATTCAATTCCGTAAGGATGACCGTGAATACAATAAATACCGAAAGATTCGTGAATGGGTAAAATCCACCCAATGATTCCGCATATATAATTTAATTTAACCCGTGTTAGCGCGAATCCCAATCATACCGAAGTGAAATTACGGTGCAAAGGCTCATGCAGAATTTCGTCATCATTATATCTGCGGAATCATAGAGCGAGTTCGACTCGTACGACTTGGTTAAACCCATTTACCTATTGTACAGATACACCTAAAATTTTTCTTCGGCGGATTAATGTCTCCCAAGCTCAGTTCTTCGAAAGTTTTACAGTTTGAAGATTTCGTATATTAATAACATTTCAACCTAACGATTCGTGAAGGATTTCGATTATATATTATATACTTTCACCGAGTTAATTTTTGATTGAAGTGTTTTGAAAAGTAACAATTCCTCATCCTCTTCGTTTCGTGATTTTGCATTTCAAACTGGTTTACAGTTTCATAGAAAGTTTCAGTTTGTTTTTCATCTTGCGATTCGCGATAAATCAACAGCGACAGTCTCTGATTTCAATTTGAATCGGAATAAGAGACATTAGATTAAAATCAAAGAGATGGTATTGTTTTTTTTAGCGGCACAACAAATTTCATATCCTAGCACCAACTACTTATGTGAATGAATGAAATAGTAAATAAATAAACGAATGAATGAATATATAGGTGAATGAATAAATAAATAAACAAATAAATGAATCAATTGATAAATAAATGAATATGACCGTTTCACCAATTTTGATTCTTCTTTTAATTGAAGAATTTAAAAATCACACAATTTTATTATTAGTTTCATCTTAATGAACACTTTTGAATAAAATTCGATATTATTATTGAATATTGTGAACCGGGAAACCTACAGTTAATATTCTTTCCTGAAATTCAATCAAAAAGTCACGATTAGAAATTAATTAAAAATATTTCTGGAAAATTATTCATTCTTTTCATACCGTATTTTCATCCAAAGAGTTTTCACCTCACACTAAAGCATGATCTATTCGAAGTTTTGGAAAAAATCTTATTGATCTCAAGTCATCAAAAAATAATTAGGTGCTACACAATAACAACGCGTGCGAAAGTAACATAGATAACCTAATCTAACTGGGGGGATATGGACAAAATAATATAGAAAATCAGCAAATATTGTTGAAATAAACACAAATAAGCGCTCCACATACGCGCCAGCCTTTTTTACACGCTTTTTCTGCGGAACAGCGCGATATCGTTTCGTCATTATGTCTGTAATTTTCGAATTTTGAACTGAAATCGGTCTCAAACGATTATGTTGGAACAAATGATGAAGAATTCGTTGATTCTTGTCCGGCCGTGTGTGCTCTAACTATCGAACTGGAGGACCTACAGTCTTGAAATTTTCATGTTAGGTTTTGATCCTGAATATCTCGGTTAAGTTTGTTAATGGGCCAAATCTGCAGCATGGTTGTTGTGTTACAGGCATTTGAAATTTTGATTTTTCAATAACTCGAAAAATATTCATCTGATCGATATGAAACTTGGTTGCAAGATGAACAGTGTCAATAAGAAGAATTATTCATACAAAAATTTAAATATTTCATTTAAATTTCACTGAAATTTCCAAGTCGCCGTTTCGCAATGTAAACAAGCGTGTAAACGCTGTTGACTTCACGTCAGTGCTTTTCTAGGTTTTTACTATCAACGTCGAGATTACACGCATTCTAATATTTCTCGCTGCTATTGGCACCTTCACAGTTTGTATGCCTTGGGTGGGTGACTGACCTTGAAATGTTAAAGATATTTTATGAAACTTGAATGTGGCTGTGCTGACGAAATCCACGAATAAGCCGTAAATTACCAGCCCGCGTTGCTGTTTGCTCTTAATTCACCCCCGTACGTATTTTTGAGGTGCTATAATGTTGTTTGGTCGCTTTTGCTTTTTGGCACCTCTTCAACATACATTATTGTTGGGAGGTAGATACTTTTAATCAATAAGAAGCTTATAGTTACAATTACGTAGGTCGAACCTATTTCGTGTTGAGAGGGATTTGCATGATCAGGGTGGAAAATATAAATTAATCAATCGAGGAACATACAGTATATTGAATCTATAAAAAGATATGAAGTGGTTTCAACTTTCCACCCACGCATTTTCGATTACGAATTTCCATAAAAGATTTCCTTACATACGGGAATGTCCCAGTCTGTATTTTAGTGATGAGACTGAAGCTCATGAATAAGTTTTGTTTCCTTCTGGAAGGCCCCTTCACATCCAAGATTTAATCATATCGACATAGCAATGCCTAGAACAATAGTGGGTATATTTTCTCTTGTGAAACTTTTAGCCAAAGTTGCGTCATTAGTGATGCCCACAAGACCAACGAGATGAGACACTCCTTAAGTCTAGTCTTGTCGCGATGTCTGTAATTTTCGAATTTTGAGCCGAAAATGGCTTCAAACGATTGGGTTGAACTCCCGGAAGAAGAATCCATGGTCAAATTCAATTCTGTCTGTCCTTCCGTGTGTGCTCTAACTTTCGAAGAAAAAGACTTAGCGACTTGAAATTAACAGATTAGGTTTGGAGTCCAAATATCTCGGTTAGTGTCGTTAATGGGTGAAACCAGTTGGATAGTTTCGGAGTTAGGCCCATTTTGGTGCAAACATATTTTTCTCTGAAAATAATGATTAGATTTCAATGGAATTTGGCACAAACCTTACAGTCAGTTAGGAATTGGTTTTACGGAGAATAAAGAGCTCCAGTAATAATGAATACATGAACACATGAACCAAGTGTTTCCAATGTCGTGACGGTTTTTTTGTGAAGCTGCAATTTCGCAGTAACAGCGACCTGATGCGACAAAAGGATGAGCGTCATACACATCGATCAAAGTATTCTGCACTCGAAGGTGGGACTCGCAAGATGCTCCTGGAAGATGGCGCACTGTAAGTTGTTATACTGCAGCGGTCCATCTGAAAGGTGACAAGTATCGAGAGATTCCTCTGCGGTTTATCCAAGGTAAGTTGACCTGACGATCAATAACAAATATGAAACAGCTGTAGTCATTCTCCTTGGATCCGCTTCTTCGGTGTAAGTGTTTTGGTTGATTGGATGATTAGCTCTGATCAAGGGAGAATATTTGTTGATTTATCGACGGATATTCGTCCTTGTGATTATGTTACTTACAGTCAGTATTTAACAACCATGTTCCAAATTTCAATTTTATCCGATATTTACTACCGGAGATATAAGGAAAAAAATGTGCCAAATTTCATTGTTATTTGGAATTTTAACGTTGTTTCCGCAATATCTCAAAAAGTACAAATGCAATCAGATTGAAACTTCGTTACCAAGTGGAGATTACCAACAGGCAACTAGCTGCAAAATTTCGTGTTGATCTAATTGTTTGAATTCGAACAAGCGCGTAACAGCTCCTGACCTCAAGTCAGTGCTTTTCTAGATTTTTGAAATAGAAGTCTCGTCTCGTCTCGCAGTCCTCAGTCTCGTCTCGTCTCAACGATCCCCAGTTGGTTGGAAGATTCCATCATATATTTCAGTATAATTATTGCGTTACTTACTTCTCGAACCATTTTGATTTCCGTATAAACACAAATGTTCGCAAGTTATCAGTTGTCAAGATACAGAGAGTAATTTTTTTTTTGTATTCGTGGATGAATTTGAAAATAATTCATGTCAAATGATATTTGAGTTAGATCGTGGCATGTGGAAATAGATTTTCCTAGAAAAGTCAGTTTTCATGTAAGTTTTTATAAATTTTTGCGCCTATGTTCTGGGTAAGAGCGTGCTATTAATTCGCCCAAATTTTTTTCTTGATGAATTCATATTTATATTCAGCTCATTCTGGGGTCAACATTAGCATAATTTTGGCCTCCGTAGGGCAACCAGTTTCTTGAATAAAAATTATTAGAGTACTCCGAGCGAAATCTTTGGAAGGCTATAAAATGAAAACCAATGGATATTTTTTCATTCTGTTTTCATACGAGTGTTCAGAATGAAAGTAAGTTCGACCTCTAAAGATTTCAACAATTTTGGGTGACTTTTTTTTCACATGACATGTAAACAAAACTCATGTCATGTAAACAAAAGTTGAGTTTAAATTTTGGAAAATTTTTTTCTCGGAAAATATTAGAAAATTGAGTACATTGAAATAATGCTGTCCAATTTGGCAATCGAAAACAAAAAATTCCAACTTTTTAGGTTTTCCGACATTTTGAAATATTTTTTCCAGAATTCTACATAACAATTGAATTAACCACCAAAAATTCCTAAGATGTGACCCAAAATCGTTATTTCAAAGGTAAGGTATAAATCACCACAGTTATCAAAATATTGCTCAAAGTTGACATTAAACACCCTGTATCTCGATTATGCTTCGAAAACGGGGTATATGTCTTGAGGCAAAAATGACCTTCCCAATGTCATCTTTACGGCTATATATGTTTGACCAGTTTATGGTGAAATACCCTGTATATCTATATATTCTTTTGAGATGATATGATCAGTACATTGTCTTATATCAAACAATATGTGTTATCACAGTATTAGCAGAGGAGATGTAAACGGGGTACCATACATTTTGACGTATAATACAAGGGCAGTGATAAAAACCTCTGGAAAAACTCTGTCTCCCCTATATATAAGTGAAGTGAAATTGTTGTTTGTTATTGAAGGGGTTCTCTTTCAACAACAGAATTTCTTCTTTCCTACTCGATGCAGGTCGATATATCGAAATCACACTCGAAAACAAAAAAACCTTATGTCTTGACAACTGTCATTGAAATCTTATAACGCCTTTTTTGCAGGTGAACTGAGAATCTGAGTTAAAGTATATTTTTATTTAGCAAGAGGAAATATTCCGTGAAGTAAATGAGTCAGTACCTACAGAAGATCGAATTTGAAGTTCTGATGAGGGGAGCAGATAGAAATGAGGACCAAATTATTCTTCATAACGCTGTTGCCAATGGTATTCCTTTTTATAGCGATTCCTCGAGTATTCGAAGAACCCGATGACATATCCAACATGCCATTCTCTTCAATACCAGAGTTCAAGATATTTACTGAAATTGATTCAAGAAAAACGTACAATCCTCATTCTATGCCGAAGAACGACTACAATAGACTAATCAACATAGATTTCAAATTCAAGACTCTGCCACATATTTGTGGGAATAATCATACTTTTCTTCTTATATTAGTCCATTCAGCTCCGGGAAATTTCAATAAGAGGAGAACTATTAGAGAAACATGGGGTAGAGGTAGTGAAAGAACCAAATTAGTTTTTCTTCTCGGATCTGTTAATATGGAGAGTTATGGACATGAAACTATAAAGAAGATAAAAGAAGAGCAAAATGCCTTTGATGATTTGGTGATAGGTTCCTTCATTGATGCTTACAAGAATCTAACCTACAAGCACGTTATGGCTTTCAAATATGCTCTTTACCACTGCAAAGAAGCTACTTATATCCTCAAAACTGATGACGATGTATTCGTTAATATACCAGATTTAGTGAGGTATATTATGTCGAATGTATCTCCCTATGGTGCTGAGAAGCTTCTGATGTGTAACGTTTGGCGAGGAGCCAATGTAGCAAGATCACACAGGTCAAGATACAGAATTTCAATCAAACAGTATCCATACAAAACTTTTCCAGCCTATTGTTCAGGTTGGTTTATACTTTATTCACCAGATGTGGTGTTTGATCTTTACAGTTTGGCTCAAAGTTCTGAGTATTTTTGGATAGACGATGTATTTATAACTGGAATTTTGACTGAAAAATCTAAGATTTCCCATTTCAATATAAAAAACATTGTTGTATCGAAACGGAGAATGGATGAAATCTCAAGTGGAGGTTGTTATGATCCTGATGATAAATTCATATTGGGAAGGCCGAACATAAATACTGATGTAATAAGGAGACTTTGGGAATGTAGTATATTGAATAATAAAGATGCTCATGCATGATATTTTTTATCGAAAGCTGATAATCAACTTCAATGCTATTTTATGAATGAAAAAGATTATTTTTGTCATTTTATAGTTTTACTTTTAGATAATCTGGGAACGTTTCGGCTTGTGTAGAAATAAAGCCACTTTTTGTTAGACCTGTAGACATATAAATCACATAACCTTCCAACAAGTATTCTTTTTATTTCAGTATACTCCATTCATTTTTATAAAGAGTCGGTAGGCATTGGAATCAGTCGATCCAGTTTTTGTACCTAGAACTGAGTCAGGTTTGCACTCTTAAAGAGACATCAAGGTCGAAATTATTCGGCAAGTCATATTTTTTCATAAAGTTTATGGTTTGATTCTATTACAGTTACAGGTTACTGTTATTTCATGGTTACATCCGTAACTACTACTACTTTTTGGTAGAAGATTCATTGTTACGTAGTTGCTTGACAAGAAAATACATAACCAAAACAATTCTCAACTGAACAGAATGGAATGTGTCAAACTTTCATGGCCAACCGACTGAGTTTATCAATGTGAATAGAGTAGAGGTACATATATCATCTTCAAGCTTTCGAGTTTTTCCATCGAAAAAAATTAATGAATCAGAATCAGGTGTACAATAAAATTTCAGGAGAATCATGAATACTGATAGCATGATGGATTTGTCTCAGTTACACTTCTCTATCGTATAAACACCACGTTTTTCAGAACTAGCTGAAGGCCAATACATGAATAGTGAAAATGATTGACCGCTCTTTAGAAAGGGAAAATGCCTACCTCTTACTCTCTGTACACTCATCATAAATTGAGTCTATGATCAGACAGGCAAAAAGATCACAACGTCAATGCCATTTATATGTATACTTTTAAACGTAAGACATATCTGGGTCTGTATTTGAAAATGCTTTTAGCATAATATCTATGGTTTCCGTGGTAGTACACAGAGCCGGATCTAGGGCGTGGTGGAGGAGGCATTCGCTACGGGCGCAAGCTAACTAGGGGCGCAAAATCAGTATTTTTTTCTTCAAAATAATCTTTTTACTACAAGCATCATACCTATTCCAGAAATATGCTGTGATGCATGAACCTGTTTTACATTGTGGGCCGACTAGTAGTTACCAAACAAAATCCCAGATAATAATTTACCTAATTTACCTTTCAACGGAAGATGCAATAAAAGCTTTAACAACAAAACTTTATGAAAATATGGATACGAATAAACCAACTCTCGCTATATTTATTGATCTTGCGAAGGCATTCGACACGGTGAGTCATGAAATACTATTGGGAAAAATATATGACTATGGATTTCGTGGACCAATATATGACTAGATCGAGAGCTATCTTACAAACAGAAAAAGTTGTAATGGTGAATGAGAAACTCAGTGAAAAAGAAAGGATTAGTTACGGAATCCCTCAGGGCACGGTTCTTGGACCGCTTCTCTTCCTCATCTACATAAATGGTCTGTTGTTGATGAGCAGTGAGGGGCAACTCATAGGTTTTGCTGATGATACTGTGGTTTTGTACGATGAGGAATCATGGTCGGGTCTGAGGAATACGGTTAGGAGAGATTTCGACAAAATAAATAAATGGTTACAGCTAAATAAACTCACCTTAAATCTAGGCAAAACAAAATACTTACCATTTACATCGAGCAAAGCTGTAACTGAAAATCTTGAGGACATACATATTAACGAAGAGTTGGTTATTCCCAAAGCAGACTCCGTTAAGTATTTGGGAATTGAAATTGACCAACACTTGAAATGGGATAAGCACATGATATATTTAACAAGAAAACTGCGTGGTATTTTGTACAAATTTAAGTATATAAAAAATAGCATAAGTAGTACTAAACACCTAAATATCTTATACAATGCCCTCGTGCAACCCCAGTTATTATATGGTGTAATCGGTTGGGGCGGAGTACTAGACAGCCACAAAAGAAGACTGGATGTGCTTCAAAAGTATTTTCTCAAAATAATACATGGTAAAATAATAACTTTCCCTAGTAAACAACTTTATGAACTGGCCAGGGTACCCGATGTAAGGCAGTTGTTTGCTCTGAAGATTGTTATGAACATCTTTGAGGGAAAAATTCACATAAAAAAGAAGGACCACCAATATCATACCAGAGCTGCCAAAAGAAACTTTGAACGCCCAAGAACTATAAAAAAAATTGGCCAAAGATGCTGCACCTATATAGCTCCAAGGCTGTTTCTCCTAGTGCCCGAAGATTTAACTGAACTAGAAAATAAACGATCTTTCAAAAAAAAATTGAAAAAATGGATAATGAATTTTGATAGAACGGAAATACATGAAACAATAAATCAGACTCAATAATGAATTCCCGATTTTTGACATGACTTTTAGAAAATGAATTTGACGGTTACCCGGACGTGACAGTGAAGAAGGATGGATTGAGACGTTTTTTGTAGACTGACATGGTAAACAATATCTGCATGCTCATATCTGCGACAGAGGTTTTTGGGAGTGTACAAAACAAGAAAATTATTCATTTTGCGGCGTGTTTAAAGAAAAATGTTATGTTCAGTACTGTGCACAGTTAATATAATTAACTCTACAGTAACATAGAGTTTATTTTGTAGATTTTTTTCTGAATAAACTCTCTTATTATTATTATTATTATTATTATTATTAATACTTCTCTCTTCTCGCATATTGTGAACTCTATGCAGCAGGAAGTGCATCACAGCTCATATCGCTTCAATTTAAAATCCTAGAAAAGCACTGACGTGAAGTCAGCAGCTTTTGGGCGCATGTTCAAAGGAGATCACCAAAAGTGAGTTCGGTCTGGTCGAAACGTAAAAAAGTGAACTTATTGGCAACGAATGCGAACATGCGCGCAGAAGCTACTGACTTCACGTCAGTGCTTTTTCTAGGTTTTTTTGAGTTATTACGGGAATGCCATTTTTTCGAACTGTGTTCATAACACGATCATCACGAAATTTTAGAGAAAGTTGTTCATCAGCATTTCCAAACTAGCTTTCAAGTTTCATCATTATTGAATCAGCACTTTTTTGAGTTATTCTGCGAAATATAAGAAATTTGACATATTTTTCCCCAATATCTCCGAAACTGATACCCATATCGAATTTAAATTTAGTAAACTGCTGTCAAATATAAAGCCCACAGTCTGCAACCTACCCTGAAAGTTTCAGGTCGATAGGATTCTCCGTATGCCCGTAATCATGCATATACGTAACTTATTATATATTTAGTGCAAGACGGTTATCCAAGCTGGCCTGAAAATCATTCCTCCTGGAAAAAATTTCAATTATGTATAGGCATTAAACTTATCCAATCGAAATTTCGGCAACTTCATGCGAATTCATGAGAATTTTTGCGTGCTCGACGCTATCATATCATTTATTAGAATCAGAACAAGGGCGCATTCTAACAATTCGTCACAGACGCTGAAATCCTAGATCCGGCTCTGGTAGTACACATAGGCCTATGCCTATGTGTACTAGAGGTAGTAGCCTGACTCTATAGTCAGGCTACTACCTCTTTCCTTTGAATCTCCAGATGAAATGCTGTTTCGATAAAAGAGGTACAGCACATCTTCCCTTCACGAAAATAGGACACAAAATATGGCAGTTCTTGCATCCTGCTCCTATATTCTTGTGGTAAATCTCTTTCTTAAGGTAACTTATATTTAATATGTTTCCCAAAATGTGAGCGAGATGAAGGTAGAAAAGATGATAATAGTAATAGTATTTATTGTTTCAACATATTCAGCAATATCTCGTGGTCCAATGAGTTAAAAGTCTTGGATAAGTCTTCAAAATGACCAAATGGAATTTATACCCTTTCCAATATCTTTATCACAGATTGTAGGAGTTGCAGTCGAAAATGGCTGTTTCTGTGTTTTTGTTTAGAATGTATCCATGCTAGTGATGAGACTTCACATCCAACTTGTTAAAAAGTACTCTGTTAATGATGACTGCCAATGGCTCAATTATGGACTGCGAGGTTATTTTATCCCCTTTATTGGTATTTCATCATGGCCTGAAGAAGAAGAAGAGTTGTGGTTTTTTAAAGATGGAATAACAGAGAGTTGACTTCCTGAGTAACCTCAAATGCAAAAAACGATTTCTCTAATTTTTCATGTATTTGCCTACGGCCATCATAAGATGTTGTGCTATACTTTGGATTAGACAATTATAGAAGCAAACAAGTCATTGGCTAGTTTGACTGGATCACTGTGTGAGGGCTTTGTTCAATCTACCTTGTTACCTATTAGATCGTTAATAATCTTCCATATCTAGATTTGTAAGAAGTTGTAAGAATAATTTATATATTTGTTCAGTTGTTCCTTTCAAGCGTTTGATATGGCATTATCGAAGTTATTTTTTGCCTTAACATATGCTGGTTTGAGATGAGGTTTTACACTTACAATAATAGAAAAGTTATCTCGTTGGTTCTTCATAGGTAGTAGGTATTTCGTGTGAGGGGGGAAAACTTCTTGCACTCTTGTTAACCTATATGACGTCCAAATTTATAATATGGCTCTATCGTCTCTTTGATCCTAGAAAAAAGCATCTGAACACTACATTTTTACCAAGATTCCACAAGCCTCTAGCTTCATCCTTTTTAACCATAGAAAAAAGATCTTTGCTATTTCTCTCCCATGTAGATTTCAATCGAAAACGGTTAAAAGAGAAGTGAAATTCAGTACATGTAATGTCCATGTGGAAATTGCGTAATTTAACTGCTACATGTATGGTGTCAATAAAAAAATACTGCACACATGCATGTGCGTGTTGCTCCACATATAAGAGGTTTTCCTTTATACATGTAAAGTACAGTATTCACAAATTCGAATGTACCTACACCTTCTCGAGAGGATTCAGAGTTGGATTTTCAACTATTAATTCAAAGGGTATATTTCAGCTTTCTGAAATCGTATTATATATGATTTTCATAACTAAAATTATTTCAAATATGACATAGCCTCAGTAGATATATTTTGTGACGCCACTGTCAAATCTAATAAAGGATTTAGAAGAATTTCTTCATTCTACTAGGGGTGCTAATTCATGATGAAATTGCAATTTCATTCCTTTCATTACGGAAATGCTCACGATTCACCTGAAAGTAGACACTTTTTCACACTTTGCGACAATTAGTTACAACGCAGTCGAAATTACTGATTCGTTCCCATTCGTTTCTTGATTGTCGTTTCACATCGTTTCCTCCTTAGAATACAAATTTAGAGTTTCCAATTTATTCGTTACTCAGGCCTATGACTTATGTGAATTTTGACGCATATTATTGCAAGTGGCTATGATTAATTAAAACATTATGACCTTTCTTGGTTATTGGTTCTTTGATGAAAAAATTCTGCCCAACGGTATCAAAGTAATACCTATTTGAAATTTGGAGGTAATCATTAATATTATGATACTGATGTGATCGAATAAGCACTTCGTTACAAGTTGTACAATAGTGACGCAATTTTCGTCAGGATTGTATTGAAATAAAATAAATAAATAATTTCTGAAATATTTCTTCTGAAAAAATTTATTTTTAGGAAAATATTTATCAGGTTTGGAAAATTTTGGCACAAACCTTAAACTTAATATTCTATAGGTAAGATGTAAAACTTCGGTTCGATCCGATTTTCATTTTCTGAGATATCGGGAAAATTATATGTAAAATTTCATGGTTATTCTCATGGGATCCTTGTTATTCTCGATATAAGCCAATAAATACTGATCTGATCATGATGAAAATAATGATGAGCTAATCATATGTTCCTCATGAAAATCTGCATGAACCTACAAGCTATCATTTCTCAATCAAGAACTTGATTTTAATTCATTTCGATCTGTATTTTCGAAAAAAAATAGTTTTGAATAGAATTATTGGAAAGAATTTGTGACAACCTTTTTCAGCCTGATGTGACTGAACGGTTGCAATATCCGTCCAAAGTTGCAATGCCTTCTTGTACACTTCTCTGTTCTTCCCAGATAGCCGTTACGGGTTAGAGAAAAGAGTTCGGTGCAATCTGAGATGTTAGCGATTGCTTGTTGATGATTTCTTTGTTTATGTTGAGAAGACAGTTGCCACAGAAAAAAAATCCCACACTCTATATGTACAAATATGACTAAGCTTTCAGGATGTCACTAACAATGTTCACCATAATTTATACATATACACAAAGAGCTGAGATGAATTGTCAACGAGTCTACACTTACTATGATATGACCAAATAATTATTTACAATGTACATGAGATGATCGAAGTAGTCAAATAATATATAGTTATATGTTAACGAACAACAAAAACTGATTAGAAATAAACAGAACAGCAAACGAAATTGAGAGATGAGATGGAGGTTATTTCCTTGATATCGCGATCGGATTTAAACCATGTAGTAAGATGAAGAATAGCGATGCACGACTTAATGCAAAATTTCGCGAAGATCGTATATAGGGGTACGGAATTGTTGAAATGTATCCTAATTTTAAAACTTTTTTCGAAATTTTTTTCACCGGAAACTATTCATCAGATTTCAACAAAATTGGCAAAAACCTTGTCAGTGTTTCAAAGTTCACTTTGATCTGATATTTATCTTCTCTACATTTTCAGATATTGGGAAAGACGTGTCGAATTTCTTGGTTATTTCCTCGGTTTGTTGTTTTTTACAGAGTAACTCAAAAAATACTGAAACAATGAAATTTCGAATGGATATGTATGCAGAATCACTTGATAATTTCGTAATTGAACCGGTTCAACAAAAATGTCAAGCCTCTAAATGGATTCTCATTTTATGATTTGCAGTTGGATTGACCGCTACCACAAGCACATCCGAAGAAAACGACTCAGAGACTTGATATTTTTATAGCAGGTTTGGGGATTAATTAAGAAGGTCGAATTCGTCCCCCTCAAAATCCCCCACAATGATTTGGAAGATATATCAATTCGAAATTTTATTTTTCCAGCATTACCAATAACGCAGATAATTTCGAATCGAAATTCTGCACTTGGTTGAAAAATGACGGCATGAAGGGTCATGCAAAATGTCTTGAGGAAATGGGTTCGAATGTGAACAAGCGCGCAAAAGCTCGTGACCTCACGTCAGTGCTTTTTTTCCATATAGTTATTCAAAATTCTACTTGGCTATTTTCGGAATTGGTTAGTCATTCGAGTCGAAGAAAAATTTGAAGTATAGATCCAATCCATCAAAGAAATATACGAACTTATCGAGTAGGATCACTAGTTTTGAATTCTAAAATTGATACATTAATAATTTCAATCGATCTCTTGGAAAACTCATTTCTGTTAGTGCAAAAATTTGTACACCATTATATGCTTCTTTTTCTAGTTACATTTCCAATGTCAATACATAACTAGTGATAATAATCAAGTAGGGATGTATTCCAGTGGTGCGCTCATTCCCTGAATTAGTGCATTATGGGATCAGCCAATTCACACGAACACCTTGTTACGCCGCTGTTCTGAATATTCGACGGAACGTTGATAGAAATTTCCAGCGATGGCTAATAATTTTCCTTTTCCTTGTGCGTTGGTGCACTTGTCAGTTCAGAATACCAAAAGCGTCAGAATGTCCACAATTACCCCCTTCGCGTATGCGCCCTAAGTTTGTACAAGTTCACATCGTGTATTCTCACGGCGAGAAAGACAGTCTGACTTGTTTATTGGAAAATATTTTAGTCTATGTGGACACTAGTTTGGAATAGATCAAGCTACTAACGATTGTTTGTCGAATCTAATGTAAAACGGTGTGAAACGTTGCATTCATAAATTAGCGTAAGTTCGTGTGAATTAGAGAATAGTAATGCTTTGGTTTTTCGTGAAATGATAACATATGTTTTCGATTTTTTTGTATGAAGATATAGCTTCGAAATGATCGCTTTTTTGTTGCGTCCGTGGCAGTAGTTCAGTGTGGTCAGTTCTGTCGAAAAAATAATTGAGTAACATCTTGTGACAGGGGGGACCTGGATATTGCAATCTTCTTGGAAATAAATTTGGTTTTAAGTTTCTATACGATTGGTTGAGTCAAACATAAGTTTACAATGTATATTTTATGATCTGAGAAAACATATGTTGGTGCCGATACTTCCTCTACAATGTTTTGTCCCACCGGCCCCCGTACGAACGAAAAACTTTTGAGATTCTAGAATTTGATTATAACCAAAAAATTTCAATACATGAATTCAACCAAATTCGACACACACTTAGATGAGGTATATTTCCCTGAAGTTGAAGAATTTAAACTTTTAAATCTAAAAATACTGTTCCTGTTCTTTGTATTACATTGGATGAAGCTATGGTGAAATTACCCATCATTCATGAACGCTTCATCTCTACTTCTAAATAATCAGGATATATCTTATCAGGAATCTTTCCACGAGCATCCGGAATCTCCGGATTTATAGGACTTCAGTTTTCGAAAATCTTTCTGTGACGGAAAAATTAATTTTCATTGGGGGCAGAAAACTCTACATGGTGAAGACAGCGATCCAATTCAGAGTGCTTTGGATGAAAAATTCAAACTAATTTTTTAGCGGGCGTGTGCTGCAGTACGAAACCACTTTTCAATATAAGTCGGAGCCCTCTATATTTCCTGTCTGTTTTGGGATTATTATTTCATAAAATCAAATAATAAACCTTAGTGATCGACCAAAAAAAAAAATTATTCCCCCTGAAACTTTCACAGTTTACATTTTGAAGTATGTAAATTTGAATTAACTTCTCTGGAAAGTACTGAACCAAAACCTGTGAAACTTGGTAGTGTGTCGCTCGAGATTGATCCTCCAAGCTTTTCAGTATGAAAGGTGTACCCATAGGGCTCAAACTGGGGGTTGGAGAAAAAAATAATATTTCCCAGAAACTTATCACCGAATTTCAATGAAACTCTCAACGTTGATTACTGTTGCATAACTCAACCTAAAAATTTTCACCCGGATGATTTCCGACCAGTGGTCCTTGAGTTATAAAGAAAAACGCTGCAAATTTTAGTGTGAAGAGCAAATGAGTTGTGAGTAATATATAAATTTCATTTAAGATATCAATGGTATTGGATTTTTTAACTGAGAAAATAATAAGACCTCGTGTAAAATTTGCAGCGTTTCTGAACACGATCGATTTATCTTGGATTTTTTCGATCTCATCAAATTATGCTAGTTCGAGTATTTTTGTCTACCGAATCATGATAATTTCAAAACTGCATTCAAATCAATGAAATTGTGGTGTTGCATTCGCCATTTTGCATTATTTTTGTGAATGCACATATAAACACGCCTACTAATAATCAGAGAAGGATTTAGTTTTGAAGATTAACGAGTATATAAACCAACGAATACTTTCAGCTTTGTATACCGGATGTTTGTAATAATGCGCCAAAAATTTAAAGGGGGTTTCTTCGAACTATTTCAAGGATATTTTGTTCTTTGATGATTTTTGCAGAACCGATTCGATTGAAAGTACAGGGTGGAAAACATTTTATTATCAAAAAGCACATGTTGAATTGCTCAATCTATAATAAGTGTTCAAACTGATTCCCACCATCTTGGATACAAGCATGTATTCTTCCCATCAGTGACTGCCGAGCGTTAGATAAAGTTTTTAGATAACCCACAAGAAATAATGATCATATAAGGGGATTAAGTCCAGCAATTGCGCAAGCTACTCCAGTAGAAAATTTAAATGACTTATTACGACATTGGATGATTGCTGGATACAACTTCATTCAAAACTAATCTCTGATGGAAAGAATGCATGCTTGTATCCAAGATGGTGTAAGTAATTGTGAACACTTATTGTGGAATAAGCTACTAAATATGTGCTGTTTGATAACAGAAAATTATTATTATTTTATAATATCCGCCATTAAACAACTTTTTAATGAGTAAACAGTAACGTGAGCCAGTAAATTACAGCGAAACAGCCACATTCAAGTTTCATAAAATCTCGTAAACATCTCGAGGTAACACGCCTACGGTCTGCTTGCTGTAACGATGCCAATAGCAGCGAGAATTATTAGGATACGTCAAATCTCGACTTTAATAGGAGAAAACTGGGTGTCGTTCGGAAGGCTTCAATTATTTTCTGAATTTTTTTTTTCGGATGTAGGTACTTAATTCTTTTGCGAGAATGCGTGATGATATTGAGTTTTACATTTTTCATTCTATTTCAGTTTTATTGTCCCGAAAGTCCTTGAGCTATATTTCTAGACATTTGCACCCAAAACATTTTTCGACAACAAACTCTTGCCTCCAAAAGTCACCCGGTTATATTCGAGGTACTATATGCCCTTAAGTATAACCATGTAACTTGAATAACTAAATTGTCTGAATGATATCTTGACTGTTGCGCTCGATGAGGAAGTACACAAAATAATTTGTATCCTTCTCCAGGCTTCAGTGATTGTTTTTTGAGATTTTTTTCGAAAGGTTCTCAATTCTTTTGTGAGAATGTGCAATGTTAGTTATTTTTCCATTTTTGCTCGATTTCAAGTTTTTTTTCCAGATAATTCTTGAATATAAAAAGTGGCAACATTGCGCATTCTCACAATTTTTTTCAATCATTTGCACCCAAAAAAGTTTTCGAAAAAACGACCTCTGGCCTCTAAAAGTTGAACCGTTATAATGGAGGTATTGTTTGCTTTAAGCGCAAAAAAATACCTCAAATTCAACGGGGTGACTTCTAGAGGCCAGAGTTCCTTTTTTCTAAAAGAGGGCAGGTGGATCCTTCACCACAACAATGCGTCTCTCGTTGTGCGTGAGTTTTGGTCCAAAGCTCAATCATCGTAACAGAACACCCGCTTTATTCAGCCTCACAACTGAAGACTTCCAGCGATCGTAGCAGCAGTGGAAACGGCGTTGGCAGAAGTGCATCTTGTCTCAGGGGGAGTACTTTGAAAGAGACCATATTGAAATACCTGAATAATAGTAAAATAAAGATAAATGAAATCAAACCAGCTTGAGAAGGGTTGTGGTAACGTCCATGGTGCGCAGTATTTCAATCGCAGGTAGCTCACACCCTTGAAAAAGGACAAGGAGCAATATTACATCACTGAAGGAAATTCAATAATTTTTGTAGGACTAAAGAGGGTTTTTTTCCGTTACTGGTAGATCATTGGAGAATTGCATCAAAGAACAGGTAGGCCAAACCCAATCTGAGTTCTAGTTTTTCCCAAAAATTCGACGCTATTCCTTGATTATCTCCTAATACTTGCACATATGCTGACCATCGATGGTCCGGTTCGATGAAATATATAATGAGCCACTGTTAGAAAAAAGTAAGAACTCATCTTTTAGTTCCTCTGAGACCTTTCACGTCAGTCTGCACATATTCGAAGATCTTGGTTTTTCTGAGCGGTTGGTTACAGGAAGGAACGACTCCAATGCAAAAGCCTTACATTAATAGTCTTTCACAGTCTCCTTATTTTTGGAAGATGTACTCACGAGTGTCCTGGCAGTTGAAGCACATGGCAGAATAGACTTGACTTATTGCAATCACATCACACTTGTATATGAGCTTCCAGAACTCAGGTAACGTGAAAAGACTTGTGGGAAGTTACAAGTATGTTGTTATCATTTAATTATACTATCACTATTACTTGAATGGTCAGACGATACTATCACTTGTCAGCATCCAACCCAGAACTAGGGATTTATCAGGGAAAAATTTCATTACTAGCCCCCGATGGGTTTTGGCTCACCTTATTCTCTGTCCAACTCTCCTCAGGATCTGCCAATGATTGAAAAAACCTCCTATAAGATTTCCATCAATAATTGTGTTGTGTAAGGTACTAATTGAGGAGTCGAATGTGACTTCACCCTGCCTTTTATTCAGGTGTGAACTCAGTGTGCTCCACCTCTCAAGTGCCATGACGTCATATACTGAAATGTTTTTTTATTCACTTTAAGTGATTACTTATGTCAATAAACAACTATCCATCCAATTATGACTGGGTTATCTACCCCCATTTTCTTCCTCTGGTAACGTATTCAAAACAACTTTGGCCTCTTTGACGAACTCAATGGGAATTTCATTACAATGTATTCGAATATCCATATAGTAACATGCCCATTCATAATTTGGGGTAAATTGATGATTGAAGACATTTTCGGAAATTCGAAGCCTTTTATTTCTATTTCCGAATCATTTTACGTTTGGATTGCCTAATTTCAGAGTTGAGTGAGATAAAATAGAATTAGATGTTTCAAATCTTACTGAATGACGCATCTTACTATGAGAGTATTTATTTCTGGGTCATAGTCGGGAGAAAATGAATACGAAAACATCCACCGATTGGTTGCAGGGAACTTAACTGAAATTCACTTCAATGAAGGTCTTCGGAAGAGCGATTTAACGAACTTAAGAGGAAACAATACCACGTGGTAGTAAATTACAGCTAGGCAACACAGCCACATTTATATGTCATCAAACCTCGCTTATATCTCAAGGTCAGGCCGCTGGACCCGGTCTACATGCTCAAACGTTGCCTAAAGGCGCGTGAACTATTAGAATTCGGAGAAATTTCGACGTTTATAGGAGAAAACGGGGTGTCGTTCTGCAGGCCTCGGGGAGTATTTTTTGAATATGTTTTTTTTGGGGATGTACTCAATTCTTTAGCGAGAATGTGCAATGTTAGTTATTTTTCCGTTTTCCACTCCATTTCAGTTTTATTTTCCCAAAAATTCTCAAATATAAAAAGTGGCAACATTGCGCGTTCCTACGATTTTTTTTAACCATTTGCACCAAAAATGTTTTTTAAGAAAACGAACTCTGGCCTACAGAAGTCACCCTGTTATATTCAAGGTATTGTTTGCTCTCAAGGAAAAGGGTTAGTGATTTTTTCTGAAAGATAAATAATATTGGTGTAGCATCGATTCTTTCACTTTCCGTGATTTTCCGGTTGAGGAAAAGTTGAAATTTATGTTCAGCGATCAAAAAAAAAACTAACGAATACCATTTCTCAAATATGTATCCATCAACTTCCTCACTCAAAACCTTAGGAGCCTGGACATTCGAAGGGAATTGACCACTATGTGCCTCAACTATTGATTGCATTATATTTTCGACAATCGACTTTTTACACCGAATAAAGTATGAGTTTAGTTAAAAGTTCAACTTTTTATTTCAGAGTTGGTATATTGGAATACAGTGATATGACGAACATTGTGAGCAATGGTCACAATGAGGAGGATCATGCCAAGACAGTTTTTGGAGGAGGTAGGTTTATCTGTATTATCAGAGTGTACATTATTACTGAGAATCTCAAAAGCCATAATTTAATGAGAGATTCATTATGAATACATAAATGACAGTTATCGTAAATATTTAAATTATTATTTGGCTTCACAAGTGTTCGGTTAGATTGAGTTTTTTGACATTCGACTCTAAGCATATTTTCAATTTCAAATTGGAACTACCCAGTTGAGGTATACGAAGCAGCATAGGTACAGGTAACATATTGAAGTTTTAGCATAAAATGTCTTTTAGCCTGAATATGATTAAACGCTTGGATACATTAGCACTTGTCCTGTAGGTGAGGCAGAACATCATTTAGGTGCCATATAGGTACTATTCATTATTTATTTGTGGATTTGATGTAGAATCAGGTTTTGAAAACAATGTAGTCTATTCCATTTGTTCGGTACAAAAATAGGTGATATATATCTACTAAAAACCACATAAATATATATATTCAACAATTCACTTGGAGTTCATATCTTATCACATTTTGTGGATTCAATGACTCTGAATATTAGTTTTATTTTGTATATCTTTGTTAGTTATTTTCAATTCACCCAACTTTCCTTACTGTAACACGATTCATTTGTTCCATCAGTAGCGTAGTGTCTGAAAGGATATTCTTAACCTTAGAAAAACGTTTCAAATTTTACACAAGGGTTTATTGTTTTCTCAGTTAAATAATCCAATACCATTGATATCTTACATAAAACTTATACAGCGTGCCAAAAAAAATAACGTAACTCGTCAATAATCCTTGTACGAAGAATTATTAAGGAATTTCCTCGCACCCGTCGATTTTTGATTTCAAAATTAATTAATCCTGTCCTTTTTTGAATTTGATATTTTTCACCCCACTACTTTATTTTTTCAAATGGAAATATATGGATTGTGATACTTCAAATGGAAGGTAATTTGATGACCTATTCAGCGATATATCTTAAAGTTGAATCAGTTGTACGTTTTTTATTGAAAAATTAGTAAATAATTCACAATTTGTGATTGGAAAGTACTGTAATCAGACAATTATTCTTTTATTAATCATTATTGAGAGAAATTCTTGAATCCATTGATTTGTAATTTGAATTGAATTAATAATTAACTTTCATTTTCGTTCACATAACTGAATTGGTTATCGAATGACCTTTGATGCGATATATCACATGCAATATTTTTCCAAAAAAAAAACTGTTGAGGCTTAAGGGTATAAACCCCCAACTTAAAAACTGCATGCATTTCTCATACTTCGGAAATAGAAATCGGCGAGGTAGGAGGAAATTATTTACGTTACGTTACTTTTTTGGCACGCTGTATACTATTCATAACCCATTGGTTTTTCACCCCTAAACTTGCAGCGTTTTTCTTTATACCCCAGGAACCACTGGTCGGAAATCATCCGGGTGAAAATCAGCTGAACGAAATGTATTCAGGTAGAAACTATTATTTTCTACTTGACCATCGATTCAGCCATTTTTCATACTTACATAGTACCTACTTTCAGTGCAGTAACTATTTACTTGTCTCCCGGACAAATCAAATAATAGTCCTCTGAAAGATATGAAAAAAATCTATAAAAGCACCTTAAGTGGGGTCAGGATCTTTGACGATCATGTTCGAGTTTATTGTCAAGTAGGTCACTTATTCTCGTATTGTGTCTGCCGAACGAAACTTTACTTCAGCGCGCATGAAAAGATTTGGGCGATCCTCTTTCCATATGGTCCTCACGGAATTCTGCATGTACCTTCAACCTGTCATTTCTCAATCAAATACTAGATTCCAATTTGATCATATCTGTATCTTAGGATATTTTGGGAAAATAAAATTTCAATGGGTGAATCTAGTACTCATTGGGTGGATATTACCCAATCACGACTTCGTCCTTCATAATTCAGTGCCAAACCTACTCTACAAATACAGATCTGATTGAATTGAAATCTAGTAGGTACTTAGAAAAATTAATTTCGAATTTCGTGAAGACTACTTTATTAGAGAATCACAAAATTGGTTTATCTAGAAATAGTGTTGGTTGGGTGAAGTCATTGCCTAGATAAGTGAACACTAAGGCTTCGAATTTAAACAATTGCCTACACAAAAATTCCCAACTTCACGTCTGTGAATTGCATTGAATTATTCCCAATTATTACCCAGATATATACTTCGACTGAAACAACCTGTAACGAATATTATCAGGATTAGCGTTGTTTTCCATGCCATATACCCTTTCAATTGTATTAAACCTCCACCAGTCAAACAAACAATCGAATCCATCGAAAATACACTGACTAATATGTTGTTGGGAGAATCAATATACCTACTGGAAAAGTGGAACAGCAGAGCGCTTGGTAGGAATTACCCTGACGGTCAGTGGATAAACCCCTTCATCTATATGTATAGGATTTTCCATGAAGATCACCAGTTTATTTTTCCGTAATTACTGGCTTTGCAGTAACTGTCTCAGAATGATGATGAGCTGAATATCGATCCATGATTGCGTGCCAGGTCCAATCCTAAGTTTGGATCAATGACTACTTTGGTAGCGCCTAGTAGCCTAGTTGATTGGGAGATTGACAAGGATCCTGAAAGTACTGTATTCGAATCCAAGCGAGATCATGTAGATGTTTTGGTTGATTGGATGATGAGCTCTGATCGAAGTGAAATGTGTGTTGATTAATCGGCAGATATTGGTCCTTGTGGTTATGCTAGACCCTCAACAAATTTTTTTGATTTCTGTTTCTCCCTTTTGCTGTGTTATACTGTGTTCGAATCCAAGCGAGGTCATGTAGATGTTTTGAATGATTGGATGATGAGCTCTGATCAAAGTGGAATGTTTGTTGATTAATCGGCAGATATTGGCCCTTGGGGTTATGTTAGACCAATAAACATTTTTTTAATTTCTGTTTCTCCCTTATGCTATGTTATATTGTGTTCGAATCCAAGCGAGGTCATATAGATGTTTTGAATGATTGGATGATGAACTCTGATCAAAGTGGAATGTTTGTTGATCAATCGGCAGATATTGGTCCTTGTGATTATGTTAGACCATTAACAATTTTTTTAAATTTCTGTTTATCCCTTATGCTGTGTTATACTGTGTTCGAATCCAAGCGAGGTCATATAGATGTTTTGAATGATTGGATGATGAACTCTGATCAAAGTGGAATGTTTGTTGATCAATCGGAAGATATTGGCCCTTGTGGTTATGTTAGACCATTAACAATTTTTTTTAATTTCTATTTCTCCCTTATGCTGTGTTATACTGTGTTCGAATCCAAGCGAGGTCATGTAGATGTTTTGAATGATTGGATGATGAGCTCTGATCAAAGAGAAATGTTTGTTGATTAATTGGCAGATAGTGGTCCTTGTGGTTATGTTAGACCCTTAGCAATTTTTTTTTGATTTCTGTTTCTCCCTTTTGCTGTGTTATACTGTGTTCGAATCCAAGCGAGGTCATGTAGATGTTTTGGTTGATTGGATAATGAGATCTGATCAAAGTGGAATGTTTTAGGATTAATCGGCAGATATTGGTCCTTGTGGTTATGTTAGACCATTAACAAATTTTTTTGATTTCTGTTTCTCTCTTTTGCTGTGTTATACTGTGTTCGAATCCAAGCGAGGTCATGTAGATGTTTTGGTTGATTGGATGATGAGCTCTGATCAAAGTGGAATGTTTGTTGATTAATCGGCAGATATTGGTCCTTGTGGTTATGTTAGACCATTAACAAATTTTTTTGATTTCTGTTTCTCCCTTTTGCTGTGTTATACTGTGTTCGAATCCAAGCGAGGTCATGTAGATGTTTTGGTTGATTGGATGATGAGCTCTGATCAAAGTGAAATATTTGTTGATTAATCGGCAGATATTGGTCCTTGTGGTTATGTTAGACCATTAACAAATTTTCTGATTTCTGTATCTCCCTGATTGTTTTGGCTTTAGTAATTATGGATCTCAAATCATTATCTATTTGAAAACCGATCTTATATTGAACATTCCTCTTATGTTTTAGTGAAGGCCTTTACGTAGGGAACCACATTGAAACAATTGGGTTGTTCATGATGGTTTGTCTGATGTTGATCTTGTTGATTTAATTGAGGATTAATTTTTTGTTTAAATTCGAAAAGGTTCCTTTATAAATTCTCAAAGGTATCCATTTAGGTACTTCAGGAAATGATTTGATGTAATTCAATTCATGTTGGCGTATCTCATGGGTTGATGAAAAAACATTAGCTCTATCATATGGAATCATTCTAAATTACAGATTTCCCTAAAATACCTTCACATAATATCTTTCGACATTAAATGACATTTTTCCAAAATGTTGATAATCTAGTTGAAAGCGCACGTATTCTCGCGAAATTTTTCATTTTTATTAACGTTGTGACTTTTTGTGTCATAAACGGATCCAACGTCATGAAGTGCATTGGGATAAAACTACCATGTGCGTCATAGAATGTGCGTAGTTAACGCGCCCTTATGACGAAGTTTGTAATATCGTAAGTTATTGGTATTCTGTGGTTTACATCAAATATATTATGGTTAACACTGTTAAGAAGTATTTTGGACGAAACCCCATAAAATGAATTCTAAAGATGACTAAAAGTACCTCTTTTTGAGAACAGAACTACCGTTCTGGTAGTGGGGTATAATCAGTAGTAGATCTATAGAATACTTTTATCGTTCGAAAACTTTTTTCAAATTTTGAGGCTCCTGAAACTATTTTACTGGGTTACTGGAGGGTCCTCACTATATGATGATGATCTTGGTCCATACGAATATTTTTTAGAATATTTATTGCCGTTGTTGGTAATCGAATACAAAAATCGTGCCAAAATTGTTATATTGTATCGATTCAGGCATATTATGATAGAATAACATCAAAAGTAATTCATGTTTGAAGAATGTTTCCCCAAACAATACATATCATCAGTGACAATATCATTTAAACCCCTCAAAATTCAAAAATGATCATTTTCCTCGTAAGCGCAATGTGAACCCGTCCTCAAACCACGTGATTATTTTCTATACGTCTCAGTCTCACATGACTGATAGCCTATAACCCCCCCTTTTCTCTTTTATGGTGAGATCATAGACAAAGATCCTTTTGGTCTAAGGGTGAGATCGATGCTCAGTACGCAAGGGTGCATCTAGTATATTGTAACGTTTTCTTGATTTTCAAAACGTTTAGAATATTTAAACTATTTATTTACGTTTATTTACACACTACTGTTCCAATAACTAAACAACTATTTCTATCAAAGTCTGTTCACAATTTATATGCACACTAATTTATTTCCACTGAACTCTTTCCGCTACGGATCACTCTGCTGAATTGGTCCCTGTGCTGCTCCGCCCTACCTTTATATTACGTGTGGAATTTCCAGCAGTTTCGAGAATGCTCTAGAGTGAGGCGGGTGACTCATAGACTGCTCGGGCATTCTGGAGCATTCAGCAACATTCTAGAATAGACAGGGCCGTACTCGTCACAATATTATTACATCATTGTTCCTTATAGATATATGCTCATACACAGAGGTTTTTGATGTTTCGTTATTCTGCAAAGCAGAAATTTGCTGCCAACGCAAAAATGAACCCAGGGTAATATCATAAATTTATGGTGAACTACTACTATTTCCTCGCAGAAATCATGCTTCCATGTGCTTGTCGCCCATATCATGCAAACTCCAATATAGTTTATCAGGATCATTATTATTCTTGCTTTTACTGGTTACATTACATCGATAGGTATAAATGCATAGAATAGTTTCTAACAATTAATCAATACTAAAGCTACGAACTTTTTTACAGGCCATGCAGACCATGATGATGGTGAGTGGACTTCGGCAAAGTAACCGCAAAACAATTTAGAAGGAACTTTGGTCTCATTGAATAAATAGGAAATTAAAATCGAAATCAGTAAAAGACTTTCCCTTTTCAAAATCGCTCAGACTCTCAATGCGGAGGTATATTGCATAACAGAAGTATATTCAGACATCGGAATGCGAATCTCGACCTATACATGGTGCACTGATGTAAAGGACTCAGAAACGAAAAATACTTTCAGGTCTTGTGTCAACAGTTTTAGAGCTACAGGATGACTGAGCTATCAATTTTGAGAATACACTTCTGATTGGGGTATTTTTTGCGCGCATGTTCTGGGGAACAGCGTGCTATAGTTTTGTCCAAATGTAAGTTTCTAATTTTGAGCCGAAAACAGTCTCAAACGACTAGGACTCACTGATGATGAATCCGAGGTCAAAAATCGATTTTGTCTGGCCGGCCGTCCGGCCGTCCCTATGCACGATCACGGTATATGGTCGTACGCAGAATGCTATCGACCTAAAACTTTTAGGGTTTCAGCATTTCAAAATGTGACGGTTACGTTCGTTAATGGGCAAAATCCACCGAACGGTTTCGGAGTTAAAGTCTTTTGAAATGTTGAGGTTATATCAGTGATAATTCGGGAACTACTCGAACGATTAGATAGAAACTTAGCAGTTAGTTGAAGTATAACGACTCGCAACTTTTCGCTTAATTTCGTTGAGATCATACTGTCAGTAAATTAACAAAATATTTTTTTCAAAACTTCTTTCGAAACAATTTTTTCTCGGAAACTGTTCATCATATTTGAAAAAATTTTGCGTAAATATTGAGCATCATATTTCGAAGGAGTGCACCATATTTCAATTCGATACGTATGTATGTAAAATTTCGTGTTTTTTTTCTTGATATCGTTTTTTTCGGAATAACTCAGAAAATATTTATTCAATCATAAAGAAACTTGGTATCTAGTTCGAAAATGTTGATGGAAAACTTTGTGCTAAATTTCGTGATGATCGTGTCATTAGAACAATTTGAAAAAAAAAAATTCAAATTCTTTTTTTCAAATCCTCAATACTTCTGATCATATTATCCTCATTGAATTCTGTATATGTATATTCTGTCATTTCCGATAAAGTACTGAATTTCAATTCGATCTCATCTGTATTCTTGGAAATATTGGGAAAATAAAATTTTGAATGGGTATATTTGCGAAATCATTGGGTGGATTTTAACCATTCACGAATTTGGCATTCGTAACTAAGGTCCAAACCTACTCTACAAATGTCGAGTTTCTAAGTCGTTCCTTCCAGGATTTATTGTGTTTACGGTCGGCTTAAACAACTTAGGAACTCGATATTTGAAAAGTAGGTTTGGAGCTTAATAACGAAGGTCGAATTCGTGAATGGGTAAAATCCGCCGATTGGTTTCGTAGATATACCCATTCAAAATTTTATTTTTCCAATATTTCCGAAAATGCAGATTATATCGAATTGAAATCCAGTAAAAAACCTTGCATGCACGTTCGAAGGATATCACCAAAAGTGAACATGCGCGCAAAAGCTGCTGACTTCACGTCAGTGCTTTTTTTTCAATCAAATCAAATCGAATTGGTGGTCACAATAAAGAACGCATACAGATGTGAATGGATGAAAAATAAATTCCAGGCACGCATTGAGAAATATTGGTTTTTCTTGTTTAGTTGAAAATGATTTATTTTTTATTTGTAAAAACAATGCTATGCATTTGAGGTGTTTCGACTTCTAGGTCATTTACACCTCATACAATAATACAACAAAATATAATAGTGATGTTCTTTCGTACTGAACGAAGTGATTTATATAACTTCAATCAGAAAGATCAGTTGAAGCGATCGTTCTTTCGTTTTCAATCAGTTCCCCCTTCCACAACTCTAAAGTGATTGCAAATGATTATTCTAATCGCGGAACAAGTTCCATCAGTTCAATCAGTACGAAAGAACACTTCTATTAATATAACATAATTTACAATTATCAGTTCTAAATATCATTTACAATATTTATAGTATTCAGGGAATGGAACAATCACCTTGTGTTTGTTGGGTGTACATCCAGAACATCCTTCAAGTTATCACCCAATGCTGCCTCTCTTCATCCTTTAGATTAATTTCATGGAGAATTCGCGTAGTAGGTCATTAGTGTTCAGTCAAGTATACTAGTATTTATTGTGCCTGAAGTCGCATAATAACAATATCTTGAAGAAAAAAAAAGGAATCTACAATTAAGAGTTATTTTAAATGAAATGAAAATTTGAAAAGGAGATATCTCTCGTTTTGATGCTGTGAAACTTATTTTTATTCCGGGAAGTATGAAATAAAAGCAATAGCTGCAATAACAATACCCAAAATCCAAAATATTTTCAATTAATCAACAGTAGCTGAAATGGACACCACTATACATTCATGCTAGCGTAACTGCAAGAGTTTCGTCTGTACCCTATTCAAATTTAAGCGTTTGCGGTTTCTGCGGAGAGGGATGAAATTACATGATGATGGATTTTAGGTTAAAATGTTCCGCTCAAAAACAGCATTGACAGGTCCGAGCGATTTTCTGAAAACCTTGATTTTTCTACTAGAACAGACCGCTTGTTCTGGGGAACAGTGGGTTATCATTTCGTCACGATGTCTGTTATTTTCAAATTTTGAGACGGAATTGGTCTGAAACGACTAGGTTGGACTCACTGATGAAGAATCCGTGATCAAAATTGATTCTGTCTGGCCGTCCGTGTGTGCGATAACCTTCGGAAGAAAGGATCGAAGTCTTGAAATTCTCAGGTTAGTTTAAGATCCTGAATATCTCGGTCAAGTTGGTTAATGGGCCAAAATCTGCCGGATGGTTTTTGTGCAACAGTCATTTGAAATTTTGATTTTTCAATAACTCGAAAATATATATCTTATCGTAATAAGACTTGGTTGGTAGATGTACAGTACAATATGAGGAATTCTCCATAGAAAAATTTAAAAAAATTATTTGTTTTTCGAAAGTTTTCATATTTCATTCAAATAACACTGAAATCTCCAAACTGCCACTTCATAACCGAGTATTTTATTTCAACCCAATCAGATTTCATCATTTTCCTGAGGAACAAATGAATAAAAAAATTCAGGATATTCATTTTAGAAATTCATATATTTCAAAAAGCATATCTCCGATTCCGTTGAAATTTCACTCTTATCGACAGCGAAAACTCGAAGACTCGGTTTCGGTCTAAACAGATATGAATTCTTTGAATTTTCCAAAACATAAAATGTATAGAATATTCCTTTACATCGACTGTTCACGGCATCTACTGGTGAATAGAAGCATTTATTGGATCCTACAGACACATTACTTGATATAGTGGCGTCTGTTCATGTTCTACATATGCTTCATGAGACCATTCCCAGGAAGTTTTATCGGTACATCCCCGTAGCGCATGAGCAGTTCATCGGAATCGTCACTACTTAACAACAGTGTTTCAAATTTCAGCTCGATCGGATATTCGTCTTGGGAGATATTGAAGTCAATATTCAACAACTTTTCAACTCGATCAGATATTCATTTTATTTAATGAAACATATTGAGCAAAAAGTTATTGCCTTTCATTTCGCGCTTTTTCTAGGGAACAAAATAGTTATCGTTTTGCCCAGTATCTGTGATTTTCAATTTCTGAGCCAAAAATGGTCTTGATGGATTAGAAAAACCTAGAAAAGCACTGACGTGAGGTCAGGAGCTTGTTTCGTTGCCGAAGCAGTCATATATTGACCCTTCCAAACGCAGTTTCTTTTTCATAGGGTCCTCACAAAATTCTGCATAAACCTCAAGCTACAATTTTCGATCAAGTACTAGACTGCAATTCGATCCAAAATTTTGAATGGGTAAAACAATCTAAAGAATCATTGCTGAATTCAACCCATTCAAGCATTCGACCTTCTTAATTAAACTGACTCTACAGATATATTCCCTATGTTTATGTATTTCCTTCAAATTAATGTGCTTACGACCGGCCTAACCACTGATAGTGAACAATATAACTTGCGGAAGAATATACTGAGTAGCTTGATAATTGTTTAGTAAGTTTAGAGTTTAATTAATTAATTGGCGAATTAGTAAAACCTATAAAATAATTCCGCAGATTTACAAAACTTAGATTCCCCGATCAAGGGCTTGGTTGTCAGTCAACAGTCAATTATGTGATCGATTGCAGTTCATTTTCAACCCACCCCTCGAATGCAAACCTTAATCAACGAGTTGACCAGACGTCAAAAATTTTGTGAAACCGACGGATATCCTTTCAAAATTTCAGTTTCCTGATATTTCCAAAAACATAGATCGAGTCGCCCTTCAATGAAAAATCCCACCTTGAAGTTTCAGCCAAACAGGGTCTACACACAATTTTTCCAGTCCGGCCCTGGATTTGAATTAATCCAGAATTGCATATTCACAAGTTTTAACAGAGGAATGTTACTAGCTTATTTCAACAGAATAACTTCAAGCGTTTCAGAAATATCGCTTATCAAAGTTTTATACCAAACATGCAAAACACCCTGTATCTTCGTAACCAATGAATAAAATTTTTTTCGGCGTATCTTGACTCGCCTTGAAGTCCTCGATCCGCCATTGGCGTATGTAAGTTCACTCATGAATCACCCTGTATATTGCAGCAATTAATGAATGAATTGACTAGAAAATCATTGAATTTGCAAACACACACTTTTGTCCCAAACGGCACCTCATACCGGACGATCAGATCCTTAATCAAAATCGAATTATGCCGATTCCATTCCATTCATTACAATTTCTTCCCCATACGAATTGTCGAGTTGGAACAAAACATCCAACAAAATTGCTCTTTGAGGTTTCTTTGTCGAAAGACAAGAGTTCTTTGATCTTGTAATTTAATCATCAGCACTCTTCAAAGGAAATATTGTAGCCTTCTTAGATCTACTGCTTCATCCCGTTTATCCCTTTGAGTTCCTTCAAAATTTTACTGGGCATAGAGCTTTTATCGGGAATTGTATGCTACTTCTAATTTAACCTGTAGGCTGCCAGTTTCGAACAGAGAAGTCCCATGGGAATACGCACAGAATCCAATCGGCTGGGCTCATGGAGGATTACTTGTTAATAGCAGCGGTAATATGCTGGGTTTAAAGGAACTTGGCCGACAATATTAAGGTTCTGTACTACTTAAAAAAAATGTTTACGAACATACGTATTATTAACTACGAAGCATACCGAATATCACAGGAATCAGATTCATCCCCAAAAAAATCTACATTTTCCAAGATAATGGATTGAAATTTTGGATATCGATACTACAGATTGTTTTCCGTCGATACAAGTGACTACTTATGTGTGTCTTTAACTCGATTTTCTTATATTCATATGTATACAGGGTGTGTTTCATCATTGGGAAAGTCATATTTGCCTTATGTTATATACCCCTTTTTCGAAGCATAAGGTGTTCAATGTCAACTTTGAGCAATATTCTGATAACTTTGTTGAGTTATGCGTGACCTTAAAAATAACGGTTTTTGGTTACATCGTAGTATTTTCTGGTGGTCTTTTCAATTGTGATGCCGAATTCTGGAAAAATATTTCAAGATGGCGGAAAACCAACAAAGTTCGAATTTTTTGATTTCGAATGCCAAATTGGATAGCATTATTTCAATTTACTCAATTTTCAAAGATTTTCCGTAAAAATTTTTTTCCAAAATTCAAACTCAAGTTTTTTTCACATATCTACAGTGAAAAAAAAAATTCACCCAAAATTGTTGAAATCCTTCGAGGTTGAACGAACAGCCTTCATCCTGAACACTGGTGTGAAAATAGAATAAAAAATATCCATTGGTTTTCATTTTAAAGCCTTCCGAAGATTCCGCTCGGAGTACTAAAATAATTTTTAACTGGTGGTCCTACACAGGCCAAAATTGTACTAATGGGCCCCCAGAATGACCTGGATATAAATATGAATTTATGAAAGAATTTCGAAAAAACTTTGATGGGAATCGAACTCGAATCCACTTACGGACAATAGTCCGTATAAATTGGATTCATTCTGATTATAATGATGTCCGTTACCAAGAAAAGGTAGTTTATCGAATTTGACCCTATTTTCCGAATGCGGAGAGAGTTCAATTCCCACCAAAGTTTTTTAGAAAATATTGTTTTTTTGATAGATTCATATTTCTATCGAGGTCATTCTGGGGGATAATTAGCATAATTTTGGAATCCGTATGGCCACCAGTTTCTTAAATGAAAATTATTGAAGTACTCCGAGCGGAACGTCGAAAAGTTTAACGTCGAAAGATTTCAACAATTTTGGGTGAATTTTTTTTTTCACTGTAGACATGTTAAAAAAAATTTGAGTTTGAAAAACTTTTCACGAAAAATCTTGGAAAATTGAGTACATTGAAATAATGCTATCCAATTCGGCAATCGAAAACAAAAAATTTCAACTTTGTAGGTTTTCCGCCATTTTGAAATATTTTTTCCAGAATTCTGCACAACAATTGAATTGACCACCAAAAACTACTAAGATGTGACATGAAGCACCCTGTATCTCGCTTCTGCTTCGAAAACGGGGTATATGTCATAATGCAAAAATGACTTTCCCATTGTCATCTATACGGCCATATATGTTTGACCAGTTTATGATGAAACACCCTGTATATATTTTTGCATAAACGAATCCTTAGCACAAATTTTGAATGGAACACTGACAAAGGAGAGATTAAATTGAGAAAAACATTTAATAAATTTTTTTTTGCTTTTGACTTCGGTTCGATAGTAATGCTCGATATATGAATTATTTTTGTTACAACAAATCATCAAAATTTGTTTCCAATAGAAACTAGCCAATTGGACAGTAGTAACAGGTACCGAACACGATGAATATCGAAAGGATCGAGCAAGACGTTTAAAAAACTCAGGGTAGGTCGCTCATCAGGATAAGGCAGTTGAAATTATTTATCTGATACCATCTGAATTCTGCACTGATCTCAAAATTCATATTTCACAGAAAACCTAGTTTTAGTATGTACAATTTCGATGTCCATAAAGTTAGCAGAGACACTTGCACGGAAGTCAATGAAAACCATCTCATTAATTGTCGTATATTTGTCGAGAATTTGTCGTAAAAGAAAAAAATTTGTCGCGCTTCTAGTTTTTTTTTAGGGGTGGTTCTGCTAACTTGATATTAAGTTAGCAGAGCCACTCTCAAATATGCATCGAATTCGATCAGGAATGTTATGAATAATTGTCGAGTATTTGTCGTGGACCATCTAACCTGAAAAAACCAGAATAAATCATTTTTTTATGGCTTTTTTATAGGTTTTAATGGAATGTTCTGGTTTCTCAGGAAATTTGTCAGATTCGGCAACACTGCATTGGTAAATTGATATTTCAGGTATGTTTTTGGTATCATTATTGACTGATATTGGGTTGTATGTGTTAAATCTACTATTTCCCGAGATTCACAATTGTTGTTTCAATGCTGAATAATGGAAATATTCCATTCTCACGGATATACATCGACGTAACTTTGTGATACAAGAAAATTAATAAGATGACCGTTTTTTCTTCCGGAAATGAGCTGAACGATTGAAGGACGACCAAAACATATTTGTCGTGAAAGAAAAAAATTTGTCGCGCTCTTTGTTTTTTTTAAAAGGGGTGGCTCTGCTAACTTTTATTAAGTTAACAGTCATCTAATTAACTTTCTTGTATCACAAAGTTACGTCGATGTATATCCGTGAGAATGGAATATTTCCATTATTCAGCATTGAAACGAAAATTGTTCATCTCGGGAAATAGAAGATTTAACATATACAACTCAATATCAGTAAATAATGATACGGAAAACATACCTGAAATATCAATTTACCATTGCAGTGTTGCCGAATACGACAAATTTCATAAGAACCCAGAACATTCATTAAAATCTATAAAAAAGCTATAAAAAATTATTTTTCCTGGTTTTTTTCAGGCTAGATGGTCTACGACAAATACTCGACAATTACTCATAACATTTTTGATCGAATTGGAGGCATATTTCAGAAGCGATTGGATTGAAACTTGGCAGTTAGTTGAGGCATAAAGACACGCAACCTCCCGTGGAATTTTGTTGTCATCGTACTGTCAGTAAATAAAAAAAATATTTTTCGAAATTTTTTTGGAAAACATTTTTTTTCGAAACTGTTCGTCATATTCGAAAGAAATTGCTCATACCTTGAGCTTTATATTTCACAGCAGTATTCCAAATTTCAATTCGATACATTTATTATTTTCGGAGAATAACTCAAAAAATACATATTCAATCATGAGCAGCTAGTTCGAACATTCTGATGCGAAATTCAAATATTCGATCGTCTGTGCTCTTTTGATCATATTACCCTCATTAAATTCTGTATTAACCATCGAACTGTCATTCATCGATAGATTATTGGATTTCAATTCGATCTTATCTGTATTTTTCAATATATTGAGAAAATTAAATTTTGAATGATTACATCTGCTGAATCATCTGATGGATTTTACCCATTCACGAATTCGGCCTTCGTAATAAAGATCTAAACCTACTCTACGAATATCGAGTTTCTAAGTTATTGTGTGTACGGTCGGCAGTTGCGAATTCGACCTTCGTAGTTAAGCCCCAAATCTACTCTACAAATATCGAGTTTCTGAATATATTTCCTTCCTGAAGGAACGACTTAGAAACTCGATATTTGTAGAGTAGATTTGGGGCTTAATTACGAAAATCGAATTCGTGAATGGCTGAAATCCACCCAATGATTTCGTAAATATTCCCATTCAAATATTCAGTTTCCCAATATTTCCCAACATACAGATCAGATCGAAATGAAATTCAGTTTTTATCGAAAACAACCTAAAAAAGCACTGACGTGAAGTCAGCAGCTTCTGCGCGCATGTTCAAAGGATCTCACCAAAAGTGAACATGTGTGAAAAAGCTGATGACTTCACGTCAGTGTTTGTCTAGGTTTTTTTCGATAAAGTACTGGATTTCAATTCGATCTAATCTGTATGTTTGGAAATATTGGGAAACTGAATATTTGAATGGAAATATTTACGGAATCATTGGGCGGATTATAGCCATTCACGAATTCGACTTTCGTAATTAAGCCCCACATCTTCTCTACAAACATCCGGTTTCTACGTCTTTTCTTCAGGAAGTAAATACTCGAAATACTGGTCCAATGGAGATAAAACTAGGTAACTAGTCGAAAAAAGCAAATGCACAATTGAGTGAAGATAGTGTCATTCAAACAATTCAAAAAAAAAAGTTTCCCGAAATTTTTCTTTCAAAAAATGGTAAACTATCAATCAGATTTCAAAGGAAATTTGCAAAGACTTTGAACCCTATATTTCAGAACAGTGTTTCAAATTCCAGTTCGATCCTATTCAAACTTTCGCAGATATTGGGAAAAAATATGCCAAATATAGTGATTTTTTTTCTCGGTATCGTAACAAGTTCTTCGTGAAAATATCAATACTTAAAACTGAAACTCCAAGTTTTATTGTTTCCAATTTCTTAAAATACCCAGAATTCATCATATCTCCAAAACATTAGATATTGATAGAAAGTAAATTTTCTTCAGAACAAAAATAAAATTTTTTTTTGGATTTTATCACGATCACACGAAAATTGACAAAAAATATACATTAGCATTTGCCAACTAACTAACAAGTTTTATTACGATTTTTTGAGAATTTTTTGATTTATACCGGAAAAAAAGATATCGACAAAAATTCGAACATATTTTTTCAAAATTTCTCCGAAATTTTGGACCGGATCAAGATGAAACTTGGTTCACCGTTTTGAAAAATTGTCTTCAAGGTATGACTTGCGATATTTCATCGGAATATCATGAATATTATTCGAAAAAAAAATGTTTTCATCCAAATTTGGAAAATATTCGAAAATTTTCACCAATATCAAATTAAATATTGAGAAAATATCCTAAAAACTTTAAATGTGTATAGCTACAAAACTGTTCTGTCGATTAAGCTCGTGAATGAACTCCTCTGGCACAACCTATTCTGAAAATTTCAAGTCACTAGCTCTCTTCCTTGCGACGAACGGTTGGCCGGTTAGAATCGATTTTGACATCTGATCGTTAATCAGTGAGTCCCACCTAGTTGATAGAAACGATTTTCGGCTCAAAATTAGAAAACTACAGACATTTGAGCAAAATGATAGTACGCTGTTTCTCAGAATATGCGCGCAAAAATATGAACCTCATGCGAGCAGTAGGCTTAAAGTTAGTAGACCCCCATTATGGATCATCAGAATAAATTGATTGAACATTTTCTCTCATTTGTCTCTCTCTTCTCTCCAGGATCTTTCATCTTTCATAGTAACTTTGTAATGCATCGGCAATCTCACAGTGAAAAATAATTGATTCTTTAACTTTTAATCCTCGATAATTCAAGATCCAATTAATTCCTCAGCATCCCATAATGGTTCATGATATTCCCTGAGGATTCAAGCCAATTCTAGGGAAGCTCGGAATCTAAATGATAAGTACACAGAATTAAAATTGATGGGGAATTTTACCCTGGTGATTCCTTAATGAGAAACAAGTATCACAATGTAACTTCAATATTGTTCCAGTGAGAAAAGAGGGAAAGTGGCGAATAACAACTGAGGCACGGTTTGGCTTCAATGACAAATGATGTGGTTACAGCTAGCTCTTTTAGGACAAAAAGGTTTGATGTTTAACGTTGGAGACATCTTCAACAAAAATTTTCGGATTTTGAGTTGTCGTGGCAAAGGACAAACTCATTTAATGGCTTTCATTTTAGCCTCCGTATAATTTTTCGTTTGTAGCAAATGCCGTACTGCAAAAATATTTCAATGAGATAATATTCTATCAACGCAAATAACGATATTCATGAAATTTATTCCATGTTACCATACACTATGTTGGTACATTTTTTTTTGCGCGGGAACAGCGTACTATCGTTTTGTTCAAATGTCTGTGAGTAACGAATTTTGAGCCGATGGTCTCAAATGACTAGGTTGGAAACACTGATGATGAAACCGGTGTCGAAAGTGATTCTGTCTGTTCAGCCGGCCAGCCGTGGACTCGATAACTGTGGAACAGAGCAAGCTAGCGACTTGAAACTTCAAGGGTATTTCGCACTTCGGAATACCGCGGTTAAGTTCGTAAATGGGCCAAATCGGCCAAATGGATCGTGAGTTTAAGCCATTTGAAGATTCGAGGATATTTCCCTGATATTTCAGGAAATACTGAAGCGATTGAATTTTAACAGTTGAAGCATAATGACGCGCAACTTTATGCAAAATTTTAAAAGGATCATATGGTCACTTAATTAAAATTTGTTTTTTCAAGAACAAGTGACCATATGCAAAAACAATTTTGCTTATACCTTAAGCTTCATATTTCACAGCAGTTTACCAAATTTCAATTCGATACGGCTATTAGTTTTGGAGATATTGCGAAAAAATCTGTAAAATTTCGTGGTTTTCTTCTCGATACCATTGATTTTTCGTTATAACACAAGAAATACTGATTATATCATGATGAAACTTCGAAGCTAGTTTGAGGATGCTGAATCATATTTCGCAGCAGTGCACCAAATTCCTATTCGATACGGTTATTATTTTCGGAGATATTGGGAAAAAATATGTATAATTTCGTGGTTTTTTCTTAATATCTTTGTTTTTTGGAATAATTCAAAAACACTTATTCAATCATGATGAAACTTGGTAGTTAGTTGAATAAAATAATGATGGACAACTTTGTGCAAAATTTCGTGATGATAGTGTCATCAGAACAATTAGTACAAAATTTCAAATTTTATTTTTAATTATTCGATATTCTGTGATCTTCTTATCATATTATCCTCATTATCTGTATGAAGAACTGGATTTCAATTCGATCTAATCTGTAATTTCGGAAATATTGGGAAAATGAATTTTGAATGGGTACATCTGCGGAATAATTAGGTGGATTTTACCCATTCACGAATTCGGCCTTCCTTATTAAGGTCCAAACCTTCTCTACAAATATCGAGTTTTAGCTGTTTCGTAAGTTATTGTGTTTACGGTCGGCCGTACTTAGGAAAGGTTTGGGGCTTAATTTCGAAGGACGAATTCGTGAATGGGTAAAATCCGCCAAGTGATTCTGTAGATATACCCATTCAAAATTTTATTTATCCAATACTTTCAAAAATACTGATCAGATCGAATTGAAGTCCACTACTTTTTCCTAGGTCATATCATTTCAAGTTCGAAAAAAAACCTAGAAAAGCACAGATCTGAAGCCAACAGCTTTTACGCGCTTGTTCAATTTCTCGGATTCGGCTGCCTCAATTAATCTTTTAACGCCTCGCCTAACCACTAATCGTAAACACAATAAGTGCCGGGTGAATCTGCTTAGAGACTTTATAATTGTAGATCAGGTTTGCAGTTCAATTACGAACGCCAAATTCTTGAAATCCATCCTTTGATCCCGCAGATATACACATAACCTTGCAATGGATGTCCGGATATATAGGTATAGGAAGTTATTCGTTGGCATTACTATTAGAGAAGTTTAATTCTGACAACCTCATTTCTTTTCGAGAAACTGAGGAAAGCATCTCAAAATTTGAAATAGCCAAGAAATTTGACATATTTTTTCGCAATTTCTCTGCAGATAAATATTCGCTAAAACTGAAAGTTGGAGCACAATTTTTATATTTTGACTTCAAAGTCTTTGCCAATTGTCATTGAATTCTGATGAATATTTTCCGACAAACAATTGATAAAGACCATTTCGGCTCCAAACTGGAATCACGAACACTGGGCTGAACGATAACGCTCTCGTTAACTAGAACAAGCGCGTAATGAAAGAAAATAACTTTTTCTCAATATATTTTCTAAAGAAAAATAAATTTTAGTAGTCTCTTGTTTTCACCCTTTCTCCTTGTTAGTCTCTACTCCACAATGAATAATAAAGCAGTTTTTGAAATGGACAGAATATTCGGTGAGCAGAAACGCTAGATGGCTGCCTCAAGTCGATTTCTAGCCCTATGATTGCGCCATTTTGTGATCACCATGATTCATTGGCAGTTGTAGGACCGCGTTTCCGCTTATGAATTTTTTATGTATAATGGAATATCAGTTTGAGGGAATTCGAGCTGCGGACTTTACGGTACCTTACTAAATCGCCACACAATCGTGAGGCGATTAGGTGATGATAGAACGGTGACATAAATCCAACAACCGTGCACTGCCTCCAGTTCTTGTAAATCGCAAGATGAGGGAGGTATTTTAAACCAGCCCGGAACAATTTAATTTTAAATTCCGATCGCTATATCCTAATTTTGAATGTCTTGTTGATACCGTAGCTGAGTAGAAACATATTTGTTTTCAAGAAGATCGATCCACAGCTCATATCAATCAAAAGTCAATGTAGATTTTTCGATAAACCTTGTATGTCATTCCACCCTCTGGCTGTTTCTCATGACGTAGTGCATTCAAGGACAATGAAGTTAATCTTAAATTATGTAGGAATATTACAGATTTATCGTGACAAGCTTGCCGTAAAACATTGAATTTCATATGGGATTCTTCATCAGTCCGTCAATCGTCAAACCTATTAGTTACAGACCATTTACAGCACAAAATAAGACATTCGGTCGGAATGATAACACGCTGTTTCCCAAAACAAACACGTGAATATACAGGGTGGTCCAAGTAGTGACGTCAATTAATTTTTTTTAGATCCCCAACACCTCGGGGTATCAAAAAATACTCCATGTATGTTTTGCGATATTTTGTAGCTTGTAATATTCATATTAATTTTTTTTTCAGTTTTTTCGATTCATTATGCCAACGAGGTTTCGAAACTTCATACCATTTTATGTAGAAAGCATTTTGCAGATTTTTTTTCTGCAACATGATCTCCCTGAATGTCTTTCAATGACAAAAATAACTCAGCTTCCTGAGACCACTCAAAGTTACTGATTCTGTCCGTCCGGCCTTGTAGAGCGCACAAGAACTTTCGAAATAAGCTCCTAGAGAGAATTATTCTGCAATTTTTGTTGAAGAGTTTTTCTTTCTCGGGAGATGTTGATCAGATTTCAATGAAATTTGGCACAGACTAAGTTCTAGGAAACTAATATTCAACAACAATATCTCCAGAAGTACGAATGCGATCAAATCCAAACTCCGTAATTATTTGACGAATATCAATGCGCAACTTATTGCAAAATTTCGTGCGAATCCAATCGTTAAAACATTTCGAAAAAATGTTTTTTGAAAATTATCCACATATTTATCGGAAATTTTTTTTTTCCGAATTCATTGACAAGATTTCGTTGAAATTCGGCACAGAATTCGGAGTTAGTATTTCACAACATGTTGAGAATATTTCCTCAATATTGGTTGAGGAATACCAACGCATCACTTAATATATAATTTCGTGAGGGGTCGTAGAGGTAAAAAATTGAAGAAAATTATTCGAAAATTTTATGAATTTTTGTTGAAAAATTTTTTACCGGAAACTATTCATCAGATTTCAATAAAATTGGCAAAAATCTCCTGTGAGTATTTTACTACAGTTGTTCAAAGAACAGTTTGATACGATATTCATTTTCAGAGATATTTGGAAAAAATGTATGAAATTCCTTGGTTATTTCCTCGGTTTTGTTGTTATTCCCAGAGTAACTCAAAAAATACTGAAATGATGAAATTCCGAATGGATATTTATATGCGGAATCATTGGATGATTTCACCAATTCATGAATTCGGCTTTCGTAATTGAAACGGTTCAACAAATATTAAGTTTCCAAATGGACTCTCATTTTACGGTTGGCACTCAGACCGACGTTAACCACATTTACATCCGGAAAAACGACTAAGAGACTCGATATTTTTATAGCAGGTTTGAGGGTTAATTGAGTTCCAATACGTGGAAACTTGAATTCCCCCCAATGATATCGTAGACATATCCATTCGAAATTTTATTTTCCCAATATTACCAGATATGATCGAATCGAAATACTGCACTTAAAAAATAACGGCGTGTAGGTTCATGGAAAATGTCTTGTTATATTTCAAAAACCATACCCCCGATCCCTTCGATCTTTTCTTCGAATCGGCACCTGGGACTGCCAATCAGATATGTGTTTTTCGATTTATCATTGAAATAAGATCTATCTTAGTTGAAACATTGTTTAAGGAGAAATAACATAACAATGGTTAGAGCATTGTTTCTCCTCCTTAGACAATGGTTGAAGTCACTGTAGATTGCATCAATCATTCACGAAATCTACTGGGGAATAGTCGAAGCATTTACTGGATTCTACAAAGGCTTCATAAAAGGCAGTGGTTACAATAGATTGTCGATTGACGTAATACAGTCGTCTGTGCGTTTATATTCACTTAGACTTAAAGACTAGATATTTTCTTCAGCAGGTTTGGGGGTTAATTGAGAAGGTGGAATTCGTGAGAACTTGATATCTCCCCAATGATTTCGTAAATATATCCATTCCAAATTTTATATTCCCAATAATGCAGATGTGATCGAATCGACATTCTGCACTTAAGAAATGATGGCGTGAAGGTTCATGCAAAATGTCTTGGCGAAATGGCTTCGGATGTGGACAAGCGCGTAAAAGCTAATGACCTCACGTCAGTGCTTTTCCAGGTTTTTAAGGTCTCCTCCTGAATATATCAGGAAGTATTGATGTGATCGGATTGAAACTTGATAGTTAAATGTAGCTACTGGCGCGTTACTTGCAGCAAAATCTGGTGTGGACCATATCGGTAGTGAATTAAAAAAGGTCAAATTTTTCTGGAATTTTTTTTTCAGATTACGGCAAAATTGGGATTGAAACTTCGCAATTTATTGAAGCATACCGACACAAGTGGTTGCGAAATTCTGCTGCGATTTAAAAGAAATTATCCATATATTAACATTGAACCTTATATTTCATAACGCTGTACCAACTTTCAGTTTAAGCCGATTTTAACTTCTGGAGATATTGGAGAATAAACTTTCAACTTTGTTGTTTTTTCCTGATTCTATACTATACTAATTGAATAAGGTGACGCTGGGTCGAAAAGGTCGTCCCACATATCAGCGATCTCCTTCGTAGCCATTAGAGTTAGGAGGAAGCGGTAAATTCACATAGATAGATGAAATATCACCCTACCTTCCATTGAAAAAAACGATATCTCAATCGAATTGCTAATATTTTAAAAAAAATTCAGAATATGGTGAAATTTCAGCACAAATTCAAATATATTAGACCAATCGGATAACTGCATTTTATGGGCGGGGCCTGAGATACGACCAAACTTCACGGTCATCGGTCGGTACTGTTATTTGTCAAATAAGAAATAATGTTACTTTTACAGTTGCAAATTCAAGATTTCATAAGACGAATATATGTTATTTGTGAAAATATGCACCGAAATATGTTTTGAATAAGTTAATCGTAAGTTTTAAACGATCTGGATGCATTAATTCGATTGATAAATTGACCCAGGAAATTCAAGTGAAGGGAGGTAAACAAATTTGGAGGTTATTCTTGAGATGTGTATTGGAACGAATTATTCTTGGGAGGTGTATTGAAACGAATAATAAGGAACAAATCTCCAGAACCTTCCTATATCGACCAACTTAAAATATAAGGAAAATTTCAACCAGGATTAATAATTGCAGTGTTCTGTAAATCCAGTATTGAATAAGATTTACCTTAGTATTGGAAGTAAGTTTTATATGATCTGATCTAATTAGTTCCATTGATAAAAGGAATAAATGGAAAATTGAAACGAATAATAAAGAACAAAAATAAGTCTCCAGGTCCTTTCTATATTGACGTAGGTACCAAAAAAGAACCAGAAATAATCATTGCAGTGTTCTATCATTCAGAAGGAAATCCAGTATTGAACAAGATTTACCTTTGCATGGAAATGTCTCTTTAATGAGAAAATCGTAAGTTCTGAACGATCTGAAAACATCACCATTGATGAATTGACATGAAAAATTCAACCGAATAATGTAGAACAAGAAGAAGTCTCCAGGTCCTTCCTATATTGATGTACTAAAAATATAAGGAAACTATGAACCAGGATTAATAATTGCAGTGTTTTTTATTCAAAAGGAAATACAGTGCTGAATATGATTTACCTTTGTATCGAAATGTGTCTGTGTTTTGAATGATCTGAAAGCATTAATTGATTTCAGTGATAAATTTACATTGAATTATATTGAACAACCTAAATTCAAGGAAAATTTGAACCAGGGCTAATAATTGCACTGTTTTTTATTCGGCAAGAAATCCAGTGTTGAATAGGATTGGTCGTTGAAGTGTTGAATGCAACCTGTTATTTTTTCGTATTACAATATGTATTCATTCTATTGAACTATACTTTGACATCATAATCAATAATCGATAAACAGAAAATTGATTAAATATGCAGTTTTGCATTCATCCTGAATGGAGAACATTATATCATGATTATTCAATTAAATCTAGATGTCAAATATGAATTGGTCATCTTCATTAATTGAACAGAAAATTTTTATTTTCCTAATGCAGTAATGTTTTACACCTGACTGAAGGAATTCATTATAATTCCTTTCAATGTGAACATAATAAATCTGACTATATGATCGATACAAACGACTATGAAGGAAATGTTCTCAAAAATGAATATTCATTAACCCCTGTTGTATAACTAAAAAATTCATTTTTTTCATGAATATTGTATGAAATTATTTTTCACATTATACAGGTTGTTTCACCATAAACTGGTCAAACATATATAGCCATATAGATGACATTGGAAAAGTCATTTTTTGCCTTATGACATATACACCGTTTTCGAAGCATAAGAGAGATACATGGTGTTTAATGTCAACTTTGAGCAATATTCTGATAACTGTGGTAAGTTATGCGTGACCTTTGAAATAAAGGTTTTTGGTCACTACTAAGTATTTTTTGGTGGTCAATTCAATTTTAGTGTAGAATTCTTGAAAAAAGATTTCGAAATGGCGGAAAACCTACAAGTTGGAATTTTTTGTATTCGATTGCCAAATTGGATAGCATTATTTCAATGTACTCGGTTTTCTAAGATTATCTGTGAAAAAATTTTTCCAAAATTCAAACTCAGCTTTTTTTACATGTCTACAGTGAAAAAAAATCACCAAAAATTATTGAAATCTTTCGAGATTGAACTCACCTTCATTCTGAATACTGGGGTGAAAACAGAATGAAAAAATATTCATTGGTTTTCATTTTCAGCCTTCCAAAGACTCCGCTCAGAGTACTTAAATAAATCTATTTAAGAAAGCGGTGGCCCTACAGATGCCAAAATTATGATAATAGGCCTCCAGAGTGACCTGGTTAGAAATATGAATTTATCAAGGAAAAAAATATTTTCTGAAAAACTGGTGGGAATCGAATTCTCTCCGCTTTCGGAAAACCGGGTCACATTCGACGAACTACAGTTGCTTGATAACGGACGTCTTTGTAATCAGAATAAATCCAATTTATACGCGACCTTATTGTCCGTAAGTGGAGCGAGTTCGAATCCCATCAAAGTTTTTTGTGAAAAAATTTTTTTTTTTGATGAATTCATATTTCTATCCAGGTCATTCTGGGGTCCCATTAGCACAATTTTGGCCTCCGTAAGGCCACAAATTTCTTAAATGAAAATTATTTAAGTATTCCGAGCGGGATCTTTGGAAGCCTATAAAATGAAAACCAATGGATATTTTTTCATTCTGTTTTCACGCCAGTGTTCAGAATGGAAATGAGTTCAACCTCGAAAGATTTCAACAATTTTAGGTGAATTTTTTTTTTCACTGTAGACATGTAAAAAAAATTGAGTTTGAATTTTGGAAAAAAATTTTCACCGAAAATCTTAGAAACTCAAGTACATTGAAATAATGCTATCCAATATGGCAACCGAAAACAAAAAATTCCAGCTTTGTAGGTTTTTCGCCATTTCGAAATTTTTTTTCATAAATTCTACACCAAAATTGAATTGACCACCAGAAAATACTAAGGTGTGACCAAAAACCGTTATTTCAAAGGTCACGCATAACTTACCACATTTATCAGAATATTGCTCAAAGTTGACATTAAACACCCTGTATCTCGCTTATGCTTCGAAAACGAGGTATATTTCACAAGGCAAAAATGACTTTCCCAATGTCATCTATACGGCTATAAATGTTTGACCTGTTTATGGTGAAACACTCTGTATTTCTTCTGTGGATTTTATGAAATTTGAATTAGGGTGATTGTTACGATTACGTTTATAGTCGTCTTAGGCATCTTAAGCGTCCAATTACCGAAAATAGAATTGTGATAAAAAAATTTATTAAATCAAGCTATTAAGATCTATTTAGTATTATGAGTTTGTAAGTCGTTTAAAAAGTACTGAGTGTTTTCATTTGATCCATGGAATTTGTCTTTGAATGTGAGCACCGTCATCGTCTATCCAAAAGATGGATTTCGACTGAATCGTGTCTTCATTTTCGTAAATATCGAGATGACGAAATTTCAAAAGCGTTCATCTACTAAATCGTTAGGCGGATGTTGTTTATTCTGAACTTGATCTTTGTATCCAAGCATTAAACCTACGAAAATTTCGAGTCTCTAAGTTATTCCTTTGCAAAGTTATCGTGTAAATAAATACTCTCATCTATTCAAAAACATGGATCTATCGTCCTGCAGATCTACCACCTAGGTAGATCTATCATTAAATGAGATCTACGCCTAGGTATATCCATCACTAAGAGAGATCTGGGCGCACTAGTATCGTTACTATTTCCGGAATGAAACAAGAAGTGCTCCGATCATGATGAAACTTGGAAACTAGTAAAAAAACGCAACATTATGCGGAATTTCGTGAGTGTCTTGTCATTAGAACAAATTGGCGGTAGCTCAGTGGTTAGAGCACATGCGTCCATACCGTGAGGTCTGGGGTCCAAGCCCTTGGCCGGGAAATAACTTTTCTGGTCTAACCATTCGCTGTTGGGTGAAAAATGATCAGTGCTGTTCCTAACGTGGCGCAAGGAATTAGTAACAAAGCCTACACAGAACGCACTCGGTATCCCAACTCGCACAAGCTTCTGAGGGGTTTCGTTGAAGCCTAGGATAGTCGGAAAATATAAATACAAATAAAAAATCGAAAAAAATTTTTTTTTCAAATATTTCATATTGTCCGATCTTCTTATCATATTATCTTGCGAAAAAATGACCGCCCGAAATTCATCATGCGAACAGAAGCTGCTGACTTCACGCAAGTACCTTTTTAGAATTGTTTTTCAATACTCTGACTCGTCGTTAGTTATGCTAGAGTTGTTTTCCTTGCCTGTCAAGCTTCATCTTCAAACTATAGTACACAATTCGGGTTAGGACTTGCCCCTGTTCAGACCTCACCTAATAATTAGTATTGTATAGATCCAGTTGCTACGCGTTTATTTTGTATTGGTAGATTGGGAGGAACTGCAGTGCTAGTTTCAAAATGGGTGAATTATTTTCTGACCATGAAGAGTGATCGAGAAGAATAGTTTCTGCGACCCAACCTGTAAAATATCGATGCAATTCGAGACATGATTCTATCATTCTACCCGTTGAATCGGGTTGAAACGAATATCGAAGGCACTTAATATTTCATATAAACGCTTCCATCGTTCACGGCAATGCGGATATTAGAAGAGTTCCTGGAAAATTGATACCAAAATGTCTGAATGTTAACCTGAAACGTTCAAGGGAAGAAGCATCACGTTCGACTATTATTAAATCGTGTGACTGCTATGAATGAAACTTGGAAACATTTATTATTCTGGAGATGTATATCCATTCAACATTTTGTTTTCCCAATATTTCCAAAATTAGGGATCCGATCAAACTGAACTCTAACACTTTAACTAACTTTAACAGATGACGAAATGATAGGGCAGTTTCGACCCATTCGGTTGAATGGATTTTCATTTTAAATCCATTTCCAGTTTCATTGAAATTAGAAATTGGATTTTGGTTAATGATTTGATAAAATCAAATAATAAACCTTAGTGATCGACCAACCAAAAAAAAATTTTGAGCCACCCTGAAAATTTCACAGTTTATGTTTTGGAGTATGTAGATTTGAATAAACGAATAAAAAAAATCCGTCCGTCTGCCGTCCGTTGTCCGGGGCTTTTCTCTGGAAGTACTGAACGGAAATCCTTGAAACTTGGTGGAAAAATCGTGTGTCACTCGGGGTTGATCTTAAAAGCTTTTCAGCAGGATCGCTCTAAATGAGGGGTTGGGGGAAAAAAAAAATTTCTCAAAAACTTATCACCCAATTTTCATGAAATTTCAAACGTTGATTACTGTTGCATAACTGAACCTAAAAAATTTTACCCGGATGATTTCCGACAAGTGGTTCCTGAGTTATAAAGAAAAACGCTGCAAATTTCCAATAATGTCGAAAATGAATCATAGCATTCGGTTCTAAGTTGTTTAATTTATCAATGGTATATTGGGTTATTTAACTAAGAAAATAATAAAATTTGTGTAAAATTTGCAGTGTTTTTACCTTGTGATTTGCGAGCAATCAGTTTTTGCGTACATATTCTTGTGGGCAGCATGTTATCGTTTCGTCCAAATGTCTGTAATTTTAGAATTTTTTTCCGAAAATGGTCTCAAACTTGCCTATTCGGTTGATTTGTTATTTGCTAGCATTATTTGCTGACGATGCATCTGTGGTTTTTCCGGCACAGGGTCGTAAAGAGCTTCAACAAGCCTGTAAAACTATCATTGAAGAATTTGTGACATGTTGTCGAAAAAATAACCTGATGGTTAACGTCGATGGGATGGTATGCATTTATTCTGGGTTGAAGAGTGACAGGGGAACTGTAGATTCAAGATACATGAATGATAATGAAACTTCCTCCGAATGTACCATATTCATATGGACAGAAATTTAGGATAGAAAACAAAAGTTTCTATTCAACTCTATATGTACAAAGTTGAAATGCTCATTTTTTGTTATCAATCGAATCACGATAAGGTTGCCCAATAGCTCTGTAATTAAGGGTTAATATAATATCGTTTATAGACACCTGTCATTCAACATCTCACTCTGTTGCGCAGAAAAGAGTTATTCGTGACATTTTTAATTTGAGTCCTCAAATATTATGTAAACCAGTATTAATCGAAAACAATATTATGTCATTCCCATGTATATACAGGGTGTGCAAGTCATCTCTGGTTGAACTAGAGTGATTTTTTAGGCAATTTACAACAAAAAGTGTCCATAGAATATGGTCTGATAATCTTCCATTGTGAAGATATTCAAGATTCCGATGTTTTGTAATGTTTCACCATTTTTTCCCCAAAAACATAGTGCAACTTGAAAAATATCATCTCAATCTGAATTAATTATAGGTACACCTCAGTAGAAGTGGAAAACTCTCCTAGGGTTATAGTAGTTTCGTCGACATTTCATGAAGGGAGGTTAAGAAATAACAAAATTATGGAACTTTTTGTAGCTCTGAATTTGGATCGAATATATTTCAATAATCATGTAATCAACACATAATGAAGATATGAACGAAAACTGCCATATTTTCTAGGGTTTTCAGTTAAAGAAATACTTCATTTTCGAGATCATATCGACCGAATAATGTCAGAAAACATGAAAAAATATTTCACCGTCAATTGAAAATTCGTTATATTGCATGAAAAAGTGAGCGGCAACTTGTTAACTCGGTATAATGAGATGTTTGAAAACGTTTCTCACTCAACCTGCCTAATATCTGTTCAAATTCCCCATTACTCTGATTCTAATATTTCAAAATTTTTTACCTTAAACAATCCTAATCCTGAATCATGGTAAACTGTTGGGAAGAGCAAAAGATTCTATGTTGGACCGAGGTAGCATCATTGAAATTTTCATGGAATACTACGGCTACTAGGATGGTTAAAAAAAAAGATTATAAAATTTTCTTCAACAACAATGTTTCCTCACCTAGAATACTGTCCTTTAATACCGCATGACAATTATGTTCAGAAACTAACTCATTTTTAAGCGCTTATTCTGGGGTACAGAGCGTTATCCAACGTGTGACCTAACACAATGTCTGTAATTGTCGAATTTTGAGTTACGACAAGGTTGGACTCCCTGAGGAAGAATCCGATCTGCCGTCCGGCAATCCGTGCGTCTGTATGTGCTCTTACTTTCGGAGGACAGGAACTTGAAATTGTCAGATTACGTTTGGAGTCCAACTATCTCGTTCTGGTTCGTTAATGGGCAAAAATAGGCCAAATTGTTTCAGAGTTAGGCATATTTGAAATTTTGAGGTTGATTCCTCGATATTCCATGAAAACCTGATTCGATCAGATTCAAACTTTGAAGTTACTTTTGGAATACTAACATGGAACTCAATGCAATTTCTTGTGGATCTAGTTGTTGGAACATTCAAAAAATATCAATTCGAAAATTTAGAAAAATGTTGTTGACATTTTTTTTTCTCCGGAATTATTCACTAGATTTCAACGAGATTTAGCACAATCCTTAAAGTCAATATTCAACAACAATGTTTTAAATTTCAATTCGAACCGATATTCTTTTTGGGAAATATACAAAAAAATATGCGAAATTTCGTTGTTATTTGGAATTTTCACGTTATCTCCGCAATATGTCAAGAAGTACAACTGTATAATCAGATTGAAACTTCGTAATCAGTTGAAGCAACTAAGAGCAAAATTTTGTGTTGGTCGAGAACTTAGAATTTGAACAAGCGCATAAAAGCTCCCGACCTCACGTCAGTTCATTTCTAGAATTTTTTATCGAAGACGTTGTAACATTATACTTAATTTTCATTTTAAGTGGACGATTAATGTGAAACTGCCAAAGAACAAAAGGTGGAATATACCTTATCTGAGGGATTTATAATAAACTACACTCATTATTATTTGAACAACGCTAGAACTTATCACGAAAAATTCTCAAAATGCCTCTCACCCTCTCTAATGCAAAGCGAACAATATTTCCGGATAGAATCGAGAAGGTCAATATTCTGAAAAAAAAATCTAGAAAAGCACTGACGTGAAGTCAGCAGCTTTTACGCGCTTGTTCACATTGCGAAATGGTGACTTGAAAATTTCAGTGAAATTTCAATGAAATATAAAAAATTTTCGAATTTTTCATAGATAATTCTTCTTATTGACACTGTTCATATTCCAACCAAGTTTCATTTCGATCAGATGAATATTTTCCGAGTTATTGAAAAATGAAAATTTCAAATGGCTGTAGCACAAAGACCTTTCGGCAGATTTGGCCCATTAACGAACTCAACCGAGATATTCAGGATCTTAACCTAACCTGAAAATTTCAAGACTCTAGCTCCTTCCTTTCGAAAGTTACAGCGCACACGGCCGGACGGAGAGAATCAATTTTGACCACGGATTCTTCATCAGTGAGTTCAACCTAGTCGTTGGAGACCAATTTCGGCTCGAAATTCGAAAATTACAGACATCGTGACGAAATGATAACGCGCTGTTCCTCAGAACAAGCGCGTAAAAAATGGTATCCGTAAATTCGCAGTGTATAGATCATGGAAGTTGATGAACATGTCCATGTGCAAATATCACCCTAATATGTACATAATAAGTATTTCAACAACGTATCAGACGTCACTGGAAAGCTTAGAAAATAAAGCAGTTGTCATATACAAGTTCGTAATGAGTTAATCCTACGTAAAATTAAAGTAAATTCGATCCAAATTTAGGGCCGAGGGAAGTTTCACAATTTTTCCATTTCTTCACCGCGCTATATATATAGCAAGTTAGTGCTTCATGAAATGTCAACGAAACAACTATAGAGAATTTCTTGATATTGACCGTGGTGTACAAAATAATTAGATTAAGTTGATATTTTTCAAGTCAGATGTTTTTTGGTGAAACAATGGCGAAACGTTAAGCCGCGTAAAGACACGAGAGCTGAGCGGCTTCCGAGGCAGTTGAGAGGCACTTGTGAGACAGCCTCGCGTTGTTGAAATGGCTCACGACACCGTACACACTTGCGAGGCAGCCCAATTAACTTGCCTCGCAAACCGCTCAGCTCTCGTGTCTGTACGCGGCTTTACAAAACATAAGAAACTTGAATAGCTTTACAACGAAAGATAATTAGACCATACTGTATAGGAACTTTTTTTTGCAAATTGCCTATAAGATCAATTCATGAAATTTGGCCAGAGATAACTTGCACACCCTGTATATTTTCAAGTGCTCATAATATGCTAGAGAGAATAAGAAGTGGATGAGTTTATCGAGCGGTCATGAATATGAGACTAGAAAATCTCAGATTCTCCTGATACCTAAGCATAGAACTTATAAATTCGAATGCTCTCCATGAAACTAAAGTATAAAGATGTTAAATCATTTACCATCTCCTATGGAAATCTTGGATGCAAATAAGTTCAAAAAATAAATTAAAGAAATACTTCTTATGAAATGCTTTCACATTGTAAACGAATGTTATTCCCATAGCTCAGAGTTGAAGTTCATATGTTTCACAAAGTATTGGTATATGAATTGTTCTATGCACCATGTAGTGTCTGACAGGAATAAATATGATATTTTTATTATTATTTGGGGCTTGATTATCTACATTGCATTTTCCTATGAAGAATTAGTTTAAATTGATAATTTCGTGTTGGGATTATAAACGACAGCAGCGAAATATAGGGTGTTCTACGGCTAGCTACCATATTTGAAACGACCTTCGCAAAAAGTGTGGAAGAATTCAGAAAAGTAATTCATTCGACAGAAAGGTTACGTAATGTAGGTTTTTCGAAAGTGGCGGATGATATCTGAGCAGTTTTTCTGAATGCAAATTTCGGATCGTTAAAGGTTTTGGATAATATTTGAAATGCTCGGTCTGAACTAATGCGTACTGATGAACGAAGTCTCCAATGACGATTGTTGAGACAGCATGGAATTATAACTTTTAGGCTGTATAGGGCTCTATGGAGAAGCTCTACACGAAGGTGCATTACTCAGTAACGGCTAACCCGTAGACATTGTTACAAGTTGTAGACAAGTTACTTTCTTCAAAATCATAGTTGGGATAATTTGTAGAAAGATAGCCTGACATCTGAAAACTGTGAACACGCCACCCTCTGTCTGTAATTTTCGAATTTTTTTCGCGAAAATGGTTTCAAACGACTAGGTTGGATTCACTGATGACGAATCCGGTGTCGATTCTGTCCTGCTGGCCGTCCGTCTGCCCGACGACACGATAACTTTCGAACGGAGCAATCTAGGAACTTGAAACTTTCAGATTAGGTCGAGTATTGAAATGCGGCAAATCGGACGAATGGTTTCGGAGTTATAGTAATTTGAAGGATTTTACCCTGACTTGTTAACGTTTCCATAATTGAGACACTAATCAATAAAATAAAGAAACATAAATGGGAACATCTTCAGCAACTGAAGGCTGAGATACCAGAATATAGCCATGGATTCCACATCATCAAAGATCAAAGATTTCATTCGAATTTTTTTTGTTTGTTTATATTTTCAAACTCAGTCAGTTCAGGTCATTTCAGAAATTGTTTTGTTATTGAAAAGATTTTTAGATTAATATCTAGTTTTTGTGTCCTTTCATTTCTAGGTAGGGATGTGACAACTCGTAGGTACCGTTTTAGCTCATTCAAGAGAATGAAATTCCCCGTATGTACAGTGAAGATTTGTTTGACACTATTATCGAGTGAAATTCGAATTCTATTTATTCCGGATTATTTTTTGTGATAATATTTGAATCCTGAAAATAAATCTTAACGATTCCAACTTTTGACCGGTGTTTCATCCCTCCTGTAAAATAGGCCAAAATGTACATACCAGGTATCAGGTCTTGACTTGGGTTTGGAAATACCAATTTGAAAATCTTCTGAAAGGAATAAATTAGTATTTCTTCACCCCCTTCAGAGAATGACTCTTCCAGTTTCCACATCTACGACAGTAATTTAATTCAATTCCTTAATTATTCACTTCTCGTTCAAATTTATTCGTAATATACCCAATCAAGAGACAAAATGTATCCAGATCTGATGTGTATGAGCAGAAGTAGCTTCAACTTATCCGATTCTAAGCAAGTTCAGGCATACAATTTCAGGTTCTGCCTTCGTTTAGTGATGAGATACGCCTTCGGCTAAGTTTGAATAAATGTTTTGACATTGGAACAAACTAAATTCGAAGTTGCTTTATCATGTTTATCTCACTTGAAATTTAATTACTTCATTAATTCTCTGGAGTACTCCGGGTTCGAAGCTTCTCACTATTTTGAAGTGCTCTTGTGGTAAATTTGGAATGGTTGAAGTTTGTACTGAGAGTACATGGAGGATTGCAATTAATCTCAAATCAATTTGCTATTCAGAATTCATACTTCTGTTTCCGACACTAAATGCAAAATATTCATCTTGTAAATGTACGAATTGTAGCGGAACTTCAAATTGCCATATTGTTGAGTTAGATTCAGGGTGTTTCTTTTCATCTGAAGCGACATCGGGAGGAACTTTCGGTAACAGTAATTTTTTTTTTGGATTTGTTGTAAGCCCTGAGGAAGAAAGTTTTCAAGTTTTCGATCGTAACAATGTAAGAGCTTAATATCCGTGTGGAATATATTTCGAATTGAGATGTCTGGAACGAGTTGATAAGAAGTCAAAGTATTGAGACAAAGTAGCTTCGAATATGGTTTCTTTTTTTTATACGGCCGGACGTCGTGAAAAAGAATATTGTTCTTGAGTCGGGTATCAGTTTTCGTGCAGACCGATATGGAGAGATAAGGGTATATTTTCCAACTAAAGCTCGAGATAAGAAAAATGTTGAGTTGAATTTTTGCCTAACCTACGTGGGAGAACTTCCTAAGTGAAGTTCTCTTTTGAAAAGTTGAGTAAGAGAAATTTTTGAGAGGGGTGAAAGCCTCCTCATCTTGGTACGAAAGGCAGTTGCATATCGGAGATCGGCGGGAATAGCTCTAGCGCGAGAACAGGCGGTCCTTCGGGACAAAATAATGTTAGGAAATTGGAAGGCTGGGTTGATCAATAATATTCAATTTGAAAAAACCGATTCCTTCCTAGTAGCTTGTGAGAATTTTTTTTGTTTTGCCGAGAAAAGTACGGAACCGATAGATTCGGTTATTAGAGGGGCCGCGCGAGGGACAAGCCGGAAGCTTGTGTTTTTTTATTTGCCGAAGGGGGTACGGAACCTATGAATTCGGTCATTGTAGAGTCAGAGGACTCGTGAAAGTAGCTCGCGGTAAGAGTTTGCGAAAAGGGTTCATTTTATTCTTGGTAGGAGGGCCGTTTGAGTTCGCGGCGGAAATGGTGTATTCATGGAATAGAGGTTACTGTCGGAGTTGGTGTATGGTCTTCAGGTGCACCTGCTGGAATAAGCTTTCTAATAGTTAGCAAAAGGTAAATCGTTTTGGAAAATATATGTTAATGTGATTAACGCATCGTATATCGATTTCCTTTGATTTTATTTTTGGTGAGACACAATAGGTTAAAATTGATAGGTTTTACTGATGTCTCCTCAATGAAAAAAATCTGATTTGAAAAGTATATTAGAGAAATTTGTCTGTTGTTATGTTATAAACATGATAGTAAGAAACCTCTCGTTTAATTAATGAATTTTATTGTATTAATATATCAGTTGAAGTAAGTTTCTGATAAAATTGATCTTTTTGTTTTTATTTTGTTGAACACCTCGATCTGTGTAAGTAAGAACATTTGAATATAGTTTATAAGTGTACTCCATCTGGGTTTTTCTATCCCGATTTCTTGTTTCTCAGAAAGATATTAAAACAAGAGACTCTATCCTAGTGCATAGAGCACAAACTCTAATTCCTTTCGGACAATTTTAGAAGAATAATGCAATCGAGATTAATTAGTTTCTCTGACTGAAATTTAATCCTATTATATTAAACGGTGACAGTTGGAAGATAGAGAAGTCAAAATTCTAGTTTTTCACAAATGGTGACAGAGATTACAGTTTGGATTGTAAGTTGAATAATTTTGAAAAGCACAATATGGAGACCTATCTACTATTAAGTTGTTTCGGTATGTCGAAAGAGTCAATATGAAAATCAGAGAAAACGTAGAGCCTATTTTTGAAGAAGAATTAATCTTAAAAATACGACAAACAGTGGTCAGAAACCCAACCTTCCACTTTTGGCTATTTCCAGGGTGCAGATCCTATACTTAAAGTGAAGGCCACATCTACGCGATCCCCGGTCATGATAGCCATCACATTCTGCCTGGAACATATACCATGTTGGGATGAAGTATGGACTAAGTTAATATCTTTTGAACGAAAATGACAATATTTATGAAATTTTGTAGTAAAGTCGATGGGGCGAAATGCCACTGATGTACAATTTTCTGTTGATAATATACTTCTGGTTGAACCGAAAATAGCTTCAACTTTTTTTATTTATATGGGACCTCCTATATATCTTTGCAGATGTTCAAAGAGCTTGGGATTTAGAATTCGCACATACTGAGTTCAGTGAGAAATATCTATAAAGTGAGGGATTATCGCACGTTAATCAACTTCCTTTGAGTTTTTTACATTACTTACTATCGTTTTGTCCAAATGTATGTAATTTTCGAATTTTGAGCCGAAAATGGTCTCAAACCACTAAGGCCGTCACCAAAATCACGGGAGTATGGAGGATTCTATCGAAAATATTAGGGCGGGTTGCATTTCAAACTACGAAGGTTAAATTCGTTAAGGGGCAAAATCGGTCGAACGGTTTCGGAGTTATAGTCATTTGAAGTTTTGAAATTCATTTCCTGATATTTCAGGAACTACTGATACGATTGAATTGAAATTTAACAGTAAGTTTGACCCTTACAAACCACAACTTTTCAAGAAATTTCATTGAGATCACACTGTCAGTAAACTTTGAAAACATTTTTTTTTCGAAAAAAAAAATTTTTTTCCAAAACTTCATTGAATCCGAAAAAATATTCTGTTTTTACCTTGAAAATCATATTTTGAGGCAGTGTACCAAATTTCATTCCGATAAAATATAATAATATCTGGAGATATTGGGAAAAATCTATTAAAGCACTGACGTGAAGTCAGCATCTTTTACGCGCTTGTTCATATTGCGAAATGGTGACTTGGAAATTTCGATGAAATATAAAAATTTTCGAAAAAAATTATTTTTTTTCGAATTTTCCATGGATAATTCTTCTTATTAGCACTGTTCATCTTCCAACCAAGTTTCATTTCAATCAGATGAATATTTCTCAAGTTATTGAAAAATCAAAATTCTAAATGGCTGTAGCACAAAACCATTCGGCAGATTTGGCCCATTAAGGAACTTAACTGAGATATTCAGCATCTCAACCTAACCTGAAAATTCCAAGACTCTAGGTCCTTCCTTTCGAAAGTTACAGCGCACACGGTCGGCCGGCCGGACGGACAGAATCAATTTTGACCACGGATTCTTCATCAGTGAGTCCAACTTGGTCGTTTGAGACACATTTCGGCTCAAAATTCGAAAATTACAGACATCGTGACAAAATGATAAAAAAAAATATATAAAATTTCGTGGTTTTTGTTTTCGATGCCGTTTTTTTTTTTCGGATTGAATCAAAAACTACTGATTTAATCGGAATGAAACTTGGCAGCTATTTTGGAAATGCTGATGGACAACTCTGTGCAAAATTTCGTGATGATGGTTCATTAGAACAATTTAAAAAAAGAAATTCAACTTTTTTTTCCAATTATTCAATATTCTGTAATCTTCTGATCATATCATCTTCATGATATTGTGTATGAACCTTTGAACTGTCATTTTTCGATAAAATACTGGATTTCAATTCGATCTAATCTGTATTTTCGGAAATATTGGAAAACTAAAATTTTGAATTGGAATATCTGCGGAATTATTCGGCGGATTTCCCCCATTCACGAATTCGGCCTTCGTTATTGAGGTCCAAACTTACTCTACAAATTTAAGTTTGTTCTCTCGAAAGTTATTGTGTTTACGGTCGACGAAGATCGAATTCGTAAAAGGGTAAAATCAGCCCAATGATTCCGTAGATACACGCATTAAAAATTTTAGTTTTTCAATATTTTCAAAAATACAAATTAAATCGAATTGAAATCCAGTAGTTTATCGAGAAGAAACCTAGAAAGGCACTTCCGTGAAAGCAGCAGCTTTTGGGCGCATGTTCAAATTCGTTGTCAAAGCGGTCATCTTCATTGAACATGCACGCAAATGTTGCTGCCTTCACGGAGCAGTGCTTTTTTAGGTTTCTTGAATTTCCAAAAATTTCTAAATGTCAATAACGTCGTCACAGAATGTCAAGTTAAAATTGATCCAGAGACCATAGAATACAAACCAAAGTTTTACTCCAACCCATGATGTAATTAAAACATGGTGTGCTCATCTGCTCATCTTTGATCGTATTTACCAATGATGACGTCACTTTTTTCATTCAAATTCCAGGAGATATATATTCTGTGCTTTGAATTTGAATGAAAAAAGTGACGTCATCATTGGTAAATACGATCACAGATGAGCAGATGAGGACACCATGTTTTGCTTACATCATGCTCCAACCCTAGATACCCCAAAACGTAATGAGTAGAAACTCTTGTCCAACATTAATCACTCTAGTATATTATTCAAGAAAGTAGTAAGCAAAACACCGCATAGTACTACATTTCTAAATGGTGGACATCAATACACCCTATATAATATCGAATTTATCTTTCAATCAAAATCTAAATCCGCAGTGTCGTTTGAAATTCACCTACTATTTTTTGAAAGAAGTATCGAATTCGAATGATTGCCTAAAGAGAAAGACTCTTTCGAAAAGGTGCCCAACATGTGGCCGTACATTTTCGACCTTATGTGTAGTTTTGTCTTGATGGGTCAATGCACATTTTTCTTTAGTTGGGAGTAACTTCGCACAGAAACGATCAAAGGACATGAAATTAGTGGAGAAGATTCGAGTTGCAAATAAGCCGGTTAGGTCCGTTGATGGGTTAAATCTTTTGATAGCGTTTAAGTTAACGCCATTTACAGTGTGTTTTCCTCAATTAATCAGGTATCAGCCTGATTTTGCTGAAATTTTGTGTGAACTATTCAGTGATCATTTTATCCCGGTGTATCAACCAGATAAATCGGTAGAATGTGCAGAACATTCCTTAACCTTAGCCTTAAGGAGAAACTCCTAAGAAAGAAGATACGAGTGATAGAGTGAGTTGTGGGCTTCATTAAGAACGTCGATTTCATGAATGAGTAAAGACCGCTTGGATGTACTCATTGAAAATTATATCTGAACTGTATTTTTAGATATTCCACATCCAATTGTTGAAGTTTAAACCTGCCCTTCGGTTAAGAATGACGATGATATCTAGATTTCATGAAGAATGTCGCGAGGGCCACGTGATTACAATATTGCAAGATTGTGTTAGTCTGAAAGTCAGGCAACGTTAGGTGGGGTCAATACCTGTAAGAGCGACCACTCTGCCTTAGAAAATGGGAAATCTTTTTATTAGGATTCGAAATAGTTATACCTATCGGTTAATGGGGAATAAACGGCTTCAGTAATAATAAAATAACATAAACACAATGACCAATATCTTTCTATAAATCAACATATAATCTTCCTTGATCGAGCAAAACCTCTACTGTGTAGAGAAGTTTTCATATATCGTTACTGCAGGATAACATCCAATATTTATCAAGTATCTTTGTGTTTTCAAGATAAGTCGGTCTGATGATCGGTGATAGGGCTTGAACTGCAATAACTGAATTCACCGAAAAAGTGCTCTTCGGTGCGGAGGCTGGTTGATTGGATGATAAGCTTAGATCAAGGTGGAGTTTTTCATAATTTATCGATCGATATTAGTTCTTGAGTTCATGTTGATAGGTAGAATATTCATACTTGTATTTATATCGAGCTATATACACTGTATGTGTTTAGGTATCTCGATCGAAATTATTTACACTGTCATGTTGATTCAGAAGTTTAAACTCGAAGAAATCTCAGCACGTATCGCAAAGAACTTTTCACTCTTACCGATGGCAGCAGAGACAAAAACAATCTCGCTACTGTCCCGATAGGAAAACAGAAAATGTCACCAGCACGTTTCGAACCAAGTAAACAACACAAATGAAAAATACCAACCTGACGGCGAGAATGGAGAAATTCAATTCCTTATGAGTTCCTTTAAACTTTGACCTTTTCTTTGGTTTCCGATCTGAAATATTTTGCAGGATGTCGATATACTATAGAAAGTTGGAAATTTTTTATAATCTCGATGAAGAAATTCTGGAGGCGGCGACGTTGCGATTCCTTCTCATCCTCTTAATGAGGTATTCGATTTTGTTCGGAAACATCGGGAAGCCTGCTGGACTCGAATGAATTATTCAAGTGGAAAATTTGCAAGTTCTCAACTCTCAACTCTCAACTTATTGAATTAAAATATTGGTTTCTCATTTGTTCGCCACTTCCTGGATTTCGAATGATGCCGTTTCTTCGTATTATTCCAGAGACACATTGCGATTGAATGCCTCAATCTAATGGAATGCATGCAGGGCTGGGCAAAATACATGCTTGGCTTAATTGAAATATAAATTACAAAATACATTCTCATAGGTATTTGAAATACAAAATACAAAATACTTTCAAGTCGGGTATTTGAAATATAAAATACGAAATACAGTATTTTGACTATTTGTATTCGAAATACAAATTACAAAATACATTCAGGTGTTACGTAAAATGTGAAAAGAGGACAACTAATTCAGTACAGCCATTTAATCGCTAAATAAAGAATTTCCTTCCAGAAACACAAGATTTTTTAATGTAGTATCAGACAAACAGCCTCTTGTTGGGGAATGAATAAAACCTGCTAAAGAAAACAATCTTTCTGCAGGTCCTGATGAGCACAAATTTGTATTATATTGTATGAACACATTTTTCATATAAGGAGAATGTTCAAGGATGGTAAGCTCTTTGCTCTTATCGTTTTTGGAAATTGACCAACTCTAACTCCATGTTGAAATGACCATTGCGCAGGACCTTTTCTTCCTTTCCATTTGCCGAAAACATGATTGCTAGCAAAACAACTAGATGAAGCAGATGAACGTTGAGCCATCTGATGGAAGATTCAGAGACTATTTTCTGTAGAGCGCTCAGCGCTAAATGTATTTGTTCGAAAGTATTTCGAAGACAATAGTATCGAAATACAAAATACAAAATACTTCAGCGTCAGGTATTTGAAATACCGATTACAAAATACATTTTCAAGAAGTAGTTGAAATACAAACACAAAATACGTATTTGTATTTGAAATACGTATTTCAATTACAAGTAATTGAAATACTGCCCAGCCCTGAATGCATGTATGAATCTACTGGAATGCATATATGATATGAGGCGCTGTTTGTGACAAAAGTGTGTTCGCAAATTATAATTAATTATTTTCGAGACATTATATATTTTAGGTAGGTACTCGGCTTGATGCTCACATCTTTATTGCTTTTTGACCTCAATAGCTGACGAAATAATCAAGAACCTCCATACTCCAAATTGCTTCTACAATGATTATTTAACAAACAAACATAGGGGCTGTAGCTTCGTGTTTCTAGAGGTCGGTACAGATATGGTTCTAGATAAGATCTCATGCCTCAAAAACAGTAGTAACAAAGACTATATTCACGCTGAAATTATTATATCTTAAGGATATATTAAGTGAATCCTTGACTGACATGTTCAACTACTGCATTCGTGTAAGTAAGTTCCCATTTCATCTTAGGCTAGCGAAAGTAATAGCCAACTTCAAGAAAAAGGGTAGCCAATAATAGCAAATATTTTCTAATCACTGCTTAAATATCAAATGAATGAATATTTTGAACAAAATGGCATTTTTTCACCAAACCAGTTCGGTTTTCACAATGAAAGAAATGCAACCTTGACCATAAACCGACAAATTGAGTTTGTCGGAGAAAGCCTTGATAACAAACAGACAACTTATGCTATCAAAAGCGTTCGATTGTAGTTCTTTCGAAATCCTCATTCAAACTCATTCACTGCAATTTCCTCCAAAGAAGTGTAGCTTTTGTCAATTCCTATTCGAAGGAGAGGGAGCAGTATGTTTTTGTCAAAAATGTGAAATCAAAAAAGCGGAAGATTCGGCAAGGAGTGCCACAGGTCTCGGTGCTGGGACCTCTGATGTTCCTCATTTACATAAATGATCTGCCCAACTTCACCAATACCATCACTCTGCTTGTAATTTTATTTGCAGACGACACCACTACGTTGACGCGTTACCACCCCTCAGACCCAATTCTTCAGTGGACCGAAAATAAAACTAACCAGATTTAGAACTGGTTTTTGGCTTACAAATTGAGTCTAAATGCCGACAAGACCCGAATTGTGAACTTTACTTTTCAAACTTCATCATCAAACCTGGAAAGTAAGGTATCAATTAAATTTTTGGGGATCCATTTGGATCCAGGGTTGACTTGGGCGGCTTACCATGGATACTTTACTTCCGATTTATCGAGTAAAATTTCAAACTGGGGTGATTTCTCCAATGCTATTTAAATATTTAAATTACAGAGACGTTGTGTCAGAATTGTAGTGGGTTTAAAATATCGGGATTATTGTAGAGGTAGTTTTGCAGAGCTGGGACTCCTTACACTTTCGTGTACTTTTATATTACACTATCTAACCTACATAAAGCTGAACCTAGTGAACTTCAGATCACATAGTGATATTCACTCATATTCAACTAGGAATGGAGATAATTTAGTCCTCAGCTACCACAGGTTACACCGTACAAAGAGGGGCACCGATAACTACAGCAAAAAAATGTTCAATGCTCTTCCAATAGAATTTTGGCTATTTTGAAACCGAAGTCAGAAAGTGTCTTTTGAAAAATACCTTCTATTACATCGTGGAGTATCTAGGAGGTTATTTAAAGATGTAAATGTCTTCTTTTCTATATTTTGAAGTTTGTCTTCCTATGTATTGTTACCGTTAGTACCTTACATAATGGTCTCATCCTACCATTGTCGTTTTTATACTGCCTTATATTGATTGAAACGTCTTCTCGCTTTCTTTTTTATTTTATATCTGACCTATAAGAGCACATTAGTGTAATTGTTGCCAATAAATAAATCAAACTAAACTTAATCAGTTGCAACAAAATATATATTTTGTGCGAATATATACTCATCTTTCGTTCCGATATATTTATATTCTACCAAACAAAATATATTTATTACGAGTTGGGAGTTTCAAATATATATGACTGTGGTAGCCAATATATTCATTAATTTGATCTATCGAAAAAGGTCAAGAGCCATACAGCCATACAGCATTCTAAGTTCGACAGAGCTTAAAAATATTGATAATCAGTTCGGATTTCGATATGATCTGTGAATATCTAGTGTTATTACTCAAATATCTGTAGTGATTATAGGCGAGAACTCTTATTTTGATCAAAATTACTGGGAACTGTTCAATGGAAACTATATGCTTTCTGCGCACCATCTCTTGACGTTGTTTGTTAGATTTGATCAATAAATATATTGGATCTTACATTTCAATATACTTCAAATAACTGACTAGTAATAATACTGTGTTTGGTAGAATATAATATATTGTCACACAAAAACAACATATTGCTGAACTTAATGATTAAATTGGGACGAAATTGAATATATTTACGAACCCACTTTCGTCCAAACGGCGCCCCCTAGTTTGAACTCAATTTTTCGGGTGGACTGTGTAGATATGGATTTTTCGTTATGTACAAGAGATCCAAATTCGACACTTTTGAACGGCAGGTACTATATACACTTTGTCAATTCGAAAAGTATATTACAAATTGATTGGTCTCAATCTTATGAAATGTCCCCCTACGATACAAAGCCTACCTTTTTTTGGCTTTTTTGCTGATCTTTAATGGTTGAAGAAATATTAAGGGTGGTATCTTCCGAAATATATAAGACCTTCATTTATACAAAGTGTCTTTCTCCACTGAGGCTCGAAGGGTGGAAATCGCATACACATAGTTCAGAGTTACCCATATGTTACTATTGACTGTTGTTCAAAACTATTTGCAATTATACACTAACGGCTGATCGTAAACACAATAACTCCCAGCAAATTCTTTGAGCCTCGATATTTAAGGCCGGGTTTAGAGGTTGAGCAATAAGGCTGAATTCGTGAAAAAGAAGAATCCGCCAAACGATTCCGTAGATCTACCCATTCTAAATTCCTTCCTTATTGATTAAAATACAAATGCGACACATTTGATATATAAGGCCTTTATAATTATGAATATGAAATCTTGAAGATCTCTTCACGTTTCATTAGAACGTGAATCTATTATTCCTGAAATTATTCTATACAGGGTGTTTCAGACGAAGATATTGATCCTTAAGAATAAAAATTCGTGAATCCTGAACTAGTCATGTCCTACATATTTTATCATTTTATCACTATATGGCTTGATTTAGTTACATACGTAACTAGTACTACCTTTTGTCTGACTTTATAAAAGTTAATGGAGTAAACCTATTATTTCGTTTGATTTCCCTTGGGATTGCTTAAGCTAATTAGTTGAAAGTTGACCATTCATGAAATTGTTTTCTTTTGGAGATACTATTGCGTATCGGATGAGAGAAGTGAAGTAATTAAATATTTCTTGAAAAGAATCTGAAAAAATGTTCTCTTATGCAGACACCACTGGTTGAAACATTAAAACATCTTGCATATCAAATAATTATAAAAACTGGCTAAAGAAGCTCAGAGGGCTCGTGCCAATTCATTTAATCATCCAGGAAAATATTACAGTTATAATGAAACAATAAGTTTCGCGAAATTTAAACATCCTGTAACTTCAAAGTTGAGAGATTTGTGGAATAGGTTCATTTGAAATATTTCCTATCTCTCAAGAATCCGCACCTTTTTGTGAATTCCCCAACTTACGTCCTAGCTTTACTTCGTTCAGTTCTCGAAGCAAATGATAATTCTCTAGAGACCCTCCATCAAATATTGAAGAAAAATTATACCGCAGAAAATATTATTATCTTCATTAGAAACGTGATGATCTAGGGGTTAAACTCGATGAATAATTCATTTCTATTTCGACTGTTTGACTGAAAGCTCATTATAGGTAATGAGTGAAAATTTAATATTCCTGAATAATTACCAGAAATCGAGGTTTGAATTTTCGAAATGTCATCAATTTTATTCAGCAGTTAAGAAAATAAAAAACAGTTCAATTATGGATGATGTTCACCTAGATATTGTGTTTTTACCGATATATAAAATATAAATTCACGATGAAAATTGTGGAAAATTAGGAAACGTTCATTACAGAAGAAATTGAATATTATCAATTAGCTCTTCATCATTACAGGCTATTCTTTTCGTTATCGCTTAATGAATTAGTATAGTTTTACTGTCATCGAATATTTCTAAAGATTTTCCAAGCAAGAGCGGAAATTAACACTACACCGAAGGAAAAAAAAGAATAATAATGAGGAAACCTTTGAAGATTTTTTTTTAAGATTAGATTTCTTCTCGGATGTGTGTAAAAGTCATCTGAATAATGTATATGATATCATGGATTTCTAATGATAGATGATAGAACGGAATGAAAACAAATCATTGATTCAAGAATTAATGAAGGAGATCAAATGAGTTCAAACTAGAATTTTCATATACAGGGCACAGGCCGTTTCACCATGAACTGGACAAACATATATTATAGCCATGCAGATGACATGGTAAAGTCATTTTTGCCTTTACGACGTATTCGCACAAGCGAGACGGTGTTTAATGTCAACTTAGAGCAATATTCTGATAACTGTGGTGAGTTATGGTTTTTGGTCACATCTTAGAATTTTTTAGTGGTCGATCTAATTGTGGTGCAGAATTCTGGAAGAAAATGTAAAATGGCGAAAACTTGCAAAGCTACAATTTTATATTTTCGATTTTCGAATTGGATAGCATTATTTCAATGCACTCAATTTTTTAGGAATTTCCGTGAAAATTTTTTTTCACAATTCGAATTCAACTTTTTTTTGCATGTCTACAGTAAAAAAAAAAATTTACTAGAAATTTTCGAAACTTTCAAGGTTGAACTAACCTCCATTCTGAATAATGGTGTGAAAATAGAATAGAAAAATATCCATTGGTTTTCATTCTGTAGCCTTCCAAAGGTTCCGATCGGAGTCCTCAAATAATAACTGATGTTCTCGCGGAGGCTAAAATTGTGCTAATGATCCTCCAGAATGATCTGGATGGAAATATGAATTTATGAAGAAAAAATCGATTTTTCAAAAAATCCTTAGTGGGAATTTAACTCGCTCCACTTGCGGACAGTAGGGTCACGTTATATCTCGAGCATAAAATAGATTTATTCTGATTGTATTGATGTCTGTTATTAAGCAAGCTAATTTCACCGAATTTGACCCTTATATCCGAATGTGAAGGGAGTTCGGCTCCCACCATAAATTTTTTGAAAACAGTTTTTTTGATAAATTCATTTTGGGAGGCTCATCAGCACAATTTTGGCCTCCGTAAGGCCTCCAGTTTTTAAATGAAAATTATTCAAGTTTTCCGAGTGAAATTTTTGGAAGGCTTCAAAATGAAAACCAATTGATATTTTTTTATTCTGTTTTCACACCATTGTTCAGAATAAAAGATAGTTCAACCTCGAAAGATTCCAACAATTTTGGATCGATTTTCTTCACTGTAAACATGTGAGTTCGAATTTTGTAAACTTTTTTTCACGGAAAATCTCAGAAAAACGAATATATTGGAATAATGCTATCCAATCAGGCAATCGAGTATAAAAAGTTCCAACTTGGCAGGTTTTCCACCATTTGAATTTTTTTCAAAGAATCCAAAAATACTAAGATATGACCAAAAACCGTTATTTCAAAGGTCACCCATAACTTACTACAGTTACCAGAAAATTTCCCTAAGTTGACATTAAACACCCCACCCTGTATGATTTAAGTCAAAATTTAGTAGGCAAAAATTGGACGGAACGTAAACGGGAAGTATATCGTGCATACATCAATTCATTTACACGTTATAATATTTTACGGAAAGGATACTGGAAGGTAACGAAACGTATAGTGAGAATCAACCTTGAAAACGCTATTTACGGAACTCGGTTGCTGAAGAGGTGGTAGATTCATTTATCACCATAGAGCGACAGCCGATACTGGAAGGTTACGGAACGGATAGTGAGAATCAACCTTTATGATTCGAAAACGAGGTATATGTCATAAGGCAAAAATTACTTTCCCAGTGTCATCTACACGGCTATATATGTTTGTCCAGTGTATTGTGAAACACCCTGTATAAAAGTAATTCCCTATTCTCGTTGGTCACTCTTGAACCGGTGGCTTCACGCTTGAACCGATGGACCAATTTCACAAAGTATTATTTTGTTGGATTTCTTATTGCCAGGAGAACGTTCTAATGGGAGAAAAACCAACTTCTTTTATACGACAATTATTGAATTCATTTGGCACGTATCGTATCATTTCTATGTTTCAAATCATGATGTAAAAATCATCATCATGGTTTCGAATGTTTGAGGAGCTGACATTGATATAATTGACACTGCATTGTTTGTTTTTGAAAACTGAATTGAAATGTCATAATAAATATCGTTGAAGATACATCAAATTTACTTGAGAAAATCAAAATCACTGGAAATTATGGAAATTTAGTCTAGTAGGGAACACAGAAGAGATTGAGAAAGCAAATATTACATATATAGAATGGGATATTTCTCTCTCTATCTATATGTTCGCTAGAATAATTTTTATGATTATTTGGCATATAATCAACAGAAAAGCGTACCTTTAACATATTCATAATTATCTTTTTAAGATTCAACCACTAAAAGTTATGAATGAAAGAATATATGTATCAGCACGTGTATCTTAAAAAAGGTTGTATGTGTTTGTTACTTTCCTCGGACATACTGAGTCTGGCATAATATTGTTTTATCTTTATCGATACTATTAACCAGTTTTGAATAAGAGATTTAGAGGTAAGGGCTCCACCCCAAAAATTAGCTTGAAAATTGAGTTTCAAATTTGAAAACTCAACGCCATAACTTGAAAGCGACTGAAAATAAAAGTAATGAAGCATATTCAAAATTCTTCCATCTACATTATTCGGATTTCTAAACTGAACTGAATTAAAAATTCTATTAACAACTAAAAATGAAGGAAGTTGCATACAGAAGAGCCCTTAGTTGGTTATCGGACATTCAAATTAACAACTAAGAAAAAAGTCAATCTTATATTTTCCACTAAGAATTAAAAACAATGAATTTCATATAACTTTCATGACAATGACTTCAAGTCAACCAAATAGAGCGTGATATAATGAAAATATTAATCTGAGACATGATATCGAATCTTTTAAGCCTTCAGAAAGAAATTGAATCAGAAAACATCTCCATACAAGATCTGAATATGCAAACTCCAGCGTCAAGCACAAAACATTTCGAATTAAATATTCATAACTGTCCAACGGAACAAGGTAGCGACTCGAATCTTTCAGAGTTGCTTACTCATCAGAATGCGATGGTTAAGTTCGTTATTTCCGGAACCCAATCATGATCCAAAGTTGGTAACCACTTGGATGATGCCCAATCCTGTCATTAGAACCATTCAGAAAAAAAATCAATCCTATGAATTCTGCATAAATCGAGTACAAGATTTCAATTCGATCCAATCTGTATTCTTGGAAATTCCGGGAAAATGAAATGTTCAATGGGTATATTCTTCAGTGTATTTATCCATTCACGAATACATCTTCGTAATTGGGGTCCAAACCAAACTTACTCTAAAAATATAGAGTTTCTGAGTTGTTCCTCACGGAATTCATTGTTTTTATTAGGAGCGGCTGTTAGGCCGTGTGTAAACATAATGACTTACGAATAAAACCACATAGAAATTTCATAGAAGTGAAGCAGGTTTGGACCTTATTTACGATTTCGAAGTGGGTTAAACCCGCCCAATGATTCCGTAGATCCACACATTCGACCTTTTTTTTAATGCTTCCCAAAATACAGATTGGATCAAATTGAAGGTTCATGCGGAATATAAGAGGACCATATAAAAAATAAAGCCTCCATATTTCAATCAGGATGTAATGCTGCGTTTGAAGGAGTCAATACGTGCTTTGTTAACGAGTTTGAACATGCCCGATAAAGCTGTTCACTTCACATCAATGCTTTTCTAGAGTTAATATTTGTAGGGTTGAGGTACTTTGCATCAATTTTCAGGATGACTAAGAGCACCTGCACATACGTCACTCGATTGGGCTTTTCAAGCAATTCAAGATAACGCCGCACACGGGTCGTTTTGAGACGTACGTTTGGGTTGCACGATTCACGCGTCGAACGTCCCCACACGGATCGATCCGATGTGCTCGACGCGATCCAGTCTCGTGACTTGAATCGGCTTCCCAATCAATTCAAGCTGGCGCCGCACACGCTTGGTTTCAAAACGTACGCAGGCCTCGTTTCACGCGACTGGCATGGAAGCAGAAAGTCCGAGAGATTCGTACGTCGCTGGCTTTTTAATATATGATTCTTTATAATTTTCAACATGATTTTGAAGCTTATGCATAATCTGTGTTGAAATTTGTCTTATAATTCTATGAAGTGTTTGAATCCTTCTATTGACTTCCTGATTTCGTCCTCTCGCAAGGTTTTATTTTGTAGTATTTCAGTTTCATATGCAGAAATACTGAAGAAAAAATCTCAAAAGCATATATCAACGAAATTATTAGATGGATATTGATAAAACATTTTCTGAAGTTAGTGTCCAACTAACGATATTGTATTGTATAAGGTATATAATTGCATTTGACCAACAATTGTTGATATATATATATATATATATATATATATATATTCTTTTGAGAACGAGCATTACAATTCTAAGATATATCACAGTGTTAGCAGAGGAAATGTAAACGGGGTACCATACATATTTGCGTATGATACAAGAGCACAGATAAAAACCTCAGGAAAAATTCTGTCTCCCCGCATAAGTGTAGTAATTTGTTTATAGAAGATGGATGGCATCTTTTTCATTTGAAAATAATTTTTTCGTCATCTTGAATTCATTTCGACAAAATATCTTGACATAATATCTGAAACAGAAAGAGGGACAGAAAACCAGAAGGAAGCAGTAAATAATATCACCTACATTTGCTCATGACCGAGAGGGTCTTTCGACCAGGTTCAGTCCTCCAAGCGATGATTTTCAGATCCTCAGATAAACGAAGAACGCTACAGGCCCCTTTATTGGGGAATCATCTCCCATAGATCCATAATTGTTCATTTCGAACTAGAAATCTAATAAAATATCGGGAATAAAGTGAAAAACTTGTGATATGCGAGTCCAACCTAATCGTTTAAAACTATTTTCGGTGAAAAGTTCCAAAAACAAGACTGCTGCGATGAAATTATTCACTCTTGTTTCCAAGGACATGCTCGCAAGAACTATCATTCAATGCGTAGATGATAACCAGGTCTATACCTACCTCCTGCTCCGTATAATTCACATTTTGAGATGAATCATCAAAATGAATTTATACAGGGGATGAGCGCTTATGAATATTTTGAAACATCCTGAATATCTCATTCCGAAATAAGCCTACCCTGGAGCTATACTGGGTGAAGACCAAAAGATATCATCAGGATAGATCCATGAATAGCAGAATTGTTGAAATTAACTTTTTGGTACACCCTGTGTATTTCGCTATACAGCCTGCCGTACGTAGGAGTTTTCCTATGCATTCATTCAAATGACAGTTGGTGCATGCCAATGAATAAAGCAACTATGTTTTTATATCTCCCTTCAAAATAACCTGTATATTTCATTCTAGAGAACCTCGTTGCCATACCGCAAAAACGGAAAAAGAATCAGCGAAATCAGCTCCTGAGCAAAATAATTACATAATTTAAAAAGGTTTTTTACGAATTTACAAACTCCTCTTCACTCGCTTCGCTGATTTTGAAATCGAATATAACTTGCTGACATCGCACCGTTCGAGTCGACCAAATCGCATGTGCCACATCGCGTCCACAGTGAGCGAAGGCTCTTAAGAGCAAACACTACCACGTGCTGGTAAATTACGGCTTTGAAACACAACCATATTCAAGTTTCATTAAACATCGTTAATATCTCAAGGTCAGGCACCTGCACAAGGTCTACATGCTCCAACGTTGTCAATAGCCTCCAAAAATACTAGAATTCGGAGAAATTTCGACTTTTTTTGGAGAAAACGTGGTGTCGTTCTGCAGGCTTTAGGAATTATCTTTCAAATTTTTTATTTGGGACTTACTTAATTATTTTAAGAAAATGCGCAATGTAAGTAATTTCCCCCTTTTTCACTCCTCTTTAGTTTTTATTTTCCCGAAAATTCTCGAATGTAAAAAGGTGGCAACATTGCGCATTCTTACGATTTTTTTGAACCATTTTTACCAAAAAAATTTGTATTGTTGGCTCTTGATAGCGAGTTCGATATTTTCTACCACTAATAATGGTTGATTTTTCCAACTTTATTTCTTTACATGCAAACGAACCGAAGCTGAAATGAAATGGATACGGGATCACATATAGCAAGAATCCACCTAAAATCGCCTAGGTATTTCTTACGACGCACTAATCACGTTACGTCTCTTAATGAAAATGAACGGAGACGAAGAATATAGGGAATGATGAAGAACAAGAAAAGAAACTCAATCAATGTCACTTGAAGCCCGCTAATTATTGCTCAGGAACCAACTCGCACATTTTTCCGGTCAGAAAAAAATAGTGGATGGACTATGAATCGGTCGGTTTTTCCCGGAAAACTCCGAATACTGGTGGGCGGGTTTTCCAAAGATCCGGAGGTTGCAGACTGCTGCCGCTTTCGCAGATTCCGGTGCTCCAGTACCCCGAGTCTTCTCGTAGAGTGGAGATGCGTTGAGTCCCCAGAGCGAGAGTTTTCCGAGGGAAAATCGAAAAATGGTGGAAGGTTAGTTGATTAAGATGAAAAAGTGCATGATCGATGTTTCTGAAAAAATTAAAATTACTAGATGTGAAAGGTTTGGTTCAGTTTGAATTTCTCAATTTTCCAGAATTGAGAACTTTTTGAGAAACATGTGAAATATAGTAACAAAATCAGAATCGAAATAATTTCCATAGAAATTATGGTATGGATTGTTTTTATGCTGCATAATCTGATTCAATAATAGTTTAGTTTGAATGGAAATACGATGTTGAAATCGTGGACACTGTTGCTTCTATTTTGTACAAGAAGTTTTCTGGAAGAGATTCGTGTGAGTGCTCAGTTGATTTCGAGTTCAATCTACGCAGTGTGGGTTAATTCAAGCAATGTGATGAATACAAAATAACAATATTTATATGCACCAATATATTGAGAGCATTAAATTTTTAACTTATGGAATTATTGTTATTTTCAATGAGAGTGAATGTTTGGATGTAAAAAATTGATCTCGATTTGAATCTCTTACTAATCATAAACTAATGTGCTATAGAAGTCAGCAAGTTTGCATCATCAATATCGATAATGAATTTCAAAAATACTCACAACCATATTCTACAGTGTGTCAATTTTTAAAGATACCACCCTTAAAATCTCGGCCTCCATGCAGGGTCTGAAAAAAATTAAAAAAGAAGTGAAATTCAGATCCGAGGGAACTTTTCATAGGGTTGGTTCCAATCGATCCTTGAGAGCGCGATGACATAAACCACTAAGATCTTATCTGGTGAAGGTTTGCTCGTAATTCAGAAAATGCCTTGTTTTTGACCTATTTTTGAGAAATTCTTCACCATTTTCATGTTTGATTGTAACTCTTGATATCGTAACTATTCTATTCCTACTTTCCATTTTTCGGTACTGACGAAACAATATGGCATTTTTAAAAGACAATTGACAATTAACTTGTCAGTCAACTTCCCTTTCTATCCACGAATTAAGGGGTTATTGTCATCCACTTACAGGGTTGATACAAATTATTTGGAATCTACCACATAAAATGTCACCATACGAACCAAAGTTCACCCATTCCTGCATTTTATCTGATTTTACATGCGAATTGAGGGTGGTATTTCTTCAAATGAACATACTGTAAAAAAATGAAATTTGATTATATTATCCAAATTGACCGTTCACTTAACACTTGGCGAAACGTTCACATTTTTCAATTCGATTAATCTTGTTCAGATGCACGTTTACGATTTCACCCCATTTTCAAAACAGGTTTTCATTATGAGGTTGAACCAAGAATATGCAATTCAAGAAGATATCATCAATTGAAAATTCTCAACGTAGTCGTGTGTAATTTGGTTTTTATGTAAATAGTTAAATTTTAATGTGATGAAACTTTCAAATTTCATGTTTTTCGCTCGGAGACTCACGTGCTTACCTACTGAAAAACTTGAATTTTGAATTCAATTTAATTTGTCATTGAAGACGTAGAAGGTTGAATACAATGTAAGAATATTGTATCTAATTATTAGGATTTCTTGGGTTTTCACTTCCAATATCTGGAACAGAACTATAAAAAATTAAATAAAATTGTTTTTTCATGGTGAACGCCCTTGCGGATTGCAGGACTAAATTATTTGTCAAAGGCAGTTCCTTAGATTGCCTAATGAAAAATACAGAAACAATTCAACCGATAAACAAAGCGAACTGTGACGTTTCAGAGTACAAATCTGACACTTTCATCAGACAAACGAGAAAACTTCTAGAATTATTTTCTTTCGATTTTGCGTTTTGACTTCTGTCAAATTGACATTTTAGGAAATCGCAGTAACACAGATTCATTTGGTTGGAAAGTTTTTTAATTCTAACTCTGTTTTAAGTAAATTCAGCCAAATAGGGTCCATCTCTATAGAACAATGAGCAAAGTTACTCTCTCCATTTAACAAATGCAGGAGGACTCTTTTATTTTCTTCTCAAATTGTCTGATTCCGACTGTTTTAACCTGAATTGGTTTATTCAGGTGTTTTGGGCATTTCAATAATAGAGACTCCGTGTGGGTGAATTAATCGCAATAGATTAATTCTGTCGTTATCAAAATGAAGACACGACCGACGAATATTTTCTGATCTTTATCAGAAATGTTGATGCTTCTAAAATAAGCAGATAATTGAAGAACTTATTGACCAGTTGATCAATATCGTTGCACTTATGACACGAAAATGGTGTTGAGGTGTATTAAAAACGAACTTTTAACACGTAACAAAAAATGTATTTTTTTGTATCTGTATTAGATAACAATACCGAAGTGGTATACAAGTGATTTGCACAATAGAATTTTCCTTCTATATCTTATTCGATGGCAAGGTCGAAGCGACTTTCAAATGAAAATTAACGATTTTTACAACACAAGAATTAACGTATAAGTCTTGTTTATAAATTCGAGAGCGAATGTTGTTTACTATACAACGGTCAAATGAAGAGTGTCTAAAAACTAATTTAACCCAAATTGAGAAAATTCCCTTCTTCACATTTTAGAGGGAGAATATAAATTTTGATTGGTTTTTTGAATTAAGCGACGCCCTTCTAAAATCCGAAACAACACCTCGGATTGGCTTGTTTGAAAGAGAGAGCACAAATGTGTGAAGGAAATTTCCCTAAATGGTCTAGGATGATAAATTCTATAAACTGTCACATGTGGTGTCTGAATTCTTCGAATAACCGAAGTATACCACCCATCAAGCTCCGATTCCTGGAATGCTAAGAGCTTGAAAGTTATCTGAGTGTTTTTTGTCATGCAAAATTATACTTTATTGTTGGCTTGAGATAAAATGCTCTTAAAGCCGGTGTCAATTGATTTAAACCAAAAAATATTGAATTTCGGGCATATTCCTGGGAACCAAAAGAATTCAGACTCTGACGTTGGAAAATCAAGAAAAGACAATATATCGTAAAATGCTGGGTCCAGCATACAGGACGCAACACCGACATCAGTAATTTTCTATCATGTGATTCCCAATGGCCGAACATACATGGTTCGCTATTTGGGATTTTTATATGTTTCTATTCCTTAGGTTGTTTTTGTGCTCTCGTTTTCTGATATCTAACGGTCGAGAGAACGAGAATGATTTCATTGCATACCTGAATGTCAATGTTATGAATCAATCCTATCTAATTCAAGCTTCATTGATTGTGGAGAATGGAAATTAACATTTATTCTGTTACTTTTTCAGTTCTCGAACGCAGTTATAGATTGAATGAATCCAGAAAATATGATTTTCCCTTTCAGAACCAATATAATTTTCTCATTTCTCTCTCTTCTAATGGATAATTTGAGTTCCTCTTTACACCCGGATAGGACCATTCAAATGGAAATACTTCAACAACTCATTGGTTCATCGATTTGATGTTGATTATTCGAGCTTGAATATCTAAATTTTTACAGGTTTTAAATTTTAACCAGCAACATGCAAAATGGCATCAATCAGCAACTATTGTATTTATTCGAAAAATTTCGTGGGTTCAGTAGAGCTGTTACTGTTACAAGATATTTGAAATTTTGGATATAGTTATCCCATAGTAAACAATGCATTTTAGGTTTTTTTGTCCCTTCAATGTCTCTCACCTGTCAAAACTGCCATTAATTAGGTGTGAAGGTCCATATAATATTCAATGTCTACTTCATGATTCAATGAATATTAGAATTCTTCGCTATCAGAAAACCCCGTTTTGTAATATTATTGAAACACTCCATACCTAAGATCCCACGAACACCGATCGTCAGAATATTTTTGGGAAGGAATCGAAATTCACGTTTGCAATTTCCGACTTGAGCTTTCACTAAAGATCAAACAGTCTGTGAATTTTTGGAGATTCGTGGGACTTCCGGTTTTACAGGAAGTGACGCCAGCTTTCGTTTCTCAAATGGAAAGCCCCATAATTCATGATGAAAATAAAGTCCTTATGAAATTTTGAGTTATCTTATTGGGCCGAATCGGCCAGATAGTTTCGGAGTTATAGCCATTTGAAATTTTGAGGTTAATTTCCTCATATTTCAGAAACTACTAGAACGATTAGATTTAAACTTCGCAGTTAGTTAGAGCATAACGACGCGCAACTTTGAGTGAAATTTCGTTGAAATCGAATGGTTACTCAATTCCTTTTCAAATTTTTTTTCGGAAAATTTTTTTTTTCTATAACTATTGTTCATATTCAAGTTCCAGTTATCCCTTGAACTTCATATTTCACAGAAGTCTATTAAATTTCAATTCGATACTGCCATTAGTTTTGGAGATATTGGGAAAAAATATGTAGAATTTCCTGATTTTCTTCTAGATAACCTTATTTTTTTTCGGTATAACTCAAGAAATACTGATTCAATCGAGATGAAAATTTGCAGCTAGTTTGAAGATGTTCGGGGACAACATTGTGCAAACTTTCGTGATGATCCTGTCATTAGAACAATTCAAAAAGAAATGATTTTTTTTTCAATTATTTAATATTCTGTGATCTTCTCATCATAATATCCTCATTTAATTCTGTATGAACCTTAAAGTGTCATTTTGAGTCGATCTAAACTGTATTCTTGGAAATATTGGAAAAAAATTTTGAAAGGATACCTATATCTGCGGAATCATTGGGTGGATTTTACTCATTCACGAATTCGGCTTTCGTAATTAAGGTCCAAACCTTCTCTACAAATATCGAGTTTTTAAGTTGTTTTTTTCGGAAGTTATTGTGTTTACGGTCCGGCTGTCAGGCTGGCTGTAAACACAATAACTTCCGGAAGAAACGGCTTAGAAACTCGATACTTGTAGAGTAGGTTTGGGCCTTAAATACGAAGGTCGAATTCGTGAATGGGTGAAAACTGCCCAATGATTCCGTGGATATGTATACCCATTCAAAATTTTATTTTTCCAAGAATACAGATTAGATCGAATTGAAATCCAGTAATTTATCGAAAAAAAAATCTAGAAAAGCACTGTCGTCAAGGCAGCAGCTTTTGCTTGCATGTTCAAATTCGTTGCCGAAGCGGTCATCTACATTGAACATGCGCGTAAAAGCTACTGCCTTCACGGCAGTGCTTTTCTCGATTTTTTATGGTCATATTGGAATCTACGTTGGAAATTGATGTAGGTGTGGAAATAACACCCATGACCTAAAATTCATATTATCTGAGATTTTTTCGGAAATGGCTATCCAATTCCCACTGGACACCCTCTATTTTACGTCTACAAAACGGTACAAAACGGAAAGGATATGGGAAGGTTACGGAACGTTTATAGTCAGAATCAAACTTCATTTATTTTAATTATGTTTGAACATTAAACAGTATTTAAAATATTAGATTGTTCAACTCTGAGGGTAAGGTTATATTTGATCGAAGATCTTCGGATATTCGGTGCGAAACCATTCAGTTCCCACGGGTTGTCAGGACTGAAGTGAAATCAATTCACCCGAGTTAGTTCGAAATGTAATACTCTCCTTGCCTTTTGAAGCGAAGTATCATCCTGGAAACGAATATTATCTAATAGATTTACAAGTCGACAGTGCATAGGGGTAAGCATTCAGTTTGATGTAAAGACAATAATTGGAGTAGAGCTGTTGAAAATGTTTTTTTTCAAATAAAGAACCTGGTGTGCTGATCGCATGGGAGGATTGCCGACTGCGTCGAAATATTGGTTCCTACCCGAAAAACTCCTGAGTATACTCCATTCACTTTTATTTTTATTTATTTTATTTACACATTTTACTGTGTATATTTCGAAAATGTTAGGTTATAGTCATTTTCCTCTAAGATAACTACGTAACGTTGTCCTCTCTACATAGAGGTCGTAGTAATTACGTAATATTTCAAAATTTTTATTTACTTCGGAAAAAGATTATCTGAATTCAATAATTCCAAAATCTGGCGAATGTTGAAGAATCTTTTTTCTCTGTTACTACTGGAAATTTCACATATGTGTATACACATGGTTGGAAGATTCAGTTATGCTATTTTCTTGTACGGCAATCAAGAATCGAGTGTTGAAATCTTACTGAAAAATAATGGATAGAGTAGTCCGTTACTTTGTGATAGTTCATTTGAAAAAAAAATAAAAGTACTCGAAAAACCCGGCAGTAAAAGTTCTAAACGAACAGACGGACCTATCGAATTCCCTACTTTTCGAAATTCTCAAGAAATAAGTCTACAGAAGACATTTAAATACCTCTATGCACAACTTGAAATACTCCAGTATAAAAAAATTGGATAGCTGGAGATAAATGATTGATTCCAAACTATCAGGTTTACTATCAGCAAAAGCAGATTTCAATTCCACATAGCAGTTCCTGTTACTTTGTCTCTGCTTCTTTCTTGATACTTTGTCTCTGCTTCTTCAAAATTACCTTCGAGATTTTTAGTTTCCAGGCTGGACGATTATGTTGAGATTGAGAGTAGAAATTGGCATTGGCATTTGGCAACGTCTCTGGAAATTATTTTGACATTACCGATATTTCCCGAGTGCCAACCTGTGATTTTGACCATTAACGAACCTAACCGTCGCATTTTGAAAAGCAACCTACCCTGAAAGTTTCAGGTTGATAGGATTCTCCGTACGAACGTAATCGTGCCTGCGGACCGGACAGATTTTTTTTGACACCGGATTCGTCATCAGTGATTCCAACCTATTCGATCGAGATCATTTTTGGCCCAAAATTCGAGAAGTATAGACATTTGGACAAAACGATAGCACGCTGTTCCTCAAAACATGAGCGCAAAAATTCCGGAAGGTATACTGGACCCACAAGAACATAGACGAGATCGAAAATTGGATAACAGTATTAATAAGCCCGTAATAATCAGATCCGGATCTGGGGCGTGGCGAGAAAGGCATTTGCCACGGGCGCAAACTGACTAGTGGCGCAAAATTATGACTATTTTCTTGAAAATTATCAATTATTTTCTTGAAGCATTAAACATATCTCAGAAAAGTACTGTGGTGCATGAACCTTTTGTACAATGTGGAGCGACAAGTAGTTACCAAAGAAAATTCCTGAAAACAATTTTTACACTTCTCGGCGGGCCCACGATTATCGAAGCTCTGATCTGAAGAGGCCGGGGGGCTACATGAACCTACCCTAGTTAGAACACTTCTCTTTCTTCACATCTGATTCTCTGCAGCAGGAAGTGCATCACAGTTTATATCGCAACATTTCAAAAATAGGCACTTATTCTACATAATATGCAATTCGGTTTTCGTCCAAGTGGGCCTGGAAATCATTTGTGCGATAAAAGAGTTTTCGATCTGGTACCTACTTTCATATAACTTATTGAATGAATCTCTGGACAACTGCACCAGCCAATTATATGGCGCTTAGTCATAATATTCATAACAATTTTTGCGCGCCTGACCCCCATCAGTCAGACAAATGTCTGTTATTTTTAAGGTAGGTTTGGGGTTTGTATTATATGTCGGCTGAGATGGATAAGGGAAAGAATCCATCCTATGAGATGTCATCGATATGATTTTTTCTCACACTTATTATCTCATTCCAATATGTATAGTTGATTTTTCTTCATTTCCTCATAAAATATGGGAGCTTATAGGGAATGAAGGAACTTTTCGAAATAAACAGTGCTCGTCAAAATTATGGAACAAATTTATTTTCTCAGAAAAAAATATTTGGCAAAAAATTCTGAAACAGGTCAATTTTTGTTTCACTTTTACTAAATTTATATGAATTTTTGAAGGATTTTTGTTGCACCCTGTGCTATCCCTATCAACACTCTAAATTTTTTGAATAGGAAAAGTAGATCATATGGTTCCTTTTGGCAAGGTCTTTGTATCGCTTCTTCACAGGCGTGCAGAAATTTCCAAGAAAAAAATTTTTTTTTCGAAAAATTAGTTTTCAGTATGTGCACTTTGTCATGGCTCATTCACTTTGAGATGATGGTACTTGATGAAATTTGTCACCGAATGAAAGTCCACCATTACAGTTTTGTTCATGCACAACTTTCAACCCCTTTCAACCCCCCACGTGAAAAATTAGAATGTGTGAAACACTGCGCTTCAGTTATGATCTTATGTAGGGATGTTATTAGTACCTACGTTTCTACCGTTCTAAGTTTAAACTTTTCGATAAAATTTTTCAATTCAAAGAAAGATTTCTGACAACGCAATGCCATCAATGTTATGAATGTATCAATCGCTTTGATTATTGCATCCAGAACGATGGTGGTCATTTCGACCATTTAATTCAACTTTCTTGTAATGCACAATGATTCTAAGGGTAGTACTTCAATGCCGAAATAAATTTCCAATGTCACTCCATTCTTTTCTCCATTAAAGGGTTCGTAGGGGTCGAAAGTTGTGCATGAACAAAACTGTAATGGTCGACTTTCCTTCGGTGACAAATTTCATCAGATACCATCGTCTCAAAGTAAATGAGCCATGACAAAGTGCACATACTGAGAACCTCTTTGAAGTAACTTATTTTTCAAAAGAGAAATATTTTCTTGAAAGTTTCTGCACCCTTGTGAAGAAGATACAAAGACCTTGCCAAAAAAGAACCTTATGACCCACTTTCCCTATTCAAAAAATATAGAGGGTTGATGGGGATAGCACAGGGTGCCACAAAAATCCTTCGAAAATGCATATAAATTTGGTAAAAGTGAAACAAAATTGACCTGTTTCAGGATTTTGTTGCCAAATATTTTTCTTCTGAGAAAATGAATTTGTTCCATAATTTTGGCGCGCACTGTATAAAGTGAATACTTTCGATAATTGAAATTAAGTAGTTATTGAAAAATAAATTTCCTCAAGGGCGCATGTTGACAATTTGTCACAGGCGCTAAAATCTTAGATCCAGCTCTAGTAACAATCAGAATATTGTTTTTAAGAGTATATTTGAAAAGTACAATATACCAAGATAGAAGTATCTTAGTGCATCTTTTGTTCGTCATCACTTCGAGGATCGAGGATGCCAACTTTCTAGGGCGACCATTCAAAAATCAACGTTCAATACAACATAGGCGAAGCATTAATATATAATATATTCATTTGAGAGCTGGGACTGCACAATACTCCCAGTGATCATTTCCGGATCCTTCGCCATTTTGATACTGACAATCAACATGGGACCGGACCCATCAAAACTTTTGTTTTACCTGCTGAATAGATCAGTCGCAATACTCGAGTCTATCCTTTAAAAGATTTGATGGCCTATACCACTAAATTATAACCCAAAAAACTTCCTTGAATCCTAATTCACAAGTCCTTTTCCTCAAGATGACTCGATCGTATTTATTTGGGCCCAATAAAATTTTCAAGGAATCCGTTCGGTTGCAATTCCCGCGAGTCACGTTGCGAAGACCTAAAAACGAGGGCTGGAACATTAAATTCCCATTTGATTGTTATTCTTGGTTTCTTACGGGATATGCGATTACCGTAGATGGCCCTGACGTGCGTTTCTCGACCGAAAGAAGTCGAGAGACGCATTTTTTGGATTTGTCATCCCGGAAATGTCTTATGACAATACTTTGGATGCCAGAAGGTCACATATAATACCATGATGAAATTCCTAAACATTTTTCTCCGAATGCAGATTTTTCAGGGGATCATTCCGATTTGAATTAAAAAGTTGAAGTTGAATAGTATAATATTTATGCCTCATAATACCTTTATTTATGTCTGCTTGTGACTGTAAGGTTGTTCTCTATCTTCTTATTGTAATTCTTGAGCGCATGCCAGTAATTTTAGAAATTTTGAACCGAAAATGGTTTCTAGGTTGGACTCACTGATGACGAATCCGGTGTCAAAATCTATAATTCTATCTGGCGGACGAAGATAACTGTCGAATGGAATAAGCTAGCATTTTCGAAATTCTTGAAAATATTTTGTGGAAATTATTTGAATTCCAAAGAAATTTCGCGCAGACTTTGAACGTCAAATTTTACAGGAGTGTACCAAATTTCGGTACGATCCTATTCTAATTTCCGTAGATATTGAGAACAAATTTGTCAAATTTCGTGGATTTATCCTCGGTATCGGTGTTATTTTTGGCATTATTCAAAAATACAAACGAATCTGAATGAAACTTGGTGATTGGCAGAAAACTTCAGGTGCGAAACATTTTTAAAATTTCTTGATGATCCTATTTGTATCACAATTTTGAAAAAAATGGATAATTTTTTTTGGAAATCTCTTTTCGATCAAAATTCATTCATCAGATTCACAAATTAAGGCTGTACGGGCCTGAAATCCTATTTTTCAAAACATTATAACAAACTTCGGTGTGATCCGGTTTCAATTTCCAACTATATTCGGAAGAAATATGTAAAATTTTCCGTTTTTTTCCGCAGTATCGTTGGTATTTCCAGAATATCTCAAACAGTACTGGTGCAATATTGATTCAACTTGTTGACTGGTTCAAAAATGCAGATACACAACTCTGTGCAGAATTTCGTAATGATTGGTTATTAGAACCATTCGATAAAAATAGTCAAATTTTCCTCACGAAATTGCGCTTTCAAGCTGTCATTTTTTAAGTATTAGATCCCGATCTAGGTATTATGCGTTCACTTACGGGGAAGAAAGAACTTAGAAACTTGATATTTGTGGAGTAGGTCTGGACTTCAATTACGAAGGCAATTTTTTTGAATTCATAAAATCCGCTCAATAATTTCATAGACATACTCATTTAAAATTTGAGTTACAGTTTTAAAACTCTAAGTGATTTCCGATGTTCACCTGGAATTTTGAGGATTTTTTTAACACCTCGATTCTCCATTTGAATATAAGATAAAATACGTCTCATCAAAGTTTGAACCATTTTCATCCCACATTTTGAACACCCTAATTAAAACGGAGATTCGTAACCCGATTTCACCAGTTGTAGTTTATTTTTTTTGTTTATAACAATTATATAAATTGTTCACACGTCGATGATGTCGCTTTCATTATTTTTGATTGTGCTATATTGTTCAGAATGTTGTTTTTCTCAATGTAGAGTCCTGTTGATAATTTAAGGATAAAATCGAAAATGGTCGGCTTTGTGTTAAGAAGTGGGTTAGCTTCTGAAAACAGACCTTTATCCTGTGGAACAACCACTTCGAAGAACAAAGGTCTCAAATCTACACTTCGCAGAAGTACTGATAGACTTTGTCATGATCGTTGAGATGTCAAATTCCCGCTGATTGTTACAACCAGTATGGAGATGCAACCCTGATTTTGTTGCCTAGTGGTGCTGATTAAACTCTGAGTTTTCTTCGTATTGACCTTCATACCATCGTTGTTGAACCATATATCAGTGTTTCACCCCGATATTTCAGTTTTTTCCTGAGTTGTGGTTTTTCCCTGTTTAAAAATTAGGTATCGTTAGAAAACAATATTTCATCGTGCTGGACTACGTTGCAGACTATGTTGTCGACTATGTAAATAAAAAAAAACTTGTTCAAGCACAGATCCTTGAGGGACCCCCGTTACGATTAACCGTTTTTTCGGCACACTGCGATTTGAATCCACCTCCTGCCATCTATCATGTAGGCTGGTATCAATTCTGAAGCGTTGTCTTAAATTCAAATATGGTGGTTATTTCGTGATTCACGCTGTCGAAGGCCTCGCATAAATTCATACATATTTTCAATGCCTCTTTCGAACTATATTATATATAATCATAGTAATTATAAATTCAAGGTCAAGGCTTCTCGAAATATATGCAGACAGACATCTGAACTGGGGGCAACATTGTGAACCAATAATACCAAAACTGAACTCAGTAATTTTTACTCCGAAAGCTATTAAGAACCATGTTGATATGAATATTTTGAAGACCATTACTTCGCAAACTTCCAGTCGCTTTTATCCTACGGTATTATATTTTGGGGTTCTAGTTCACAGGTTGAACTTGTTTTTATAACTCAAAAACATGCAGTTAGAACTATGTACAACATTAAATACAGGTCATCTTGTAGAAGCTTCTTCGAGGCCACCAACATTTCAAGATTGCCGGGTGTGTATGTCTATAGCGTGCTATTGTTTTTTCCTAAATATAACCACTATATTGAAATGTATAAGAACACAAATTCAACGAGAACAATTCATGAATATTTCTACCCAATCCATAAGTACTCAAATACTGAACTAAGCACTTTATATATGGCTATCAAACTGTACAATTGCCTTCCTAATGCCATAAGAAATATATCAGACTACAACTCATACCGTAAGGTTATATATTTGTTTGTATTGAACTGTGAACCATATTCATTTTCAGAATTTCTAGATGCTTGTAGAGTAAATATATAAGGGTTAAATACTGTTTTTGTGATTTGTTCTCATTTTGTTATCAATGATGATAATTCTAAAAATTAAAATTATTATTATTATCGTTATGAACTGTTTTCATTATATGGACATATGGGGACGTAAATAAGTCTAGAAATGTATTCACTGTAAAAACTACTCTTGATTCAAACTTTTGAGTCAGCACGAAGCATAGATGGATGGGTTTGTCCTGTCCTGCTTGCAATACCTCGAAATCTTCGATGCGTCTGCATTACAAAAACAAACTTATATTGAGCTGGTTCCAATCATTTGAGTGATACTTCGAAATCCCCTAGCTCTGTCCATATAGAGTGCAATGTTCGACTGATACGAGTCTAGATAATAAGCTCATGTTCAATTCTATCGAATGTCTGTTCAAATTTTCACTGAGCCCCTTGAGTATTCATGGAAATTCGAACAACCCTATTCTCGTGTATATCATACTCTATATTAATATCGCGAAAGTAATCATTTTATGTACCCTATATCATAAAGCAACAGCGAAGAAATCCTGCCTTGCATCCGTGATAGCGTATCTTATGGTTTTCTTTCTCATTTGAATAATACTTGCGTCGAGAATGTCAAATAACCACAAAGCTCAACTGATATATGTCTTCACATAATTTGGAATCAGTTCGAATTACGGTAAGTGAAATGAGTTACAGCATATCTCCAATTTTATTCATTCATGAAAGAAGTTGGTTTGTTTGGAAGCGACATTTTTGCGCGCATATTCTAGGGGAATAGCGTGCTATCGTTTTGGCCAAATGTCTGAAATTTTCGAATTTTGAGCCGAAAATGGTCTCAAACTACTAGGTTGGACTCACTGATGACGAATCCGGTGTCAAAATATATTCTGGCCGGCCGACCGGCCGGCTGGCCGTGGACACGATAACTGTCGAACGGAGTGAGCTAGCGACTTGAAACTTTCAGGGTAGGTCGCGCATTGAAATGCAGCGGTTCGATAATGGGCCACATCGGTCGAACAGTTTCGGAGTTATAGCCATTTGAATTTCGAAGTTATTTATTTTTTATTTCAGAAACTACTGCAGCGATTGGATTGAAACTTAGCATTTGGGTGGAGTATAACGACGCGCAACTTTGAGCGAAATTTTGTCGGAATCATACTGTCAGTAAATCCAGAAAGAATTGTTTTTTCGGAAACCGTTAATCATATTCATGAAAAAGTTCCACTTTGACTTTGAGCTTCATATTTCACAGCAGTGTACCAGATTTCAGTTCGATACGATCAAAATTTTCGAAGATATTGAGAAAAAATATGTAAAATTTCGTGCTTTTTTTCTCGATATCGTTTTTTTTTCTGTACTACTCAAGAAATACTGATTCAATCGTGATGAAACTTCGCAGCTGGTTTGAAGATGCTGAAAGACAACCTTGTGCAAAATTTCGTGGTGACCGTAGCAGTAAAACATTTTTTTTTTAATTTCTATTTTTTTTTGAATATTCAATATTCCGTGATCTTTTTGATCATATTATCCTCATTGAATTTTGTATGAACCTTCGAAATGTAATTTTTCGATGAATAACTGGATTTCAATTCGATCTGATTCGTATTTTTGAAAATATTGGGAAAATAAATTTTGAATTGTCTAACGGCCGACTGCGTAAACACAATACCTTCCGGAAGGAACAAATTAGAATCTAGATATTTATAGAGAAAGTTCGGGGCTCAATCACGGAGGTCGAATTCGTGAATGGGTAGAATCCTCCTGATGATTCCTTAGATATACCCATTCAAAATTTTATTTTCCCAATAATTCCAGAAATACAGATTAGATCGAATTGAAATTCAATAATTCATCGGAAAAAACCTAGAAAAGCACCGCCGTGAAGGCAGCAGCTTTTGCGCGCTTGTTCAAATTCGTTACCAAAGCGGTCATCTCCATTGACAAGCGCGCAAAAGCTGCCTTCACGTCAGTGCTTTTCTAGGTTTTTCACCAGTTTTTGTGAGATAGGTACAAGATTGAGCGAAAGTTATTTTTTCTACAGGATGTTTCATGAGTGGTGTTCAGAATTCAGTGAATACACCCCTATGCGCGCCCAAACTGTTCCCATATGGTTTGTGTTACCATAAAAGTGTGAATTTGTGATCTTTTCAACCACTTATGATCAGAGACTCGAGAAACACACAGTACCTTATTGTGAATACGTCATTCATCTATTTAATACAGTTCAACGTTTCCTACGTCTCTTTTTTATACATATTTCACTGTCATCTAGAGTTAATTCAAAACAAGTGGTTAGCCATAGTCTGATAGTGAATGAAGTTTGTTCAGGCCTTCGAGACAAGTTGCTTGTTCTGTATCATAAGGCTTTCAATTTCAGAGATATTGGGTGATTCACGAATGTTAGTCTGAATTTCCACTACTCTTAACTTGGGAATCAGCATTGCGGTTTTGTGTGAATTACTTAGAGACTTTAACATTACAGATGGTATCGAATTGGAATTCAATACTTCAATGAAAAATGACAGCGTGAAGTTTCATACGTAATTTCGTGAAGACTGTATGATTGGTAGATACCCAAATATGAAATAGTCAATAAAAAAAATCAAATTTTTGTTCCGATTGATTAAATCTAACGATCATCGCGAAATTTCAATCAAATTCGTTCATCCGCATTCATTTTGTTACCAAATTTCATTATGATCGCAGTTATGCTTTCTGAGGAATTTCCAAAATAATATCGATACCATGAAATAACCAAGGAATTTTACATGAATTTTAACTAATCTATCCTACTACCAAACTGAAACTCTGAAAGCTGTTGCTTACTAGTGATTTCAAAGCCCATGCAAAATATTATTGAAATCTAACGAATAGTTTCCGAAAAATATATTATTAGAAATAAAACCTAGAAAAGCACTGCCGTGAAGGCAGCAGCCTTTGCGCGCATGTTCCATGGAGATGACCGCTTTGGCAACGAATTTGAACATGCGCGCAAAACCTGCTGCCTTCACGGCAGTGCTTTTCTATGTTTTTTTCGATAAAGTACTGTATTTCAATTCGATCTGATCTGTATTTTTGAAAATATTGAGAGAATGAAATTTTGAATGGGTCTACGGAATCATTGGGCGGATTTTACCCATTCACGAATTCAACCTTCGTAATTAAGTCCCAAATCTTCTCTAGAAATATCGGGTTTCTAAGTCGTTTCTTCCGGAATATTAGTAGATAAGGTTTGGACCTCAATAACGAAAGCCGAATTCGTGAATGAGTAAAATCCATGATTCCGCACATATACCCATTCAAAATTTTATTTTCCCAATATTTCCAAAACTACAGATGATATCGAATCGAAATCCAGTACTTTATCGAAAAATGACAGTTTGAAGGTTCATACAGAATTCAATGAGGATAATATGATGAGAAATCACAGAATATTGAATATTTGAAAAAAAATTTTGAATTTTTTTTCAAATCGTTCTAATGACACGATCATCATCGTTGTCCTTCAGCATCTTTGAACTAGCTGCAAAGTTTCATCACGATCGAATCAGGATTTCTCGAGTTATACCGAAAAAAACAACGATGTCGAGAAAAAAACCACGAGACTCCATATATGCTTTCCCAATATCTCCAAAACTAATAGCCGTTTACTGCTGTGAAATATGAAGCTGAAGTTATGAATGAAAATTCTCTCGAATATGAATAACAGTTTCAGAAAAAAAAATTTTTCGAAAAAAATTTTGAAAATTTTTTTTTTTAAATTAAGTAACCATAAGATTTCGATGAAATTCTGCTCGAAGTTGCGCGTCGTTATGCTACAACTAACTGCCAAGTTTCAATCCCATCGCTCCGGTAGTTTCTGAAACAAAAAATAAATAACTTAAAATGGCTATAACTCCGAAACTATTCGACCGATTTTGCCTATTAACGAACTCAAGCGCGACATTTCAATGCGCAAGCTACCCTGAAAGTTGCAAGTGGTTAGTTCACTCCGTTATCGTGTCACGGCCGGGCCAGCCGGGCGGACGGACATAATCGATTTTGATACTGCATTCGTCATCAGGGAGTCAAATCTAGTCGTTTGAGACCAATTTTGGCACAATCATCAAAAATTACAGACATTTGAATGAACGATAGCACGCTATTCCCCTAGAACATGCGGGAAAAAATTGGAAAACTTTCAAAAGAATAATTTTTACACGTTTGTTCAGAGGAAAAGCGCGTTATCTTTTCGTCATGATGTCTGTAATTTTCGAATTTTGAGCTGAAATTGGTCTCAAACGACTAGGTTAGACTCACTGATGAAAAACCGTGGTCAAAATTGATTCAGTCCGTCCGTCCGTCCAGCCGGCCGGCCGACCGTTTGCGCTGTTACTCTCGAAAGAAAGGACCTAGAGTCTTGGAATTTTCAGGTTGGGTGAGGATCCTGAATATCTCGGTTAAGTTCGTTAATGGGCCAAATCTGCCGAATGGTTTTTGTGCTACAACCATTTGAAATTTGGATTTTTCAATATCAATATTTATCTGATCGAAATGAAACTTGGTTGGAAGATGAACAGTGTCAATGAGAAGAATCATCCATGGAAAAATTCGAAAATTTTTTTTTTTAAAGTTTTTGTATTTCATTAAAATTTCACCATTTCGCAATGTGAACGTGAAGGGCGTAAAAGCTGCTGACTTCACGTCAGTGCTTTGCTAGATTCTTGTTTTATTTTACCTGTATGATGCACAATTAATTCATCAAAAACCTGCGCATCGGTATTCTACAACTAGCTACCAAGTTCGGATCTGATAACATCAGTTTTTCTCGAAATAACCTCGCAATTGAAAATGGTTCTTATTTTGACATATTTCTTTTTCACTATCTCCCAAAAAAATATCGAATCAAACTGTAATTCAAAGCACTCTTGTTGAATTATGAATTGAAAATTTGAGCCAAATTTAATTGAAATCTTATTGATAGTCTCCGAGAAAAAACATGTTTTAACGAAAATTCAGAAAACTTTCGAAAAAGAGTTGTTGTGGAATTTTCTTACTACTAGATCCATAGGGAGCCTGGCATCAAGTTGCGCGTTGGCATTTTCTAACCGATTACGAAATTTCAATCTGATTGCACTGGTGCTCCAGGAAATATTGAGGAAATTTGACATATTTTTTCTACCTATATCTCTGATAATGAATATCGAATTAAATTGAAATTTGAATTATTATTGTTTAATTTAGACAAGGTTTTTCCCAGATTGCATCGAATTCTGATTCAGTCTCCGATAAAAAAAAAATTTCAATAAAAATTCTACATATCAACACGGAGTTCTGCATCAAGTTGTGCGTTGGCATCCTCCAACTAATAGAATGTTCAATCTGATCACATCAGTTCTTCATAAGATATCGAGGAAGTAACCCCAAAATTTCAAATTGATATGACTCCAAAACCGCAATGGAACCAAAACCGAGATTACAAAGCAAACCTGAAAATTTCGAGGTCTCTTCCTCCCAATATTTGAGCACAGACGGCCAGACAGAATCGAATTTCACCACGTATTCTTCATCAGTGAGTCTAATCTAGTCATTAGTCCATTTTCAGCACAACATTCGAAGATTACAGAGACACTTGGTTAAAAAGATAATGAACTAGAACAAGCGCACAATATTTCAGTATCCCTTCCGTATGATTTAAGCCAAAATTTAGTAGGCAAAAATGTCATGTTGACGGAACCTAAATGGGACGTATTGTGTGCACACATCAATTCATTTACACCTTATACTATTTTACGGGAAGGATACTGGAAGGTTACGGAACGTATAGTCAGAATCAACCTTAAAAAGGCTATTTACGAAACTTGGTTGCTGAAAAGGTGGTAGATTATTTGTCACCATAGAACGACAGTCGATTTTCTACGGTAACTTCGGTTTATTAACGAAACATATCCATAGCCTATCGTCAATATATTGCCATTTGTTATTGTTGTATTTCGTCTGACAAAATCAGAATTGAAAATTTTCTTCAGCTTGAATGAGCAAGTTCCATAGATTTTCCTTTTTTCAGGGACCAACCAAACAGTTCATATTTACGAACGGAAAACCAACGGAAGAAATAACCAAGTTGATTTTCGGAACATATGTCATATAAAACACATTGACATGATTGACGTGAAAACAGGGGCCCCAACAAAATTTCAAGCCAATCCGATATGATCTTTCGATCTAATTTCCTGATTTGAAGAGCCAAGGTGCGGTTACGGATATTTTTAAATAACGCGAACCTCATCATGTTGAAATTCAATTTCACTTCCCCAGTAGTAGGAAATGTTCGCAATTTTTGGTTGGCAACTTGGACCGAAGGATCCAGGGGCGGATTAGTACGCTTAAGAGTAGGTCCCCGAGGATCATAGGGGCCCCCCATCGAATCAACATTTTTGCAGAATAACGTGGAATTTGTCAGTCACACGAAACGCAACCAGACCTAGAGCAAAATTTAGCTGTCTCTAAAAAATTAAATTCAAATTAAAGGTTCCCCTTCTGCATGTTCACGAAAATGCAGGGTGTTTCCAATGTTCGTTATAAAACTTTGATTAGCGATATTTCTGAAACGCTTGAAGTTATTTTGTTGAAATTCGCCTTTAATATTCTCCTGTTGGAACAAGTCAATATGCCATTCTTGGTTAATTTGAATCGAGGGCCGGGCTCGAAAAATTGGAATACCCTTTTATTTATTGAAAAAGTTCATTTTCTGACCGCTTTTTTGAAAAAAGATTATTTAATTTGAAAAGCCAAGGAAAAATGCTACAATAATCGCTCTTCAATTTGGATGGCACACATAAACTGTTTCAACAAAAGAAATTGGCAAAACACCTTGTATGTTCGTATCGAATTAACAAAAAATTTTTTCTCCGTGGATCTCGACTCACCTTGTGTCCTTTATCCAATATTGACGTATATCCGGTCGAAAATGCGAACTTTTTCTTTGCCAATTTTATTGTTGGAACAGTTTTAGGCATGCCATCCGAATTGAAGGGCGATCATTGTAAAATTTTTCCTTGGTTTTTCGAATTCAATAATCGTTTTTCGAAAAAGCGGTCAGAAAATGAACTTCTTCAACAAATAACTGTAGATCAGAATTTTTCCAGCCCGGCCCTGGATTTTAATTAATCCAGAATTGCATATTGACAAGGTCCAGCAGAGGAATATTACTTGCAAACTTCAACAAATTACTTCAAGCGTTTCAGATATATCGCTGATAAAAGTTTTATATCAAACATACAAAACAACCTGCATCACTTACATCTTCGTATCCAATAAATAAATTTTTTTTTTCCCAAGATCTTGACTAGCCTTGAAGTCCTCAATCCGCCATTGACGTATGTAAGGTCACTCATGAATCACCTTGTATATTTCATTGCCAAATCATTGTCACTTTATTATTAGTCAAATTTCTAAATCCGCAAACACATTCCATTAAAACCTAGATTCTCAATCATGCCCATTGAATAATTTCTATATTTATCATTATTCTCATTCATACACGTTGGCACATATGAATCTTTGAAAAATTATCAACGTCTGTTTTACTACGCTGCTGCACTCAGGGCTGTGCAAAATACATGCTTGGCTTAATTGAAATACAAATTACAAAATACTTTCTCGCAGGTATTTGAAATACAAAATACAAAATACTTTCAAATCGGGTATTTGAAATATAAAATACAAAATACAGTATTTTGACTATTTGTATTTGGAATACAAAATACAAATTACAAAATACATTTAGGTGTTAAATGTGAAAAGAGGACAAACTAATTCAGCTCAGCCATTTTACCGCTAAGTAGAGAATTTCCTTTCAGAAACACAAGATTTTTGAATGTAGTATCGGACAAACCGCCTATTGTTGGGGAATGAATGAAACCTTCTAAAGAAAACAATCTTTCTACAGGTCCTGATGAGCACAAGCTTGTGTTATATTGTATGAACACATTTTTATAATAGGATAATGTTCAAGGATGGTAAGCTCTCTGCTCTTATCGTTTTCGGAAATTGACTAACTCTAACTCCATGTTGAAATGACCATTGCGCAGGACCTTTTCTTCCTCTCCATTTGCCGAAAACATGATTGCTAGCAAAAAAACTTGATGAAGCAGATGAACGTTGCACAATCTGAAGGGAGATTCAGATACTATTTTCTGTAGAGCGCTCAGCGCAAAATGTATTTGTTCGAAAGTATTTCGAAGACTCGCTTGAAGAGGTCATAAACATGTAAATAAACTGAAATTAATTTTTATCCTATTTATTTGATGAATAATTTCGTATCTGTTCCATTTTAGAATACAATCCAATAAGTTTTTACAACAAAATCAATTGTTTAGTCATCTCTGAGGTTCTATTTTATGATGACAGTCCTCATATGTTTTAATTGCACAACAAAAAGAATTGGAATCGAACTTAGGTGAACTCATTCATAATGTTTATTTTATATAATATGAATGAATCGCAACTGAAATCAAAGAATTACAACCTTTATGATTCAATTTAAACGATGGGATGTCTAATGAAATTGTATATAATTACACAACCACAAGGATTGGAATCGAACAAAGTTGGTCTATTCATAGTTCGATTTTATATTAAAATGAATCTCATTTGATGTGAATGTGTCACAACCTATACATTTTCCAGATAAAACAATAGTATGTTTCTGTTTGCAGGATAAATTGATTTCAAAAAAAAGTTTCTGACGAGAAAAATACCTCATCTTTCAATAAATTACTGTTGTATGTCTTCTTCATTGATAAAAAAGTGAAGCAAATATGGATTATACAAAACTTGCTGAATTTATTCATGTCGAAAACAGTGTCTGGAACAAGTTGACAGACTTTACGTAAACATGATATATTTACCACAATATAGGTACTGAAAACTTCACGAGTAACATATTCATAGTAGTAATAATTGATAGTGTTATGGAAAAGATAAGACAATTTTGTTTTTAGAGAAATTCTATTTCTTCTTTATAAATCTTCAAGGATTTTTCATTCCTTCCACATTAATTCGATTGTATCCACACATATTAGAAAAAGGCTTGTAATAAAAAAGAACATACCCAACCTCCCACAAGATTTCGAGGGGTTTCCTAGAGACCTATAATAAGTGTCAATCACTACAAAGATTCTCTAATTAAGGAAAACGGATTTTCCATTAAATTTTTCCAAAATTTCCATTTACTCCAACCGAGTTCTTCATTACATTTTTACAGGAGTTTAAGATGAGACAGAACACTCGCTTTGGTATTAGATATTTGCTTTTCAGATGGTTAAATCGAAAAATCTTAGTCTGATTTCAATCTTGCGATTCCTGGATCCCGACAAATCCGTTTGTACATTTTGATTTTTGATATTCCAAACCAAAGTATTCAATTTTACAGCTGTTTTGAGGAAGGAGAAAGTGGGCTTATGTCTGTTATTTTTCTCAAGGTCGGAAAGACGCGATTCCCGAAAACGATGAAGTGATTTGTCTTCTTGGTCTGTGGCTGCACTGATGAGGTACTGTCAAGAGGCTCGCGAGCCACTACGGCTCGACTTGGCCTCATATCTCGCTCAAAATTGCCTCGCTGTGTCTATATTTCCTCGAGTTGCTCATGAGCAGCTCTGCTCCCGTATCTGCACGCGGCATACTGTGCTTTATTCATGATTAAACTGAGAAATTTCGTAACGAAGATTTCGCAAAAAACTTTCATGAATTCATCACCGCATCCGAGCATTTCTATATCATCGAAAGAGGTATTCTATTATTACGCCACCCCCATTGTCGATACCGATGGGGGTTATGTAATTAATGCCGTTTTCATCCCCCATTTCCTTGGGATATAATACGGTGGAATGTTCAGTTCCACACAAATGAAATCGATATCAACCCTTTCACATATAGGTGTGTATTTGTGAGTCTACTTCACGTGAACCGTCACGAACTGGATTGAACTTATTTGTGTGCTCTATGACAATCAATGCGACATTCATGTGTGCATGTCTCAATTGTCAGAACATCACGGCATTGGTTCAATAATGGATTATGAGTTGGTTAGAATTCTATAGTTAGAAATAAGCTACTACTGCTGGATAAACATAAGACATTATTACTGCCGTCCTAAGCAAGAAGGCAGTATCTCCAATTTTTATTATTTTCGAATTTCCTCTTCCTATAGGCTCCTTACACGATTATAAGTATACCTTAAAAAAGCTAAAGAGCAGTAGGCGTTCATCCAATGATTGGATGAACGCCTACTGCTCTCTAGCTTTGTAAGGTATACTTATAACCGTGTAAGGAGCCTATAGGAAGAGGAAATTCGAAAATAGTAAAAATTGGAGATACTGCCTTCTTGCTTAGGACGGCAGATTAGGTTTTCCACTTCTATATTGTTAATTTGTTCATTTCCCTCTGGATACGGTTGCTGTGAATACAGGGTGATTCCGGAAGAGACCGTCAGATTGTAGGACAAGGTCACACTAGTCAAAATAATTTCCAAACAATGTTTGGTTCATGGTTGGGGCTCCCTATTGAGACTATACAGGATGATTTATCTGATTCGACCAATTTTATTTTCATTGATAACGTTGGTGTGACTCATCCGATTTCGATGAAATTTTCATCGTAGCACATTATGAATGAGCAAATTCTTGAAATTTTTTCAAAATACGCGGTTGTTATTCTGGTAGTTTCAGATTGTTTGTGCAGGTTGAAAAAAACACCATGTATACATTGCGTTCCCAAAATTTCGCTATCCGTTTCAGAATCTACCATAATGAGTTATTATACAGGTTTATTCCGTTTTTTTGGCTCAACAAAATTTCGAAATTTCACTCCACCCGATTCTAGTTTTTTTGATAACTTTGGAATGTCTCATTCAATTTTGATGAAATTTTCAGTGTAGTGAATTATGAATTAGTACATTCAATATTTTCATCGATTCGAAATTAATTATGCAGTTCGAAAAACACCCTACATTGCGTTTCCAGAACATCTTCATACGTTTCAGATTTTACAATAATGAGTCATTATTTAGTTGTTTCTATTTTTTTGGTACATCTTCGGTTTTCCGAGGAAAAAAAATTTTCGAACATACATATTATCGAAATTTCGCTTCAAAGCAGTGAAAATATTGCACTATGTAGTTAAGCAGTAAAGTAGCATATTCCAAGGATGCAAAGCAGCTACTAATTACTAAAATAGTATTTTCAAATTCGTAATTTATTTATATTATATTTTATCGCTCATATTCTGTATGGAATCATTCAGTAAAGACAATGACTTTATATGCGCAAATGATTACATTATTGAACGAAATACTTTAACCAACGTTGTTTCATAGAAATAATCCTGTTATAGAAAAGCGGAGGGTGCAAAAAATTGAATTAAGCAATTCTCCAAATTGAATGATTGATAACAGAATAAGATCCATTTAATATGAATTATGAATTTGTAAGGAATATTTTTTGAACTGACGAACAGCTTTGCATCCTTGGACGATACAGCATCACTACCCAGTGCAGAATATTTTCACCGCTTTTGAGCGAAATTTCGATAATATTCTTCTTCAAAAATTTTTTCCCGGAAAACCCCAAGTGTGCCAAAAAAATTAGAAAAAATAAAAATGAATAATGACTGATTATTGTAGAATCTCAAACGGATGAAGGAAATTTGGAAACGCAAAGTACAGGGTGTTTTTCAACCTGCACAATTAATTTCAAATAATCACTATAACATACCTGCATTTTGGAAATATGTTGAAAATATTGAATGTACTATAATTCATATTGCACTTCACTCAAAATTTCATCAAAATTGAATGAGCCATACCAAAGTTATCGAAAAAAGTAGGATCGGTTGGAGTGAAATTTCGAAATTCTTATTTTTTGAAAATTTTGTCACGAATAACTGGAGTTGTGCCAAAAAAATTGAATACACCTGAATAATGACTCATAATAGTGAAATCCCGAACGGATAGCGAAGTTTTGGAAACGCAAGGTACCGGGTGTTCTTTCAACCTGCACAACCAATCTGAAATGAGCACAATAACAACCGCGTATTTTGAAATGATTTCAAAAATTTTTGATTTTGCCCATTCATAATGAGCTACGATGAAAATTTCGTCGAAACCGGAAACGTTGTTTCGAAACTGTCTTGACAATAACTTACCTTAAAATCTGACTCTCCTCCGGAATCACCCTGTATAGGGGAGAGTGTGTGTGTGAAAGAGTCAGGCTTTGAAAGAGCTGAAATGATTTTCTCTAACTTAACTACCTTCTATCAATGTTAAATTTCATTATCTACCAGTGGCGGATCGACGATTTCCGTGGAACCTACGCTTGAAAAATTTTGGGGCCCCTTTCAACTTTTTCAATTTTTTCCACAATAATTTTTCAAAGAATTCGATTTTTCGAAAAAACATGAAATTTTTCGATGAAATATAAGCTACATCAGTTCAAATATAACAAATGAAGTGAAATCACCACAAATATAAACAACTTGACAGGAGTATATCAGGTGAAAATAAAAATCAAGATTTCTTTCTACTAAAAATCAAATGAATATGAACACGAAAAATTATAGAAAAATAGAAAAGATATATGATATGGAATGCCGAAAAACTAAAATTAAACTTTTTTTCTTATTCTCTTGTCAGCAAAATCTTTCATTTCAACATCATGATCTAGATCTAGACTCTTCGTTATATCACTTTCAATCGAAAGTATTCATATTCATATTCATATTCATTTTATTTCCCTCAAAATTTTTACAGGGTATGTCAAAAATAATTGTATAAGCATTATATACAAAAGTAAAATCACTTAAAGATATATACATACATAAAAACAATCAGGTATACAACAGTTATGACACATATAGAGATACAATGTGGTAGACTAGAACCGATGAGACATAAACTCATCCATTGAATAGAAGGCGTTCTCGGCAAGCAGGGACTTGACCATCCTCTTGAAAGCTTCACAGCGAAGTGAGGTAACCCGTTCTGGAAGTTTGTTATACATTCTCATTCCGTGGAAAATGTGGGTATTCTGTGTCCTCTTCAATCGATGTCTGGGTATTATAAATTTATCTTTAGTTCTCGTTTGGTGATTATGGATAGCGGAGTGTTTCAAAAGAGTATTCTTATTTCTATGAATATACAGGAGGCACTCGAGAATATGGCAACATGGAGCGGTGAGTATGCCATATCTCTTGAAAATCGGCCTGCAGCTGGTCATCCGATCAACTCCAGCCATCACTCTTAGGGCACACTTTTGCTTCAGAAAAACCCTATCAGCATCCGGAGACGATCCCCACAGGATTATACCGTAGGTCATTCTTCCGTGAAATTGAGCAAAATAGGTTAGAAGTGCTTCTCTTTCAGTCAGCAAGTTCTTTATCTGCCTTATGGCGAAAATCGCAGTCGAGAGCTTCCCACACAACTCAGTCACATGTTGTGTCCACGTCAGATTTCCACCAATAGTTACTCCAAGTAGATTAATATTCTCGATGTTGTGAAATTTTGTAGTGATTACTAGTTTCTGTGTTTTGTCGGTATTTACTTTTAATTCATTGATGTTGAACCACTGAACAGCGCTTTTCATAGATTTTTCCGACTTTTCTTGGAGTAACTTATCATCCTTTGATCTATTTAGGAATGAGACATCATCAGCGAAAAGCACCTCTTCATCCGCCGTCACGTTATCTACTAGGTCGTCAATATAAATGAGGAATAAAATTGGTCCGAGTATAGATCCTTGGGGCACTCCAGACGTGATCTCCCTCATAGAAGACACATTCCCATTTACATCCACAATTTGTTTCCGGTTTTCCAGATATGACCTCATGAATTCCAATGCTGTACCTCTAACGCCAATATACTCCAATTTGGAGAGGAGTTTGCTATGACTGACGCAGTCGAAGGCTTTGCTGAGGTCCATACAGGTCAATACGGCCTCCTCGGAGTTGTCCAATGTCTCAACGAAAAACTCCATCATTTGGACTAGTGCGGTAGAAGTGGACCTCGTTCTCCTAAATCCATGTTGCTTGTCACTGAGCAGGTTATTCCCTTCCAGGAACGAAATGATCCTCGTTTTGACGAGAGACTCAAATATTCATGAGGAATGCACTCTGTTTTTCTCTATAACTATTCTATATTTATTTTTATTATGGTTAACTTGGAAGATGGACAAGCAGAGCGCTTGAAAACTCGTTATTGGTAATGTTGAAAATATCTTCAAAGCTATGTATAAGTTCGAAAAAACTTTGTCATTCCCCTATTACAAATTAATTTCACATTCTGTGAACAACTCGTGTTTTCTACAGGTTTTGCGAGTTTTAGATTTCCTTTGGACTGAGATGCTTCATACCGATTATGCCTTCATCAAAATCCTCTTCAGAATACTGCATGGGCGCTTTGCAACTATCCGTTTCAATGTCTTGCGAAAGATCACCTATGGCCATTACCGAATATACATTTAAATTGCGCAGTTATATCACAGACCAATTGGTTTGTGGTTATATCTCGATAGACGTAACAGCGACGTTAGAAATTGGCAATCAGGAAATCTAACGTCCCATTCAAGATATCGATCCTACATTTAACTTTTCCAATAAAAATTGGCATTCTGGTTTCCCTATTTGTAAACAATTTTGTTTCTAATGCATTTATTGGAAAAGCCCTGGAAATATTCTTTTTCAATCTCGTTACTTATCTCTCTAGCTTCTGCCTTTATCTGGCCCGTTTATGAATTAGTTTTTGTTGGTATTTCCTCCAAAAATAAGTTTGATAGATTGTCCACCTTGCAAACCCAAAAAGGTGTTTGAAGTTTTGAAAAAATTTTTGGAAGCGTCCTAAATAGTTTTCCAAATAACTGTAAGCATAGCGTATTCTAAATTTCCATTTCCTCCACACAAAATCCACGTTGGCATATGTACCTGGATTCCAAAGGTATGCCGACAACTTCACTGCCACCCTTGTTAGAATTCATTTCAGGTAGACAATAATGATTGGAGAAAACATGAGGAAGCGGAACATTCAATTTGATGTTATTTTTTTTACTGACAGCTGAATGTAGCTCTAGGTCTGGTCGCTTTGCGTGTGACCGTGAACTGTGACAATTTACACGTTCGCCTTCATTTTCACTTGCAGAATTGTCGTTGTAAAAAAATGTGGCTGCGGAGCTCGAGGCCCTACGCTTGAGCTTACTAAACGTACCGGTTAATCCGACAATGTTATCTACAAATCAACACTGAATTGCCATCACCCTCAGAAATTTGACAGCTGCGAATACAAATTGTGAAAAGTAAAAAGTAAAATTTTTGCTTATACTTTCACTACATTTTTAGAAAGATAATTTTTCATAAATTGATGAAATAGATAAGCTATATCGTTAAACATATATTTATCTTCCTTTTGAATTAATAATATTAGATTATTTCTTCTGCAAAATGTTCGATTTCAGGTAATAGTTATGAACTCTTGTTGTTTTGAAAGAGCCAACGTTATTTGATTTGAAAGAGTTCGTTCACGAACATTGGCTCTTTTAATGAATACATCACTAAGCAACTATAGCCACATAATGTCCCGAAAAAAATAAAAGGGGGAGAGAAAAATACAAAATAAAATAAAACTGAAAAAAATTATATTGAGAAGATCAAATCAAAACCAAATATTTGTCAGATAGAAAACAAATAGCCAATGACTCTTGCACCAACATGTCTCTTAATAATGACATTATTTACACAGGTTATGATAGTATCTAAGCACTAGTGAAAAAAACACAATTTCAATTAGAAAGTCGATAAAAATTATGTATTGTGTGTAATGGACACTATGCTCAGAGTAAAGAACAATAAAACCTGTGTGAGCTATATGAATGCTTGAGAAATGAGTTCTGTGGTTATAAAGGAGTGATAAATTTTCTTTGCCAAAGTTGTTGAGTACAACAACGCTCCACTTTTCCTAGAATTTTGTCGAAATCGTACTGTCACTGAATTGAAAAATAATTTTTTTCTCAAAATTTCTTTCGAAAATTTTTTTTTCTGGAAATTATTCGTTACCAATTTTGCTGAGGCCTTGAGCTTCATATTTTGCAGAAGTGTACTAAATTTTAGTTCGATTTGAAAATGAGTTTTGGAGATATTTCGAAAAAATATGTTAAATTTCGAGTTTTTTTCCTGGATACCGTTGTTTTTTATGAAATAACTCAAAAATTTCGGCCGACCGTAAACACAATAATTTCCGGAAGAAACTACCGAGAAACTCGATATTTGCGGAGTACGTTAGGGGCTTAATTACAAAGGTCGAATTCGCGAATGGGTAAAATCCGTCCAATGGTTCCGTAGATATACCTATCCAAAATTTTATTTCCCAATATCTCAGCAGCTTTTGCGCGCATGTTCAAAGGATATGACCGTAAGTGAACATGCGCACAGAAGCTGCTAACTTTACGTCAGTGCTTTTCTAGGTTTTTTCATACTTTTCAAAACTGACCCTTTCATACACACCCTCCCTTACTTATTTATAACGCCTCGATCTGAAGGTGCAAAATATTATATTTTAGGGTAAACTCAAGCACAAAAATTACTCATAACTGATTCGACAAATATTGATGAGAATAAGGAAACTTTTCGAATGAGCTATTGAATCAAACATTTTAAAAATTCCAGCTCCTGTTCGAATCCCTGTTATACTAGGTGCTCATAATTATGTGAAGGACACTTCATTGCTCTGTTCAAGGATTCAATTGTGAAGTTTCTTGTATTATTGAAATTATGCTTTGATAATGGAATTCATATTTCTCTACTTATCAACATCGAAATGAAGATTTTATGATGAGAGCCTTCAGATTATAACATCACAAACAATCGTGTTCACTAATTAAACATAATACAATTTTTTGAAGAACCCTTCTATGCTTCTCCGTTCTTCATTAAATCCTCTATTGTTCTGATTGGAGTGATCACAATAATCATCAGGCTCGCCCGTTAATGAGAAGCGGCAAAAAGATTAAAATCTATAATGACCGCGTGGGCCGTTCTAAATGAAAGGGGAGCCAAAATTGAATTACGTTTTAACCGGTTTTTGAACGTCAGCAATGCATGCATGTTCAGATACTCGACAAAATTTAGCAACACCCGTGCTTAACCCAATCTTTCTCATTGAATTTGAAGCTCTGAAGGTTTGCGAGGTAGCTACAGGCTGGTCGTCCACTGCAAGCGATTTCGAGAGGCGCGATAGGAGCGCAAACGAACGAATTTGCGCGACAGATCCAAATGAATGGAATTCTAGGTACCCTCGTCGACTGGCAGCGAGTTCATACGGGCGACTTCGAGAGAATTCGAGCGGCGCAATCGTATCCCGATCAGTTTGGATCTGCCGCGTCTATACGCTCGAAAAGAGGAGCTATCCGTCGGAAAGTGGAATGTATGGTTTGTGAACGGAATATTTGTTGAAGCTCGTTGTTTATTGTTGGTGAATTTTAGATGGATCAGATTGAAAGGTTAATGAATGTTGTCTTTTTTCTTACATTAAACTCACATCCAGAAGTTCTGTAGGTGTATAGTAGCCTACCTGAAGTTGGACTCTTTGGCAATAATCGGCTGTATAGCATTCCAAATATAATTAATCCAGCGTGTTTCGCCATTATCTCGGGTTTTATAGCTCTTATTATCTCAATATCTATTATCAATTTGTTTTTTTAGTCTCCGACCAATTTTATTCCGAACATTTTTCTATATGCTCAAGTGTTTTTGGCCCATACGTACTGTAATGATTTAACTACTCATATGCAGAACGATCTTTTCGATCACGAAATAAACATAGTTTTTTCTTTATAAAACGCTACGGATTTTTACTAGTGACCTGTTTTCTAAAATACGCATGCACTTCTGCAAAATTTTAAGAATTTCTGAATATCTGTGTCACCATCATTTCTTTCGATTTTTGCAGTTTTTAAAGTTTTGAAGTCACGTTCTAGATACATTAATAACATATTTACCTTCTGAAGCTGACTTTTCACAGATGAAATTCAAATCAGCCATAATTTCCACATCCTTTGTTTTCGAAGTACCCAGGACGATAATAATCGTTCATTATCAAGATGGTGAATTGTTTCCGATAATTTCATTTTTTCTAAATTTGAATCTACCTTAGCTCAAAAATTTTCCCCATTCCGTAGCTAACATATGCCTGATCAAGTGAGATTTATCCTTGAAATGAATTATTAAACTTAACATTAAAACAAATAAAACACTTGACTTCGTTCACAACTATTAATTTGAAATATTTTGTTGACATGCATGTTTCGGGTTTTACTCCATTATCAAAATTGAAACGAAAATACATGGGACTACACAAATATACATCAATGAATTATTAATTCTAAATCCATCCCGTATCACAATTTCTTCAATAAACACGGAAATCTGAAGTAAAAATCCTCTGCTACGCAAGAACAAGAACGAACCGAAACCTCGCGAACTATCTGCCAGTGGACGACCCCGAAGCCTGAGACCGCTTGGGTCGTAAAAGCTCATCGGCGCTCGTAAAACGCGTAGCTCATAAAAGCTCCAAATCGCTGCAAGTGGACGGCCAGGCTCAACCTCCTTGGCGTATCACGTTTGGTTTCGGCTCAGTCACGGAAGACTCGTCTGGGCATTGAAACTGAGAGGCCTGCCGCTTGAACATTTAGTACGTGAATATGAATACAAACCTTCACTTTTCACCTCCTTAAATTGATTGATGACTTTATTTTCGAAAAATTACTGAAACTATAATAGTTTTATGCCCTACTTAGTCAATAAATCAAATAGCAGTGTTTTTTTCTTCTCAATAATAGTGAAATGACGGTGAAACTCGAGTAATGACATTGAAGTTGTTATTCAATTTATTGTTCAGCAAGAACCACGGGAAAGTGTAGGGCCATATCTTGCCAAAATAACATGAATTTAAATAAAATTCTCAAAATGAAACTATATTCTAAAACTTAACAATAGATATATGTTCGATTAGGGCGAATGAAAACGTTGACATCATCGAATTAAAGTTTCTAACTTTTTGTTTTTCATCAGTGACGTAATTATTCAGGAGTAAATTGGCGAAAATTGAACAGAGTGAATTAGGAATGAATTTCGAATTCAAACCACAACTACAAGTTTCTATGAATTCTGAATAATAAAAGTCCAATTCAATACTATGAACAGTGAGTTCACATAAAATACCTTTTTGATACCGACTCTGCAACAATTTTGATGAAACCACTTCATCATTTAAAATGTGTTCGAAAATTGGTCACATGTACGAAAATGAAATTGACAGAATCTATGGCTATTGACAAACCGTTTCGCTGTAAATTGTCGAAATATTCATTTTCGATTTTTTCCCCGGATGAATTCCTCCCATAGAAGCATTCTTTCTTAATTCTTCGGAAATCCGAAATAACTAAAATAATCTTCATTTAGTAGATTTATAATTACTTTCACAAGATGGGACGCAACACTTCCTAACCATTTTCCTAAGTCAATGGTCTCGAAAAGATACTCCAAGAAAACAAAGCAATCCAAAGGGAAATTCGCTATTTACAGAACGACACTTAATAATTACAGCAGTGAAACACCTGGTATTGATATATTACGCTGATTTCGTATACTTGTTGCGCCGATAAATGCGTTCGCGAAACAAACAAAACACCACCTGCTACTGTAAAAACTAATAGAAACGCCGCGAAATGCAAAGGGTTCGTGCCGTTCGGGGTCTATCGTAGACGTTGCCAGATTTTCTGTTCCCGGCTTATGCATAAAAGAAGACTGTGAAAGTAGTGTGCGAGATCGTCGGAGATGACGTGGATAATAAGATCTTGGAAGGATTGAATAGATTTGTTTTGGTTCCGAGTTCAGAACTGTTCTGGAACGGTTCCAGCATGCGCGATTGCGATTTTGTAGGTTTGTTTTGGTTCGGACTTCAGAACTGTTCTGGAACGGTTCCACATGCGCGATTGCGATTTTGTGTTTTGGTTCATTTCAGAACCGGTTCAGGATTTGAGTAATCCTGTTTTGGTTATTTTCAGAATCGATTCCGAACTGTTCTAGAACTCTGAAAGGAGTTCGGATGTGAGAGTCCGAACTGTTTCAGAATTAAGTAGTTCGCACAAGCGTAGAGTGGCTTTCAACGATTCAAATGGATAACCTGACTTTTTCGACGTCGTGTTGATTTGGTTTTTGATAGTTTCATTTGTTGAGGAAACGGTTAACTGCTAAAATTTAACTTTTGTTATTGAGGATAATTCCTTCGCTACGACCTACCAGGATTATCTAATGGATTTTATTTATATTGTTCACACCTGGAATGTATACTTCTTAAATGAATCTATGAATACAAGTCCCCTTCCTCTATTGAATAATAATGTTTCGAATTAACTTTTCTCTAAAAAGCACATATCTGAAATACGTTCGTCATTGATTTCATTATTATATAAACAAATAATTTGTTGGTTCATTTTGGAATATAATTGAACTAATGAAGAAAATTCAGAAAAAAAATTAAGTCGAAGCAAAGTTTTCCCGAAAATATTTTTATATTACATGGTGAGACAAGGACTCACATATTTTCAATCAAACCACCAACCACATGATTTAACATTTCTCTTTTCTGCCAACTCAAAAGGAATTTTTTTTTTACTGTACGATCCCGATGAGAACCCGAACCTAATTCGTGTTTTGGTTTCATCGCTCTTAGAACTGTTCTAGGATACTTCAGAATCGGGCTTCCACAGCGCATCGATTCTGCGCAGTTCTAGGACAGTTCTGAATATCGGAACCAAAACAAACCTTGTGTTTTATTTCATTTCAGAATCGGTTCAGGATATGAGTAATCCTGCTTTGAACATTTTCAGAATCGATTCCGAACTGTTCCAGAACTGTGAGAGTAATTTGAACTGCTTCAGAATCGGGTAGTTAGCACAAGCGTAGAGTGGTTGTCAACGATTTAAATGGTTAACCTGAACTTTTCGGCGTCGTGTGTTGATTTGGTTTTTGATTGTTGTATGAAGACACGGTTCGCTGTTAAATTTAAACTTTGATATTGGGAATAATTCCTTTACTTCGACCTCCCATAATAATAGAAGGGGTTTCACTTCCATTGCTCAACCCCGGGATGTATACCTACCTATTTCTTGAATGAATCTCCTATCCTTATGGAATAATAATGTTTCGAATTAATTCTTTCTCCAAAACGCAGATATTTGAGATACGTTCATCATTAAATTCATTATTATATGAATCAATCATTTTTTTGTATTACTTTCAGATTGTTGGTTCATTTTGTAATATATTCAAATCAAGAAAAATTGGGAAAAATGATTTTTTACAAGAAAAATCAAAGTGGACGCAATATGTATCCCCAAAAATATATATATTACAAATGAAACTTTGACAGGGACTTTTGCATATTCATTTATTATACCACAGACTATGGGACGTGAATAACATTCCCCTTCTCTGCCTACACAAACGGAAGATTTACTTCCATCACGGTCCTGATGAGAACTCGAACTTAATATTCGTGTTTTGGTTTCATCACTTTTAGAACTGTTCAAAATTGTGTTTATAAAATAATAACGCATCCATTAAAAATTTTTCGATATGTGTTCAAAATTTGGTAATCAATATTTTCATCTACTTTTAGATGTATGATTCTGGATGAAAAGTAAACCGATTATTCCAGTGAATTCCAATCTTAGAACCGAATGCGATGATGTCATTTTCGACATTATTGGAAATTTGCAGCGTTTTTCTTTATAACTCAGGAACCACTGGTCGGAAATCATCCGGGTGAAATCTTTTTGGTTAAGTTTCGCAACAGTAATCAACGTTCAGAGTTTCATGAAAATTCGGTGGTAAGTTTTCGACCCAACCCCTTATTTTGAGCCCTAAGGATACACAGATTCTGCTGAAAAGCTTGGAGGATCAATCCCGAGCGACAAACGATTTTTCTACCAAAATTCACTGATTTCGGTTCAGTACTTCTTGAGAAAAGTCCCGGACAACGGACGGCGGACGGACGGATTTTTTTTTATTGGTTTATTCAAATCTACATACTCCAAAACGTAAACTGAGAAATTTTTAGGGGGTGTTAAAATTTTTTATTTCTTGGCCGATCACTAAGGTTTATTATTTGATTTTATCAAATAACAAACCAAAAGGAACCGCTCTGTACGTATCTAAATTGAATAAGGTTTTAATCATTTTTCGGTTAGCAGAAATGCCTGCATATTCCGATACTCGACAAAATTAAGGAACACCCTTGCCTTTTAGCCGGCAATATCACATTCAAATAAAAACTCTGGGGTGCTATTTTCCGAATTCACGAGCTCTCGCGGCGATATGACAGTTGGGCAACATGGTGTTCACGGTATACCTTGGCAAGATTAATTCACGAAAACAACTTTTTTAGTATAATTTTGAATGTTTAATAAGGAGCATTCTGAACTCTAAAATAACTAAAAGATATCAAAAGAGACAAATTACCATGAAAAAGAGGGAACAGAAAAATCCTTCATTTAGCATTTGTGATGATATCAGTCTACACGGTACAAAAATTTCGCAAATGCACTTGGGCGCCAGTAAATGAACTTTCGCATAGCTTCGTTTTTGACTGAAATACATAGGATGGGTCGAGGCAGGCTGAATCAAAACTGCATGCGGATTTACTTGATGTAAAAAATGATGTGCACAGCTAATTTAAAAACCGTGTATAAATTCACAGATCGAAGCTTCTCACTTCTTGCAGTTGAAAAGTATTTTATTCATATTCAATAAAAAATTTGAATTCTTATTCGATAGAAATCGACCAAATTCATTACTTTGTTTCAAAATACAATTGGGAAGCACCAAGTACGATGAGATTATACTTCAACAATGAAATTCATATTTCTGGAATTGTCACCAGCGAAATGGAGATTTCATGAAATCGAACATAAAACACAACGAACAATCACTATGTTCAATAATTAAACATGGAGTCATATTTTGGAGAATCCTTTCACGCTACTCTGCATTGAGATCCTCCATTATTGTAAATGAACTCATCAAAGTAATCAAGTCTGCTCATAATTGAAAAGCGACAAAAAAAAGAAATCCGAATAAAGACCGCCCGGGGGCGTTCTAAAAAGAAGGGGCACTTTGCCCGTTCCAAAGGAAGTTTTGCGAGATAGCTTCAACCTATTTGGAACTTTACGTTTCGTCATAGCTTGATCTGTAAGTTGACACTTTTCATGCGGACCATAATGCAATGTGCGAGATCGTCACAGATGACCAAGGTAATAATATTCTGAGGGGATAGACACAAGGGATGTTTAGCGCCCGAAAAAGGGCATGCGTAAGAAAAGATTTTCCAGCACAGATCAGGAGAAACCCATGAACCGATCGTGTGTTGCTGAGAATGAGAAAACCTCCTGGATCTTAGTTGCATGGGTTCATAATTATATTAAGAGCAACCAATACCACGTGGTGCTGAATTACGACTAGGCAAAACAGCCACATTCAAGTTTTACTAAATATCATGAATATCCCAAGGTCCGGCCGCTGGACCAGAGCTACATGCTTGAACGTTGCCTAGCGGCGCGTGAAATATTAGAATTAGGAGAAATTTCACCTTTATAGGAGAAAACGGGGTGTCGTTCTGCAGGCGACAGTGAGTATTTTTTGAAAATTTTTTCTTGGGATATACTTAGTTCTTTTGTGAGAATGCGGAATGTTAGATGTCTCCCCATTTTTCACTTCATTTCAGTTTTATTTTCCCGAAAATTCTTAAATATAAAAAAGTGGCAACATTGCGCATTCTTACAATTTTTTTCAACCATTTGCACCAAAAAAAATTTGTGAAAAAGAACTGTGGCCTCCAGAATTCGTCCCGTTAATTTCGAGGTATTGTTTGCTCTTAGGAAAACTCCACTGTTCTTTTTTAAAATGCAATAATTGTTTAGCGCCCAAGTTCGATGAAATTATATGCTGTGCTAAAAGAATCAGTATTTCTCCAGTTATTAACATCGAAAATAAGATTCCATGAAAGCGACCAGACAATATCAGAAACAATCGCTATATTCTCTAATTAATTATAATCTCAATTTTAAGAGAACCTTTCCTCTCTACACCATTCTTCATAAATATCTTCTTTTGTTCTTATTAAACTGATCAAAATAATCAGACTCGCTTATTGGAAAACAGTGACAAAAAGACGAGCCGCTTGGCCGTACCAAAATTGAATCATATTTAAACTGTTTTTCGAATGGCAGGACTGCATGCATTAATAATAGCAGAGCACATTTGATTGAAATTAAAGCTGTCAAGATTTGCTAGGAACCTTCAACCTCTTTGTGGGCATCATGTTTCGTCCTGGCTGAGTCTTTGAGTCAGGGATACCAGATATACCGTATACCGATTGTACCGTAATTTCAACCCCAAATCACAAGAAGTCAATAAACATACCCTTATACATAATTGTGTCATAATTTTGGTCGATTCGATATTTTGATCAAAAACTTTTCTGGTAAATTAAATTTGCTTTAATTATCCAAACATAACGGTAGATACGAGAATACCAAGAATACGGCAAAACAGTGGTACATTCCCAAGGATTCCCAACAAACACAAAATACAGCAATTGTGCAGTTACTGCATTACAAGTGCCACCGGAATGCAGTATATAAAATGTTGTATTGAAACTGCACAATCTCTGCATTGGTAATACTGCTTTCCTAAACATGCAGTCTTTTGAATAAAGCTGCTGTACAGCTTTTGTACAACAACTGAATGACACAACGCTGTCTCTGTCTGATGCTATACCATGCACAGACCTACTGTGCTGGTTTAGCCGTTGTCAATCGTCGTCGTCGGCCATGCTGTTTTGTAACGGAAATTTGTTCTTTGTGTCGTTTTTGATTCAAGCTATTTGAACTGACTGTTTCAAGTTGACTGTGTATCGACATGATAAATTCCCGAAAATACGAAATAAGGCAAATTAGGTGTGAGGCTAAGTAAGTTTAGATGATGCCGTTTCTTTCGGAACTGGAATAAATAGACAAAAGTAGAAAACACCTGGGTCTCTACCTAAACTGGATAGGGCCAACTAAGAAACAGAATTTCGAAGTACTAACATCAATGAAGGAATTTTAGGTATTTTATTCACACAATGTAAAACTTTTTTTGTTTATTACCTCATTTTTCTTCACTTTAAGTTGCTGCACGCAAAAACAAAGGGAGCAAAAATAATTCACCAACCGTTATTGAAATAACCATCACGGAATGATTGAGAAATTTGTACTCATTTTAGAGGAATAAGAAAGGAACGAGAGAGAGTCACCCAATAATATATTATATTCATAATGTTTGATATCGCCGGTATTTCTGTAATTTCTAGTTTTTTCTATTAAAGTCATGTTCCTTGTGCAATATTTCTTTTATTCAGTTGAATTTGCTATGAATCACATTCCGTAATATGCTCAACATGAACTAGGTTAACCCGACTCCTAAGACAGCCAGTATGTTTCAGGAATCAGGCTCACCTCCGAAAATCCTATATTTTTCAAGTAATCGCATTGAAATTCTAAATATGCATACTACAGACTGTTTTTCATCGACTGAGGGGAAATAGAAAACCTAATTTTTTTTCGCTTCAACCGGAAATGGCCGAACGATTTTTTCAAAGAATGTTGTGTATATTTTTATATATTTGAATTCCATGCTGAGTTTTCGGTGAAATGTCGTGAAAAATTAAATAATTTGAATATTTTTTTTGTAAAGTAGTCAATTTTCAGATACAGAAAAAATTGCAGAATTTTTTCTACCGTAAAGCATAGATGTCGAATGTGCAAAAATATATACATCACATCAAAATCAAAATTATTCTGCAATTTCCGAATGAACTGGAAGTCGTAGACCCCTCTTTTTTCACATCTGTCGATGGTAAATAATTAAGTATCAATGTGCAAAGTTTCAATTCAATCTCTGTAAAAATAATTATTTTTTCGGCAGTGGGTCTTATTCCTGTGAGTCTTGTTATACAGCCGTGCTTCTGCTGCATTGTTGCTGCTTAGAAACATCATATCGAAGTAGCACAGTTGGTGCATTATTACTACGTACAAACTGCATTACAACGAGGCATAGCTCCTCCACAACTGCTGTTTAGTGGCTGTACTTCGAACGCAGTTTGAGCTGTACAGTTTCGATGCACTGCACCACTATCGCTGCACTTCAAGTGCAGCAACGCTGTACAGTTTTTGTACTCTTGCTGCGTTTTAGTGTGTGCTGGGTTATTTTGTCGAATAAAGGCAGATTTTTGCACAGCGAATCTTTTTTTCTTCAGGTTCAGATTCGAAGCCGAAAAATGTTCTCTTCTCCTTTCAAAAAAATCATTATTCGGTTCGGGCCCTTTCTATGACATCATCTGTTTCATTGAATTCAGCGAATGCAATAAATTACAGGGAGTTTTACGGTCCGATGTAACGTTTTTTCTGCTCCTTGGGAACTCTGTTTTCAACTCGAAGGATGCATTCGAATGTATTATTCGAGGCTGAGCTCATCTGGACCCGGCATTAAACTCATCTGGACCTGGCTTAAGAGTAACGTTCAAGAATTCGTAACATAATTTCGCCTGAAACCCCATAAGTCTGGCATCGCTGCGCCATAATTTCATCTTTGACATCTGGCAAACACTGCTTGGAAAAGTCTTCAAACAGGTAACATTTAATACTTAAAACACAATGGAAATTGAATAATACAATGTTATGGATTAAGTAGAGTGTTATACAATGCTGTGGATGAAGTAGAGCTCGCGTGATTTAAGTAAGACCCAAGAGAGGGCGCACTCCGAAATATTCTCCGGAACATATCAGAAGGAACGTTGTATTGCTGAGAAAATGAAAATAACGTTCACTGATTAAACGTAACCTCATTTTTTGGAGAACCCTTTCCCGCTACTCTGTTCTTCATTAAAATCCTCTGTTGTTCAATTAAACTGATCAGAATAATCAGGCCTGCTCATTACTGAAAAGCGACAAAAATACGAAAATCGAATAATTACCGCCCGGTTGTTGGAAATGAAAAACAGGCCGCTCTGCGAACAAAAATTGAATCACGTTTGAACCGGTTTTCGGGTACAACAACCGCATGTATGTTCGGACACTCGACATAATTAAGAAACACCTCTGCATATTGACGAAGTATAATTCAACTATTTCCATTCAATTTAGACAGTTATTGTTTAAATTTCGATCCCAGCTGAAAATTAGTGGGATTGTACAGAACATTATCATAAATGCAATCTGAAAAGTCCTCAGCAGACACCTGGAAAAAAATTTACTGAGGATAGAAGGTCTCAAAACTGGTTTTTCGCGTTTTTCCAGCACAGTGATAAGTTTCATCAGGAAATGAGCTGAGACAAAATTGTAGATCAGATAATTAATTATCTATGAAAATATCTGAATACTTCTTTCCCTATGAGCCACAGTTTTCGAAATATAATGATTTATAAAGATGTCATAATATGCACACCCAAGATACAATTTCAGTTTTATCACGATCCACAAGGGTGCATCAAAAATAGAATCTGAATCGAGCGATAAAACTCTGCGTTCTAGAATTGATCCAAATGTCTATCATAAAGATAAATTCCCCATTGAGCTGCTCGTTTATGAAGGTCTTCAAGACTTTTTTCGCAGGATTTTTTTTTTGGGTTTTTATGGGTTTTCACGGCCAATATCTGAAACAGAACTACTAAAAGTTAAATAAAATTGTTTTTTCATGAAAAACGCCCTTGCGGATTTCAGTATCAAACTATTTGTCAAGGGCAGTTTCTTGGAGAAAAGATTGCCTAATGAACAATACAAACTATAAAAAAAATGAACAGTGATACAAATCTGACTCTTTCATCAGACAAAGCAGAAAATTTCAAGAATTATTTTCTTTCGATTTGGGACTTTTGTCACATTGACAATCCGCAAGGGCGTTTTTCATGAAAAAAAAAACAATTTTTATTTAATTTTTAATAGTTCTGTTTCAGATATTGGGAGTGAAATCCCATAAAAACCTAAAAAATAATGCAAAAACCTCCCAAATAAGCTTCAATCGATACTCATTTCCGCAGGCATTGTGAAAACCAATAAATCTTATTACTATCTATCGGGAGTACCTACGTTTAAAAACAGATATCAAAGCCTGTTCGAAGTTTTCACGACCTTGTTACAACCTCGTGAAAGTCAAGTTTCGAGAGAATCAGAAGACCTAAAGTTTTATGAAACCCTTCTGAAAAGATGAGATATGATTATACAATCTTGAAGGATATTTACTGAAGATCAAATTCTCTTTACTCGATCCTAAAGATATGATAAGATTATTCAATCTTGATGGATATTTACTGAAGATTAAATTCTTTTCATTCGATTCTAAGGATTTCTTGGTTATGCTATAAAAGTAAATATCTGTTTGCCAGCATATGACTCATAATTTCACTTTGAAAACTCATTCTTACATCGTCATTCCATAATGATTTCGTTTGTTTGATTTCTGTTGGAAATTTTACAGAAAACCGAAATATACTGGTTCGTTACTTTCCATCTAAATGTATAACTCTTATTTATAGATATTTTGAGTATGAGTCTGTCTACATGATAAGACCCATGATCCCAATATTTCGATCCTTATACCATCAACTCTCTGTCTGACACAAATATATTCCCATATTTGTAATTGAAATTAAAAGGTTGAATCGAGTTCTTGAAGAACCCATTCACATGAGTCATTAAACTTGAGATCTATTACATTTATGGAGTTGTGATATTAGGGCTCTCCAAGACGAGATTCAGTCATAAAACCACATGATTTTCATTGGGCTCAATAAAACCAAATATTGTCTATAACAGAGATAAGACTAAATGGTTTTATGACAAACACATTTCAGATCATCATTAAACCTTCATACGATCAAGTAGTTTTGAAGACTCAATACTCTTTATACGTTATTTTAAAAGATACTATAAGATAGCATTATCAGATTAAGTAGTCTTGAAGAGACCCTAGTCTGAAACGAAGTAACTTTAAAGTTTATAGTTATCTCTTTACATGCTTAAAACTTCATTAAAACCTGTCCGAGAGCAGATACTCCCAGAATTGTTTTTTGGGTAATGTATTGTAGACCCACTTTCAGCCCCAGTCTTTTGGGTCTAGCTGATAACTAAGTTAAACTAAGCGACGCATGAACTTGGTAATATATCCGAGAAAGATCTTGCCGAGGTTGTTTTAGGATTCATTCGAAAACTTAGTGCGGTGAAATCATGTTCTACCCATGGAATTCATATTTCTCTCCGATTAAACATAATATCATTTTGTGGCTAATCCTCCTACGTTACTTCGTTCTTCATCAAATTCCTCTATCGTTCCAATTAAACTGATCAGAATAATCAGGCCCGCTCCTTGGTGGAAAGCGACAAAAACACAAAAATCGAATAATGACCACCCAGGCGTTGAAAATGAAATACAAGCCGTTTTGCTCCTACGCAAATTGAATTACGTTTTAACCCTTTTTCAAATGGCAAAACTGCATCAATGTTCGGATCCTCGACAAAATGATCCTTCGGTAGATTCGTTAGTTTCAGTTCTGAGGCACTTTCGAGCTGAAGCGCATTTCAGAGGACCATTGTCATCTGTGCGGAAAGCGTAATTATTATTAATGACGTTCCCTTTTGAATGGGACGCATAATCATATGGTGTTGTCCATTCCAACATGGCCGACGGAATTAATTAATTAATATTGCAAAAACAGGGATGGGCAGGCTGAAGTCTATTTTTGATCTGACAAGTTTCAGTTTTTGAATGGTGAATATATTTCCCCACAGTATACTTTTCAATCCAACTTTTTGTCTACGAAAGGGTCTAGGTCAATATAAAGGATGGGTTTTTTTACTTAGTAATTTTTGAGGGAGCTTAGGTAGAACAACATTTTATGAACTCGGAGAAGACCGAAAAGAATGTCAAATATTATGAAAATTTTTTCTTCTCGATATCAGGTAGGATTTCAGATTCAAATTTTGAAATGTTAGTGTTGACTCTCGTCAATTATATCAATTAACGTGTCACATTTTTTCCTAGTGGCCCTCCCTACGGATATACGATCTCCTAAATGACTGAAAATCCATTTTACTGGAATAAATTTCAAAATACTGAATATAACTGAATAAAAATTTGGTATCATAAACATTAGTAAGGAACTCTTACCGTGGGTTTCACAAAGCTTAATCCTCTGATCAACGCATTGATATTCTGTGGTATTGCTAAAAATGAACTGAAATTGAACATAGAATTGTCTTGATCAGAACAATCAAGTTAATCAGAGCTTTGTGAAACCCGCTGTTAGAATACTGCCCCTAAATTCATATTAGTTTGTTTAGTTTACCAGGGGCGGACAAGGTTGTACATTTTCATGCTTACATTTTTAACAACCTTTATGATAACGACTTGAAAAATTCAAATTTGGACACCTTGAACATTAAGCTAAAGAAAAGGTACCGTAATTCATTGTCGATGAAATGAACCGTTTTCGAAAAACAAAATAATAAGGATAAGTATTTTTTTGTTTCTATTGAAAAGAACCATGAATTTTGATTTTCTTTTGTCTACAACAGAGTATGATACGAAAGTTATTTATTTTTTTTTTCGAAAACGGTTCATCTTTTCGACCATGAACAAAAGTACCTTTTCTTAAGCTCAATGTACAAGGTATCCAAATTTGATTTGATCCTTATTATACAGGATGTTGAAAATATAAGCAGTAATATGTACAACCTAGTCCGCCACTGGTAAACTTAACAAGCTAATTTAAATTTAGGGGCAGTATTTTAAGAGTGCCTCACTAATGTTAATCATATCAAATATTCATTGAATTATATAAAGTATTCTTAAATTTATTTCGGTAAAATGGATTTTCAGTGGCGTCATTTAGGAGGCCGTATCTCAGTAGACAGGGCCGCTAGGAAAGAAATTTATGGGAACGTGTCATCTTATTTTTATGTTTCATTTGAATCCGAGTGATTTCTCATTTTTTCCTGTAAGTGGAGTATTCAAAAGACTAAGAATCTCCAAGAGTTCCTACTTGAAGACTCAGTTTGAAGCATTGCGAAAATTCTGACTGCTGTAGCCTATGAGGAGTATAAGAGCAAATCTGAAGAGAAAAATGTCTCTAGAGTTTGTGATATTTTACATTTGAACGATGTTGAATACACGCCTTCTGATATTGTGGATGCTTTTGCTGATTTATTCAGGAGTGCATATACCGATCACCAATATCACACCCCAAGACACCAATAGTCTCTTAAATTTCTCTGAGGTCCATTGATGAAAGCGCTGTCTAAGATTACTGAAGCCAAATTTCACGAGTAGCTTCGACGCAATGCCAGCTTTTATTTTGAAGGATTGTGCACACGTATTGTCCAAGCCACGAAAGATAACCTAGTCTCGACATCGAGCTGCTTCCCGGATCTTTGGTAAATATTCGTCATATGTCCTGTTTTTAAAGCGGGTATAATGGATGATGAATCAAACTACAGGCCTACAACGCTATTATCCAACTTCGCTAAAATCTTCGGAATATGTTTAGATAATAGAGTGTTACCCTCCGTCAGAAACCTTTTATCGAAAAGTCAACATGGTTTCATCAACGAGAGATCCACAATCACTAACTTATTAACCTTTGCACAGTTTGTTTGTATCTTTTCCATAACACTTTCAATTATCACTTCATCAAAAGGAGAGTATTTTTTGGCAAAAACTTGTTCTTTGAAATCAATTTATCATGCGAACATCTTCATTGCAAACAGAGACATACCGTTTTAACTGGAGAATGTATATGTTGTGATACTTTCATATCAATTCAGACTAATTTTAATATAAAATCGAACTATGAATAAACCAAATTGTTCGATTCCAATCTTTGTGGTTGTGCAATCATATACTATTTCATTAGATATCCCAACCGTTTTAATTGAATAATGCAGGTTGTAATTCCTTTACTTCAGTTGTGATTTGTTTATATTATATCAAATAAACATTATGAATTGGTCCACCTTAGTTCGATTCCAACTCTTGTTGTTGTGCAATTAAATAATCATAAAATGAGGACTTTCATCATAAAAAAGAACCTCAGAGATGACTATACAATTGATATTGTTGTAGAAACTTTTTGGATTATATTCTAAAATGGAACTGATACGAAATTATTAATCAAATAAATTGTACGAAAATTTCATTTCAGTTTGTGTACATGTTTATAACCTCTTTGCTTGTTCAAAAGCGGCAAGAGTGACGTTATATCTGCAATCTGATTGGCTCCCCATAGCACCCCAAACGGTCATATACGCGTTGACATTGATTTCCTAAGTAAATGAAGCAAGTGGTTCATCTGGATGGTCTGTGATTTTAGTCTCAGTAGGTTGAGGTGCCTTTTGTGCGAAGGAGATTCGGGGATTTGGGGAATCAGAGATTCACTCTATTGGCCGACGACGATCAACTGACTCGTCGTCGGCCAATAGTGTGAATCTAACCTATTATTTTTTAATGGAAGAGTGGAATGTGTCAATCTTCATGACCTGCCCACCGACCTCATAAAAGTGTAGAAACCGTCAGACATTGTGAAAAAGTTCACGACCTGATCGCTCTTATATGTTCCATTCACTTCTACAGAGACAGTCGGTAAACCTTGGAATGGTTTGATCAAATGTCATCTAGGTCAAGATAATTCGGCAATAGACTACTTCGGACCAAGTTGCCAACACAAATTTTTCTTCACAATTTTAGTATCCCTGGGGAACGGGAATTTCAGGTCAAATTCGACATGATAAGGTTTGCGTTATTTATAAATATCTGTAAAAGATGCCTCGGCTCTTCAGACAAGATAATTCCTTCCGAATATAGGGTTTTGTTAAGATCATCTCTGATTAGCTGAAATTTAAGTTGGGATTCCTGATTTCATGTTAATAGTGTCAAATTTGTATAGGATATATTCCGCAAATCAACTTGGTTATTTCGTCTGTCGGATTTCCATTCCGTAAATATGGAATATTCGGTTGGTTCCTGACAAAAAGGTTAATTACCGAATTTGAATGATGAAAAAACGTTCTTTCTGTCACCAAAACGACTGTCAATGTTCTATGGTAACATATCCATAGCATAGAAAAATCTTCATTTACTTTATGATCCATAGAACATAGAACAGACAACAATCAACATTGGAAATCATAAGGTAAATAAAGATTGTTCTATGCTATGGATATGTTACCATGAAACATTGATTGTCGTTCTGGTGCATAGGCTTAATATGTCTATGTTCTGGTGACAGAATTAAGATTGCTTTTTCATCAATCAAATTCCGTAATAAACTTTTTATTTCAGGAACCAACCGAATATTCCATATTTACAGAACGGAAAACCGGCAACTGAAATAATCAAGTTGATTTGCTGAATATATCCTCTATAAACTTGACACTATTAACAAGAAATCACGAATCCCAACTTTAATTTCAGCCTAAAAAAAACCTATATTTGGAAGGAGTTGGCTTGTTTGAGGAGCCGAGGCATCTTTTACGGATATTTATAAATAACGCGAAACTTATCATGTAGAATTTGTCCTGAAATTCCCGTTCTCCAGTGATAGTAAATTTGTGAAGAAAATTGTGGGTTGGCAACTTGGGCCGAAGTCTTCTATTCGTTATCAATTCCTACATACTCCTGTCCAAAACTCTATGGTTTGGAAAAGTTACATACGTAGACAAACACCTTTATTCATATTTTTGTTTGTTCACAATAGGAACATAAACAGGTTAACAAATACCCCAAAAAAATATCGACAGATAAAAAAGTGAGGTTACAGAAGTGTACAAAAAGTTTACTCAAATATTACAGTATTTCACCAAATTAATTATTCACAGATAATACACTGAGAAGAAAATTGAAAAGGAAAAACTATCAACCCTGTTCAATGTATTACAAAAATCAAACAAAACAAAATAAATACACAAATATAATAAAGAAGGGATACCTTAAAAATAATAACACTAACAGTTTCTTCAGAATTTTTTGCCATATCATCCTCACGACTGCTGTATTATATTGCGTGTTGTTCCTCTGCAACCAGTTACAATCTACTCGCTTCGGTATTTCTTGAGATATACAGGAAATAATTTCAAATCAATAATCAAATTCCCTACATTTTTTCCAAGGTCTCTAAAAATAAACATCGGATCAAATTGAAATTCGAAACGCTTTTGTTGAATACTGACTTCAAGGTCTGTGCTGAATGACCGAAAGTCTCCGGAAAACAGTGTATTATTCAACGAGCATATAATGACTGCTATTATTTACGAGAGTGAAGTTAGGGACACTCGCCTGCGGCTCGTATCTCAAATCACTCAAGTGAATAATAGCAATTATATGCGAGTTAAATACTTAACTTTGTCCACTACTTCATCGATAAAATTGGAATAATTCTACATTTTCTACAACCTAAAATAGAGTTGTCAAAATAGTCAACTTCATTCTCTGAGATTGTCAAGTTCACGAGAAAAGTCCAAATTTTCACTTGATCTATGCATGGAGTGAATAATATTCATTATACATGCCTATTATCCACGGGCTTGGATAATGTTAATGATGGAATTTTTTTCAACAAGAGCCATCGAAATATATACAGGGTGTTTCACCATAAACTGATCAAACATATATAGCCGTATAGAGGAAACTGGGAAAGTTATTTTTGCCTTATGACATATACCTCGTTTCCGAAGCATAAGCGAGGTACGGGGTATTTAATGTCAACTTTGAGCAATATTCTGATAATTGTGGTGAGTTATGCGTGACCTTTGAAATAACGGTTTTTGGTCACATCTTAGTATTTTTTGGTGGTCGATTCAATTTTGGCGTAGAATTCTTGAAGAAAAATTTCAAAATGGCGGAAAGCCTACAAAGTTGGAATTTTTTGTTTTCGGTTGCCAAATTGGATAGCATCATTTCAATGTACTCGATTTTCTAAGATTTTCCGTGAAAAAACTTTTCCAAAATTCGAACTCAACTTTTTTTTACATGTCTACATTGAAAAAAATTCACCCATAATTGTTGAAATCTTTCTAGGTTGAACTTATTTTTATTCTGAACACTGGTGTGAAAAGAGAATGAAAAAATAACCATTGGTTTTCATTTTATTGGCTTCCAGAGATTCCGCTCGGAGTACTCGAATAATTTTTATTTAAGGAATTGGTGGCCCTACGGAGGCCAAAATTGTGCTAATGGGCCCCCAGAATGACCTGGATAGAAATATGAATTTATCAAAAAAAAATTTTTTTTCAACGAAGCTTTGATGGGATTCGAACTAACACTAGTTACGGACAATAGGGTGGCGTATAAAATTAATTTATTCTGATTTTAATGACGTCCGTTACCAAGCAACGGTGGTTTATCGAATATGAGCTATTTTCCGAATGCGGAGAGAGTTCGATTCTCACCAAAGTTTTTTAGAATTTTTTTTTTTATAAATTCATATTTCTATCCAGGTCACTCTGGAGGCCTATTAGCATAATTTTGTCATCCGTAGGGCCACCAGTTTTTTAAATAGAAACTATTCAAGTACTCCAAGCGGAGTCTTTGGAAGGCTATAAAATGAAAACCAACGAATATTTTTTCATTCAGTTTTCACCCCAGTATTCAGAATGAAGGTCAGTTCAACTTCGAAAGATTTCAACAATTTCGGGTATTTTTTTTTCACTGTAGACATGTAAAAAAAAGTTGAGTTTGAATTTTGAAACAATTTTTTCAGGCAAAATCTTAGAAAATCAAGTACATTGAAATAATGCTATACAATTTGTCAACCGAATATAAATAATTCCAACTTTGTAGGTTTTCCGCCATTTTGAAATCTTTTTCCAAGAATTCTTCACCAAAATTGAATTGACCACCAAAAAATACCAAGATGTGACCAAAAACGGATATTTCAGAGGTCACGTATAAATCACCACAGTTATCAGAATATTGCTCAAAATTGACATTAAACACCCTGTATCTCACTTATGCCTTGAAAACGGGGTATATGTCATAAGGCAAAAATGACTTTCCCAATGTCATCTATATGACTATATATGTTTGACCAGTTTATGATGAAACACCCTGTATATTTTAAATGGTCGTCGACAAACGGTTCTTTCAATTCCCTTTAAAATTCCCTATCGTGTTAATTCCTTACGAAGTTGGGAGTTGGTATTATTCTTCAAATAATTTGAAAGTTTCGAATTAATCGCATCAGTATTTCTTGAGTCATCGAAAAAATTAAGCTTGAATTTTAAATGAGCATAACTCCGAAAACATTCGGCTGCTTCCACTCAGTAACCAACCGAAACGAAATTTTTGGACTAGTCTGAGAATTTCGAGTTGCTGGCTACCTTACTACAAAAGTTAGAGAACATACGGGCAGCCGGAAGGATAAACAAACAGAATAAAATTTGACCGCAGATTTTTTTCCAGGATGCCTATTCGTTCACGACCAATTTCGGCATAAAATTCGAAATTTACAGCCATCTAGAAGAACGAAAGTGCTGTTTCCCAGAACAAGCTCGATACAAGTATACTGCCATCTCGTACGGAATGATGAATGAAACCCTGTGAAGTCTGTTATGAAGTTGGTTAAAAATGAAACGAACTTCATATAAATATATCAGAATGGCTTGAAGCGCATTAACAATTAAATCAGACGTCAAACTGACGTCGGGAATACGACGAACCTTACTTTTCGAAACAGGCGTGTGGGGTGTAGGTGTGATGTGCGGGGTTATTATATTCTATGCTCAGTGGGGATTATGCCCCATCACGATTGCTACTCCGCCCAACGTAGGCTTGGTTTTCACGTGAAAATAGCTGGAAATGACTCACGCATCTAAATATAGGGATCAAGCGAAACGTGGTCTCACTGAATGGGAAAAGTTCGAGTCAAGTTTTCGTCGGAAAATAATGAAGTGGGTACGTGGGATATGATGCGAATGTAATAGAAACCCCTGCCGTTATCGAGTTGACCAAGTATAGGTTTTTGCGGTTTCCTTTCAGGACGCGGTTATTTCGACAGAATTTCTTGCTTTTTGCGCGCATGTTCTAGGGAAACAACGTGCTTTCGTTTGGTCCAAATGTCTGTAATTTTCGATGATTGAGCCGAAAATAGTATCAAACGACTAGGTTGGACTCACTGATGACGAATCCGGTGTCAAAATCGATTCTGTCCGGCAGGCCGACGACACGATAACTGTCGAACGGAGCCAGTTAGCAACTTGAAACTTGTAGTGTGGTTCACGCATCGGAATGCCGCGGCTGAGTTAGTTAATGGGCCGAATCGGCCAAATAGTTTCGGAGTTATAGCCATTTGAAATTTTTAGGTTATTCCCCTCATATTTCAGAACCTACTGGAGCGATTAAATTGAAACTTGGCAGTGGGTTGGAGCATAACGACGCGCAATTCTGAGCAAATATTCGTTGAAATCTCATGGTCAATTTTTTTTTTCCTAAAACCATCGCTCATATTCGATAACTATTCTAGTTATACCTTTAGCTTTATATTTCATACCATTAGTTTTGGATATATTTGAAAAAAGTATGTAGAATTTCGTGGTTTTCTTCTCGATATCCTTGTTTTTTACAGTATAACTAGAGAAATACTGATTCAGTCGCGATGAAACTTTGCAGCTAGTTCGAAAATGCTGAAAAATAACATCGTGAGGAATTTCGTGATGATCGTGTTATCAGAACGATTTGAAAAAAAAATTCGAATTTTTTTTCAAATATTCAATGTTCTGTGATCTTCTCATCATATTATCCTCATTAAATTCTCTATAAACCTTCAAACTGTCATTTCTAGATAGAGTACTGGATTTCAATTCGATTTTATCTGTATTCTTGGAAATATTGGGAAAATCAAATTTTGAATGGGTATATCTGAGGCCTGACCGTAAACACAATAACTTCTGAAAGAAAAAACTTAGAAACTCGATATTTGCAGAAGAGGTTTGGACCCTAATAACGAAGGTCGAATTCGTGAATGGCTAAAATCCGCTGAATGATTTCGTAGAAATACCCATTCAAAATTTTATTTTTCCAATATATTTCCAAAAATTAGATTAGATCGAATTGAAACCTAGTAATTTATTGAAAAAAATCTAGAAAAGGACTGCCGTGAAGGCAGTAGCTTTTCCGCACATGTTCACATTCGTTGCCGAAGCGGTCATCTACATTGAACATGTGCGCAAAAGCTGCCGCCTTCACGGCAGTGCTTTTCTAGATTTTTTCGATTATTCAGTTCAAAATGGTTTCCAACGATTATGCATCAATTTGGAATTTCAAATTCCCCCATATTTCATTATATGCAGGCGGTGGCGGATTCCCTGGTTAGCTTAAGATTAGAGGCACAAGGCTCCCGATCCAATCTCATCAATATTTTCTAGATTGAAATTCGGCCTGTTAGGGAAAATGAAGAAAACATCATTTTGCTCCCTTGAACTGCAATAATAACCTGTGAATTGTCGCACGAAACGCATTTGAAAGACGACCACAAGATCTGGAGCAAAATCCAGCTGTATTTTCCCAACAGAATAGAACTATTCTAATAGGCGTGACGAAAGATATTGAAATACTCTTCTGTAATGTAGCTGCACATTCACTTTCTTCGAAAAAACCTTCATTTCGGTAATAAACCTAAGTTTAACGAAGTTAAAAGCCATTTTCTGAGATTTATTGAATAGCGCACGAAAACGCACGCAAGTGTCATGGCGCCTGCTCTGACGTCACGCTTAGGTGAACATATCATTGTGTCTATGCGTAGTGAAAAAAAAAAACAAAACATTAAATTAATTCGTGTGTTAAAAATTAATTCCTAAGTGGTGTGCAGTACCGCAATGTAAAAACACATCAATAAGAATACCCAATAATGTATTTGTACATGTTCCAAACGAGAAAATAACAAGAGATGAGGGGTTGAAGGTCGCACGGTGAAACCCGAACAATTTCTTCGATGTAAGTATGTTATCATATATTGATAGAACTTAAATTCAAAACGGTTGTCTGACGTGAAATAGTTGAAATATTGGGGCTATGGAATTACTGTTTTATTGAGGTTATGTTTGTTTTGGTCTTTGCTATCATTCTCATTATAAATTTTAATCGCTTACTTTTCTTTTTACAGTTGTCTAATGATATGGAACTGTAAAAATGTTTCCTTTCCGTTTTAGTTGCACATAACTGATTGCATTATGGCCATATGATGCTGTGGGGTCTTGTATCCTGTGAAATCAAACACGCAATAAAGAAAAGGGATTAGCCTGTTTATTTTTCTGTCGAGTGTTACAACAAAAGTGAATTCGAAAGGCAATATAATTCTTTTTGTTGGGAGGCTCAAGCTAACAATTCTTGTTGTAAATCTTCTTGGGTGCTGACTGGTAGTTTCTTCGCTGGCGCCGGGACAGGTCGATCGTGGGGCTAGGGATGCCTACCGCCGGTCGGTACTTCCGTCTTCGAGGGTGGTAAAAAGCCAGATGTTGGGTCAGAAATGCAGCGTATCGAATATCTTCTTGGTGGTGGCGTAATCGGTGGATGCAGATGGATTGGAGAGTCGAGTTTTGAGAGCGGAGCGAAATATATTTATAAGATTTTTCAGAGATTTGAATTTCGTGTTTCGACTCCGCCCTTTTTTCCGTTTTTGTTGAAGTGGATGAATTCGCTACACACTCCCCTGCCAGTGATGAACTTTTCTTTCAGAGCGAGTTCGTCTTTTCTGATGACGGAGGTCCTGTGTTGTGGGTTGAATTGACCGTTCATCGGGCTGGTTGTCTGGTTGAGGTTCTGTATTTTCATCGGTGATTATGTAGGCTGGTTTTACTCTGTCGATAGTAACGGTCGTTTCCTTTCCATAGTAGTTGACGGTGAAAGTTTTTGGACTTCGCTTCACTACTTGGAATGGTCCCTCGTACGGTAGTTGTAGGCAGGCTTTTGGACCGTCGTGACGAACGAAGACATATTCTGCTGTGGCCAAGTCTTTGAAAACGAAACTTTTCCGTTCTCCATGTCTTGTTCCATTCGTGGGCCTTATCTGTTTGATTTGTTCTCGAAGACTCTTTACAAATTCCGGAACGTCGTCAGTTCCAGTTTTCTGTTCGTTTGTTTCGAGAAATTCGCCTGGTAATCTTAGTGGTTCACCATAAACCAGTTCTGCAGAGGTGGATTTTAGATCTTCTCGCCATGCTGCTCTCATTCCGAGTAGGACTGTTGGGAGTGTTTCAGTCCATCGGTCGTTTTGATGGCATTTGATCGCTGCTTTCAGTTGCCGATGGCTCCTTTCTACCATTCCATTTGCTGCTGGGTGATAGGCGGTGGTTCGTAGGTGGTTAGTGCCAGTCAACTTATTCAGTTCTTTGAACAAGCATGACTCGAACTGTCTTCCTCGATCCGTTGTTACTCTGAGGGGTGTTCCAAATCGCGATATCCATTGGGAGTAAAACGCTTGGGCGACTGTGGTTGCTTCTTTGTTCTGAATGGGGATTGCTTCTCTCCATCGGGTGAATCGGTCGACACAGGTAAGGCAATACCGGAATCCTTCAGAATGCGGCATTATGATGATGTCCAAATGTACATGCTCGAATCTTCTCGGAGCTTGGGGGAAATCACCAAGTGGTGCTGCTACATGACGGGTGACTTTGGATCGTTGACATGGGAGACAGCTTCTTGTCCATTTTCTGCAGTCGGAGTTGATTGAGGGCCAAACGAATCGTTGTTTGACTAGTTTGACTGTTGCGTTGGTTCCTGGATGTGTTAGACGGTGAACGATGTCGAAAGCTGATCTCCGAAATGGCTTCGTGATGAAGGGTCTAGCAAGTGGTGTGGAGGTATCGCAATACACTGCGACGGTTGATCCAAGCGGCTTGACCATTTTCAGTTGAAGTCCAGTGTTGCCATGTAGGAGTTTCTTCAACTCGTCGTCGTTTTGCTGGGAGTTGGCCAATGCTGCGTAGTCGAGGGCGGTTGAGAGTTCATCGACTCGTGACAGGGCATCGGCAACGACGTTTTGATCACCTGGTACATAGCGGATATCAGTGGTGAACTGCGAGATGAAGTCGAGGTGGCGGAACTGTCGAGGTGAGCACTTTTCTGGCTTGGGGTGTGAGAGGAGAGTTGCTGTAGCCAGTTTCTTTTTGCACTCTTCGAATGCCGCTGAAGCTTTTGGAGTCCAGTTGATTTTGGCCTTCCCTTTGAGCTTCGGTACCAGTAGGTCGTTGGGGGGTAATTGATTGTCTGATATTCTGGGTATGAAACGACGATAGAAGTTTATCATACCTATAAATCGGCGGAGTTCCTTGGCTGTGGTTGGTTGAGGATACTACAAAATGTCGGTAACTCTATTTGGTAGTGGGCGAGTGCCTTCAGCGGAAATGAGGTAGCCTAGGAATTTGACTTCAGGCTGGCTGAAAACACACTTGGCTTGGTTTAGCGTCATCGAGTGTTCCTGGAATCTTGCGAAGACGATTCTGAGGGGTTCCATGTGTTCTTCTTCGGATTCTGAGGCGATTAGTACGTCATCGATGTAGCTGAAGCAGAACTCAAGTCCTCGTAGTACTTCGTCGATGAAGCGTTGGAAGGTTTGAGTAGCGTTCCTAAGTCCGAAAGGCATGAATGGAAATTCGAACATTCCGAAGGGTGTCGTAATGGCTGTTTTGGGAACATCCTCTTCAGCAACTGGTATCTGATTGTAGGCTCGAACAAGGTCCAGTGTGGTGAAGATGCTCTTTCCTTGCAGGATGTGGGCAAAGTCTTGGATGTGTCTGACTGGATATCGATCTGGTATTGTGCGGGCGTTGAGAGCTCGGTAATCTCCGCAGGGTATCCAACTGTCGGTTGACTTTTTCGGTGCTAGGTGTAATGGGGATGACCATGGACTTTTGGATGTACGTGCAATTCCTAGATTGATCATGGCTTCAAATTCTTTCTTCGCCGCTTTGAGTTTTTTTGGTGCCAGGCGTCGTGTTCTGGATGAAAGTGATGGACCAGGAGTTGTTTGAATGTGATGCCTTGTATGGTGCTTGATGTTCATCAGGACTCCCTCAGGTCTCGTTATGTTGGGAAATTCCATGAGGAGGTCGTGGTACTTGGATGAACCGCTGATTGTTTTGATGACCGGGATGTTGCATTGTGTGGCTTCTCCTCTGGCGGTGAGCTTAGTGGTTCCGTTCAGGAGGCGTTGATTTCTCACGTCCACCAGTAGGTACTAGAAACTGAGGAAATCGACTCCAATGATTGGCTTGGAGACATCTGCTTCGACGAATCTCCATGTGAAATTGCGGCATAGTCCCAAGTTGAGCGAGAGGTTGATTGTACCATATGTTGCGATGTCTGTACCATTGGCTGCTGAGAGGGTGAAGTCGGACTTCTCTCGTCTTCCAGAAGTGGCACTGCGAGGAAATACGCAGAGATCGGCGCCGGTGTCTATCAGGAACTGCCTCTTGGATTCCCGGTCGGTGATGAAGAGACGGCGCGGTGCTGGGCTGGGATCACTAGCCGTCATTAGTGATTGCCCTTGTCGTTTTCCGACTGGAAGGAACAGGGTTGTGTGCACTTTCTGGAGTTGCTTCCAAATTGTAGGTGGTACCAGCAGAATCCATTGGTGCGTTGTCTGCTGTGGCTTCGGGACCTGGAACGTTCTCGGTGTAGTTGTTGTGTCGGTCGTCTGCTGAGGGCTGCCACTTCTGCTCGGAGTGCTGCGATCTCTTGGTTCAGTCCCAGGGTGAGCTGCGCCATGTGGACGTTCATCATCGCCTCGAGGGATTGCGTCGACGTCGTTTCAGCGATCTGGAATGCGGGTTGTTTGGAGGCCTCGGCGATGTTGTCTGCGTGGGCTGCCAAGTCCTCTAGCTCGCTGTCCTTGACGATGGTGAGGGCTACTTGGATCTGTCTGGGTAGTCGGCTCAACCATAGGGTCTTCATCAAAGCGTCGGGTACGTTGGCAGCGGCTAGGCCCCTCAGATGTCGGAGGAACTGGGATGGTTTGCGGTCCCCAATTTCTTCCCATTTGAGGAGGCGGCGTGTCTTCTCTTCCTGGGATGTGCACAGCCGTCGGATCAGCTCCGTCTTGATTTTGAAGTAGGCCTCAGACGGTGGTAGCTTCAGGATGACGTCCTTCACTTCGGTTGCGAACTTTGCTGGTAGGACCCCTACTACGTGTCCGAACTTCGTTTTGTCCGAAGTCACGCCGGCACTGGTGAAGATTCCTTCTACTATAGTGAACCATAGTTCCGGGTCGGCGGAAATGAATTCTGGCATCCGGACTGCGACTCTGGAGATTTGTGCTTCGGCGCTCTGCATTTTGCTGACTGAGGTACGTTCTTTATTCCTTCAAGAATTCGGATCGGCCCTGATGTCGTCTACGCCCCTGGAATTCCTTATTGCGGTCGTCGGGGGTCACCAATTTGTGGGGTCGTGTGTCCTGTGAAATCAAACACGCAATAAAGAAAAGGGATTAGCCTGTTTATTTTTCTGTCGAGTGTTACAACAAAAGTGAATTCGAAAGGCAATAAAATTCTTTTTGTTGGGAGGCTCAGGCTAACAATTCTTGTTGTAAATCTTCTTGGGTGCTGACAGGTAGTTACTTCGCTGGCGCCGGGACTGGTCGATCGTGGCTCTAGGGATGCCTACCGCCGGTCGGAACTTCCGTCTTCGAGGGTGGTAAAAGCCAGATGTTGGGTCAGGAATGCAGCGTATCGAATATCTTCTTGGCGGTGGCGTAATCGGTGGATGCAGATGGATTGGAGAGTCGAGTTTTGAGAGCGGAGCGAAATATATTTATACGATTTCTCAGAGATTTGAATTTCGTGTTTCGACTCCGCCCTTTTTTCCGTTTTTGTTGAAGTGGATGAATTCGCTACAATGCTCTTGAAGACCTGAAATAATTCAAATTAATTAATATCAAATACATTCACATTGACTGGGTGATTTATAAGGTTTAAGGTGTTTATTATCAGGAAAAATACTACTAGTACAAGTAGGCACCTTTTAGTTACCGAAATTTACTCGTTTTATCAGGTATTAATATTGTATTAACTCTGAAATAGCAAGCTGTGTGGGAGCCCACCTCGAAAATAACCAATAAGAAGTTTATTGTAAAAATTACCTATAAATACAAAATTTACTTACATGGAAGTGTTCACGTTCCTGAACTCAGACGAGCAAAATTCTTCATGTGTTGCGAGAAAATCGCCCAACATTGATACATCAATCCTGAGGAAATTGGAGATATTTGCCTGAACAAAGCTTGAATCAATTGCTATAATAGATAGAAGAGGACAAATCACACGAAAAATAATAAAAAGTCAATCCAAATGAGTTATCAATAGTACTAACAACGACAGAACACAGTGAATGATAATATTGAAAGCGCAGTTCACCTAAGCGTGACGTCATGAGCTGTAATTGATTATCAAGCCTTTCAATTCAATTTCAATATCGCTGAAAAAATCGAAGCTGTCAGAGAAATTAACATTATTACCAAACTAAAGAAATGCAGCTAATCTACATGAATAAGAATGCATCATAATTGAGTCAACTGAATTATGCAAGATTATGTATATTTGAACAGATTTCATTCTTGAAGGTAACGACATTCATACCGAAACGTGCGCAGGCAAAGTTACGCCAATTTAAATAGCGTCGGTATGCGGTATGTTTCCGATACTCTGTCAAAACCCCGTCATCACATACTCGACACAGAACTCTCAGAAAGATGTTGATGGTAAACAAACATTATGAGATTTCCGAGATCAAGCGCGAAATCATTTTGAGGTTCGAAAAATCAGTTATGGATATCAAATTATATTCAGGGTCTTCCATCCATGAGCCACCCCGTATATTTTTTATCTCATAGTGATTGGAAAAATTTCCCGAAACAAGTCGAAGGATTTTCTTTTGGGGGAGATCTTTTGAAGTATATTAGAGGCTTAAACGAGCAACCCCCTAAGAGGGGGCGCTTCATCCAATCAAAACTGAATAGAAAAGAGGGGTTGCGGGATACTTAATTTGAAATGTTCGGAAGCCTTTACGAATGTTTATGAAAAACGTAATTTTGATGAACCGTTTTTGCCAAAAATCAATTTTTAGCTCAAATGAACCGCCTTCAATATTTCGGTGATTTTCACAATGTACAAGCCCATTTTTATTAGGTCAGATTTTGTGTTACAAACTCACGTTTTAACTCCTAAAGTTCAATTATTTGCATTTCGGCATTAGTTTTTTGATTCTTGACCAAATGAAAAAAGAATTGGAAGCGGTAATTTCAGCTGGTGCTATTGCAGAAGAAGTGGAACTAGTTATATTGCACAATATAATTGGCATAGTTCGAACGTTTCCTAATTTCAAACTCATCACGTTGCTTCCAAAAGTATTTATCAATTCGTGAGAATGTAACAAATACCTATATATGAAAAGAATTTGCTGTGGCAGCACTAATGAATCTTAATGTCTAATATCAGTTGTGTGTATAAGGTATTATGAAATAGATTAAAAAATTCTAAGGACGTTGTGTAATTAACACCAAAAAACGAAAAAACATATAAACAAACAGCTTTTCTATGATAGTGACCGGAGCCGGAAGGACCCGAAGCTTAACGAATCCTTCCGATAAAGAAAAGCGCAACGTTAATTGCGGCTCGCAATTTTCCGTAAATATCGTTAGACGCTAACGCTATTAATGTCGCGTTATTCTGAAACTTAATCTGCGCATGCTCAAAAATAAAGTTTGCTGTAATAACGTCACGCAAATTTGACACTGCAATATCTCTCTAATAACATATTTTTACGTGGTCGTTATACAGTGCTACTATTTCATCCAAGCGATGAGGTGAATATGGTTTCCAAAATCCATTGAGTCAGTGAAAACGATAACTTACTTTCAAGGGAAATAAGGCTCAACTCAGGGACTTGGCAAAGTTGCTAGGGATAATCAATAAAGATGCTGAACATATTGATTAGTTTCCGAACGAGTTTGCCTTCACCTTAGCGGTCGTGCGGACAAACAAAACTTCCGTTATCTGTGCAAACTTACCTAGGAATTTCTTGGTCCGAAAGGCTATCTACCCTCATCTCCTCTGCGACGTAGCATCAATTTTTTATTTTCACAGAATGATCGTACGTTAACTGTTAATTGAACCCCGTATCCATTTGGAATTAGGATTTTACGTGCTTTTCTTGGGAAACAGGTCGTTATCGTTTTTCTCCCATGCGTCTGCAATTTTCAAATTTCGAGCTGAAAATAGTTTTAAACGACTAGGTTGGACTAATTTATGAAGAATCTGTGGCCGAATTAAATTTTGTCCGGCCGTCCTTATAACCGTCCGATTATGATCTAACTTTTGACGGGAAGGATCTAGGATCTTGAAATGTTCAAACTCTATTTGGAGCCTAAATATCTCTTTAATTGGCATAATCGATTTCTCAGGAAGTGTTGATGCTATCAAATTGTAATTCGTAATTAGTAAAAGAACACCAACACGCAATTCCGTGACCATTTGAGGCCACGCTCACTTATCGGCAACAGCCCAGCTCACGGCTCACCGGAATTTTATTCTTTCTATATGATTGAATGGGACAGCGTGCACTTGAAATATAAAATTTAAAAAAAAATTAGAATCAATTTTGGCCATGGATTCTTCATCAGTGAGTCTAACCTGGTCATTTGAGACCAATTTTGGCTCAAAATTCGAAAATTACAGACATCGTGGCGAAATGATAAAGCGCTGTTCCCCAGAACAAGCGTGTAAAAATGTAGTTTGTTTTTGGATGAACCTGATGCCTGTGACACATGATATATTTCAATGTGCACAACTCTGTCTTTAACCCAGCTTCACAATCTGGAAATATCAAATATTTTCTGTGACGTCCGTTCTGCTACCTGCCATACCACGAAACATGATACTGAGATATCGCGTCATTAGAGGTTATCCATCAACGGCAGCTTGCGGTTATTTTGCATATTCCTGGTATTTTTCTGGGAAACCATTCAATCATACTCGAAGAGCCGATGAAAAACCGCGTCGCTTTCAGTCGCCATATTCTATAGTTCAGATTTTCTTCTGACAATAAGGGAGAATGCTGTGAACGGATTTACGATGCAAATCCATTAATCTCTGCACGCAATGTAATATTGAAGTCACTTGGATCGTAAAAACGTACGAACCTATTCCGAATTTTATGCCATCTACGTGCATTTGAGTACGATATTCTGGGTTCCCGAATTGTAACGGAAAAACATTGTTGTGGACGTATTGTGTTTTGCCCATAAGTAGGCGATGGAACATTGGCGTTAGAAGGAGGGAATCAAATATGAAGATTAAATTCAAACGAGTATACTTGATGATCACTATAGGTTTGTACGTTGTACCTGCATGAACTACAGTAACTACACTGACACTGACTTCTCGGTGCTGCTGAGTGTATATATGAGTGGAATGAGTTGAGTCAGTGTTGTTCAATCTGTTCTATGATTGTCACAGAATACAAATATATGAGGGGCGTTCATTTATTACCTCAGACTGCTCAGATTGCTCCTGAGTCGTTCGTTAGTTACATCCATGATGTAAGTAAAACATGGTGTGCTCATCTGCTCATCTGTGATCCTATTTACCAATGATGACGTCACTTTTTTCATTCATATTCAAGGAAATATATATTCTGTGCTTTGAATTTAAATGAAAAAAGTGACGTCATCATTGGTGAATACGATCACTGATGAGCACACCATGTTTTACTTACATCATGATTACATCCATATGGAGGGGAGTACACATCTCAACCACTCGACAAACAAATTTGGAGTGGTTAGATGACAATCGTTTTCGTCGGAGCATTTTGAAGGAGCAAAGCGATTTACCCCACAGAATACAACTATATTATATTTTACAATTTCGTTAAATCTGAAGAATCCATAAGATCTGTGGTCAAGCGACGAAAAAATCCTTTGCCTCTTGGATGCAATTAATGAACTCAGCTTATGATAGATGATTTTGCGCAAATCCAAGTCCATGCATGCTTTTTTTGTTTCCACTACGATTTCGAGGTGATGTTGATTTGTTGTAAAGTTTTTTTAGAGTCTTTAAGAGAAAAAAATACATTAATATTGGAAAAACTGATAAAATAATTTGCGATTTTTGTAGAATTAATGGATACCTGTCGATAAATACTATGTTTACCTCGTGGGAGAAGCCACATCCTGGACACACTCGGCTTGCGCCTCGACTTAGCAATCTTCACAGTCGTCTAGGCATCTTAGACTTTTCCTACAAGGTGAACAATGCACTATTGTACACATTTGTCTGTAAATTGACACATTTATTATGTAAATATACATATTAAATGTTGATTCTCACCAAACGTTCCGTAACCTTCCAGTGTCCTTCCCGTACAACATTATGAGGTGTAAATGAACTGATGTATGCACACTTTACGTTCCGTCAACATGACATTTTTGCCTACTAAATTTTGACTTGAATCATACGGAGGGGATACTGGAAGGTTACGGGACGTATAGTGAGAATCAACCTTAAATCTGTCAAATGACGTATTAATTCATTTGACATATTGAATCTGTATATTTGGAGTATTTGAATTACTTTTCAACGTTGGTGTCTTAGTATGTGTTTTAGTGCAACTTGATAGTTTGTGGAATGGATGGCAAAAGATTTTTTCAATTGGAGATATTAGCATATAATAAGTTTTGTCGAGAAATATATGTTTTTGGGCAGTTGTCTTTCCACTGATTATTTCACTTTATGAATCAATGTCCATCTGAAAAACTACCAGCTCACGTTCCAGAAACTTTCTACACAGTGATGTTGGAATAGTATATTGTATAATTAGTGGGAAAAGCATATTATTTCCAAACGACTGTGATAAGGGGTTTTGGAATATGCTCTTCTCACGAATTATACATACTATTTTTCTCTGATCGTTGATTTAAATTTAAAAAATTTATTGAAAAATATTTCATTCAATATGTAATCAAGTAAGTTTAAATAGATTTGTCTATATTCATATTGAAATATAGAAGTGGTTAAACTGCCACGGTGGTGCAGTGGGTTAATTGCCTGCTTGTAAAACCGGAGGTACTGGGTTCGAATCCCGGCAAGGTTATGGATGTTGTGTGAGTTTCGGCTGAAGGTATATGCGTTCGTGTGTCTACAAAATGAAAATTGTAAAATTGTCGTATGAATCTGAATGAATGTAATTGTGAAAAATATATATATGAATTTCGTGACTGGGCACATAACCACAGGTAGAAACCCATTAAAAGTGAGTAAATGAATGAATAGAAGTGGAAATTACTTTGTTATGACAAAAGTCAAATAATTTTCAGCCGGTTTTGTTTGATTCGTTGTATTTTATAAGGAATTGAAAAGAAGTAAACATGAACACTGATGGTGATTATTTGTTAACTTGCACGCCTCCTGAGCGAAATCCAGAGAAAAGAGATAAACCAAACAATTAGCCATGCAACTTCAACGTCTATAAATTCTCGTTGCCCTCCAGTACAATGCACAAATTGTACAAACTGTATAATAGATGTAAATATCAACAACAATTAATTTGTGTTCAAGAATATCGTTATGAATTAGATGTTTCTTTCGTTTCTTTTATAACAGCTTTATCAATATAAAAATTAAAACCATACTTTGTTTCATTTTATTGTATTAATCCATTTGTAACATTACCGCACGATACAGTAGTGTGGTAAATATTTTACCGCACCGTTATTTTCTGATTGCTTAGCAATTGCCCACTATTATGTAATGTTGAGCTTTGCGCATAGAAAAAGGGTCGAAATAGTGTCACTTTTGCCACGATTGGGGAAAAATGCTTTTCCTAGCTGAAATATTTGCAGTTCCCTATCGTAACGCAAGTATAGACCTTTATTGCCCTATTTAAAATTACTCATATCATGACATGATTTTGGTGTGAAGAGTGAAATTCAAATCAATGCCATCGAAATGACAGCAACGGGGGTCTACTAGTAGGGCTCTGGCCCCATTATCGCAAGTTCTGCGGTTCAAGCCTCTTACTGGAAAAGAAATTTTCTAGTTATGGGGGAATCGTCTCACCAGTCGCTTTTGAGTGACCATTGCTGTTTCTGACTTGGATTAAGGAAAGGAAAACAATGTTCAAGCATAAGCTCCAGAGGGGTTTCCCAGAGAAGAATAGGCGAATCGACAACAATAAAACAATAACTTTGAGAATTATTACACTGACATGAATGTCTCTTGAATTCTCCTTATTTCCTTCTTGGTTTGTACAGTCTTTTGTCGAAATTAGTCTTGTCATGTATAGTTTACTTCAAAATTATTGACATCAGAGCAGGCCATGAAAGTCTAGTCGCGGCTTTATTTCTAGTTACAAAAAGTAACTAAAAATATCTGTGTGTTGATCATAGATAAAAATAAACAAATATAACCTATAAAATTATTTCTAAGGCAAATTTTATTTGAAATCGATGAGAATATTTATAATACTCTGATGCTCTAAACCTGTACAGCGGCAGTATATTATTTTCATCGTTGATGCATTGACAAATTTTCAAACTTAGTATCAAATGCCAAACAGCATACAGCTAAATTGACGACTGAAAATACACAGCCACATTATTTCACTGCAAATTAATCATGGAAATTCAGGATTGTTGATGAAAATAGCGTGGAATGCTTCAACATAAAATCATTCAGGCTTTCGAGAAACTTCAATTTTGAGATATCATTCATTAAATAATGAAAATTTAGGTAATCAAAGATCACTTGAAGTTCCTGCTCAATAAAGATTTCACTCTTCAGCAATCTTTGTATTCCTGATGACTATTAGAAATTCATCCAAGTTCTAGCCCTGTGCTATTTTTTCCTCAGAATTTAGGAAGGAAAAGAATTAAGTAAAAATTATATCCAAACTGATATATTCATAGCTTTTGATTTTCGAATAATTAACGTCGTTTAACGTCTCTTTGAAGGTATAATAATGTGGAATAGGTTTCCTTCCACTGCTAACTCCTGGCTGTACTGACTCGCCTTCTTTTTTCTTCAAAATTCGTTTAAGACCTAGGTAAATGATTGGTTACCTGAAAAACTAGCGAAACACGATTAATACTAGCAGAAATATCTGATGAATCCCTGAAAAACTCGCATGAACGCCGGTTTTCTGCCCCACGTTCTGTTGTAGTTAGGCGAGAGGTATCTTGATGAATTTCAGCCATTTTAAATTTGGTAAGGTTTGAGAAATACTAAAATCCAGAACTCATTTGTCGATTGAATCAAGAACATACACAATCAGAAATAAATTCCAAAAATTTTCCACAAAATACAAATATTTTCATAAGTTAACTCAAACTTGAAAACGTCAGTATTATTTTCAATACCAACATGAATCCTGCAAGACAAATGTTACTAACTGGTCTATTACCAACATAATTTAGAGTTTCCACAGCCACCCGAGATGTCAATAATTCTGAAACGGACAATAAAAGCTTTGGTTGAAATGACACCTGTGGCTTTGCGATCTTCAGAAACATTGGAAATGCTTGACTAAAAGCTAAAGCTAGAATTTATAGTTCAAAACTGGTAAATGTTTCCGAGATGTTGAAATTCGTTAGGAAACAATTTGACGTTAATTCAATTGATACTGTACTCTATAAATTTTGCATAAACTAGATTGAAACAAGATTTAATCAGGTATGAATCGAAATTGTATTTTCCCAAAATATTAAAAACTATTTCTGTTTGGTTTGCTCTATCTCTAGAACTATAGGGAGAATTTTGCTTACTTACGAATTTACCAGTGCATTCAAACCTATACTAAAATTTTGATGTCTCTAGCCGTTTCTTCAGAACTGCTGCTACGATATGAATTATCGAATCGAAATTCGCGAATTACAAGAGTTGCGACAGAATTATACCACCGTATTTTCTGGTGCAAGAATACACAAAGGAGTTTCACATAGGTATATTTGACCTTTTCCTTAAGTTGCATGAATAGAAATATGATTTCATTCAATTTATTTTTTTTGCACGCAATGGGAAAAAGTTCCGCAAGAGATTGCGATGAAATACGATAACTGCTCGAACTTTCCATTGCCTCTGATTTATCAAGCTTCCATCAAAATGGACCCCATTTGGTCGAGGAAATGAAATTGTAACCACTTGCAGGCAAGTTGTTCTGGGATAGAATGGAAGTGATCCATCATTTTCCTTGTGAGGCAGATTGTTCACCGGGAGTTTTTGGGTGACTTGAACAGATTTAATTTCTAGAAATATATAAGTGACAAATTTTTCCTTCATGAATCAGAACGTTCTATATACTGTACTTTTTGAATGAGAAGTGAATTGAGCAGAGCTTAAGTCAGTAGCTATAATATGTCCATTACTGAAGTTCTCACTATTTTAAAAATTTTCTAGAAATAGTACCCGAAATGGAACCCACTCCTTCGCCATTTTGTAACAACCCAAAAATTTGACGTAGATTTGAAGGCCTGGATACTATAATTTGTGCCAATATTTCGATAATGCTGATACATTTGAAAGCATGTAGTATTTCGGTACTCAATTTCTATTTGTCTGTATACAAAGTAGGTTACTATGAGCATCTTTGTAACTGCCTGTATCTTGTTCCGAGACATTTCAC